>JAJOHN010000005.1:1200000-1636539 GCA_030271015.1 Didymella glomerata | reverse complement strand
CCCTAACCCTAACCCTAACCCTAACCCTAACCCTAACCCTAACCCTAACCCTAACCCTAACCCTAACCCTAACCCTAACCCTAACCCTAACCCTAACCCTAACCCTAGATGACTATTACCTACTTCTAGTTGCCTAGCTAGACCTGCTTTGCTTGTCCTAGCTTCCCTACATCTGTAACAACCTTCCTACTGCTTATCTAGCCTATTATAAAGCCTATCTTATTAAAGTTATATGTGTTGTTGTCTAGGATGCTATACTTAACTTTTATATTAGCTATAAGGTTAAACTAGTTCTATATAACCTTTAGGTCCTTGCAGAGGGCTTGCCTATAGTTATACTTACAATTAAAGACTACTTTAAGCTCCTCCTATTATAAAATAAACATACTAGCCTATTATAGGCTAACAGGTGCTAGACTGCGCTCTTCTTGTAGATAGTTAGCTATATTAGTTATAGCTATAAGCTAGGGAGACTCTCCTTACGCAACTAGCTTAAGTATATACATAATAACAACCTGCTTCTTAGCATTAGTTAGGTTCTGTAAATTAGGCATAATATTAATGCATAAAGGTTGTCTAGCGCGTTAATAGTGTAGTATAGTTAAGGGCACGTTATAGATAGCTGTAGCGCGTTGCAAAGAAAGAGTTGCGTCTTATTTAAGAGCCTAAAGCATAAGCTATATCTAACGCTCCTTTAACGCGTTAGACTAGCGTTATTGTGGTTATATTAGGGTGGTAGTAGTGTTTTGGTGTAGTCTTAGCAAAAGTGTTCTATTTAGTCTAGTATTCTATTCGCCCTTAACCTGCGTTATTATCTAAGTCTTATTATTTATATCTGTTTATTATATTGATAGAGGTATTGGTATAAGGTTAGTATTTTAGTAGGGTCTTAGCAAAAGTAGGCAACTTGCCTGTAAGGTACGTTAACCTAAAGGTATATAGATTTAGCTACGCAACTTTAGCAATAAGATGCTTGAAATTGCTTGCTGCTATTGCTTGTCCCCCTTATTTCCGCGCTGGCGGCTGCGGCCACTTGTCCAAGATCGTCTCCTCGCCCTGGAGTGATAGCTTGATCTCTGCCTGCGTTGGCTCGTCAAGCATCAGCGTGTACTCACCCGGATACAGCACGGTGTTTCCCATCTTATCGACACGGGCCAGGTTACCAAGAGTAAGAGGCAGATGTGCACTCTTGGTTGCTCCACCTTTGATGTCGCGAACACGCGCATACGAGATGAGGGTTTTGAGCGGATAGGGTGCAGGACCGACTTCACCCTTGATGAATGCCAACGCTACGAAGTCTGAGGTGCGATTGCCCGTATTGGCGATGGAAACATCGAGTGCTGGTACGACGCAGGTGTCGGTGTACTCTGCCTTGCAGTCTGCGAGCAAGTCTGATATGGTGTATGTGACGTCAGAGCAAGAGAACGTCGCGTTGAATGTCGTGTAGTGCATCCCGAAGCCGAACGGTTGCACCGCAGCATCGAACCAACGATAAGTTCGACCTGGAATATTGTCTGTTGGGCGCAAGTGCATGTCCAGCATAGAGTTTTTCGTGTAGTTGCCAGGATACTGTGTGATGGGGAGACGCCCAGCTGCCGCGACAGCGCCAGTGATGACCTTCATAACGGCCGGTCCGCCATCTTGTCCAGGCCAGTTGGCCCAGATGAGCGAGTTGACACCTGGCACGGAGAGGATGGGCGAGTTGTCCACGATGTCACCGGAAGCAATCACGACAAGTGGCTTTCCTAGATCAGCCAACTTGTGCAGCAGATCGAGCTGTGCAGTGGGCCAGTCGATATGAAGTCGATCCGTAGTCTCCGCTGCAGCCGAGGTGTCGAGGCCGCCAAAGTACAAGATATAATCAGAGGACTTGGCTGCTGTGAGAGCGTTCGTGGTCCAGTTGTCATTGGCGCTGGAGTTTTGCAGTATCGGTCCTGTGGCTGTTGCGATGTCAAGCCCCAATTGTTCGGCCGCCCATACAGGACTGTGCAAGAAAGGCGCAGGTCCGCTGTAGATTCCAGACAACTTTGAACTATCGTTGGCCCAGAAACCGACCATCGCCACCTTGGAGCCATTCGTGAGAGGCAGCGGAAGCACGTCATTGTCGTTCTTGAGCAGCACAAGGCCCTCTGCAGCAATCTGTAGAGCAAGTTCGCGTGCCTCCGCTGTGTTGATATCCTTCAGACCAAGTGCAGCGTACGTAGCCGCGTCCCCATCGAAGTACCCTGCTCTCACAAGTCCCTCATATTGACGCTTCAAAGCCCTGTCAATAACCGAAACATTCAGATAGCCTCCTGACCAGGCTCCAGGAATGTCAGATGATCCTTCGTACTCGCAGCTGTTATCCATGCCAGCAATGAAAGCGAGCGCGGTCCCTTCGGCATTTGTTGCCGCATAGTGGTGGTTCAGCGAGATATCTGCAACAGCTTCGCAATCGCTGGTGATGTAGTTGTTGTCCGCAGTCCAATTCCAGTGCTCTCTCAGGACCGTCTGGAGGACGTAGCTATCGGCACAAGTCGGCACGCCATTGACAGCATTGTATGAGCACATGAACGATCCAACCTTGGAGTCGCGCGCACACTGCTGGAAAGGCTGCATGTAGTATTCTGCGAGGTCCTGCATAGTGATCTGCGCATCGAAAGAGTGGCGGTCCGTTCCGTTCCAGTCCTCCATGTCGTATCCCACATAGTGCTTGCAGGTGGCGATGATCTTCCGCTCGGGCTTGTCACCTTCTAGTCCCGCGAGCAGAGCCTTGGTGTACCCTTTGATGCGCGTGATGTCTTCGCCGGGTGTCTCAGATCCACGGCCCCAGCGCGGGTCGCGGAAGGGATTGATGTCAGGCGTCCAGAAATCCACTGGTGCTTTTCCTGCATTGCCAAATGCGCGGGCCTCATTGCCAATAATGTCACCGATCTTGTAAATCAGATCGTCGTCAAAGGCGGCAGCCATGAGGAGTGGCATCGGAAATGAAGTTGCATTAGTGAATGGCTCCGTGAAATTGATGCCAGGGGCTCCAGCAACACCGTGAAGAGCTTCTCCCCACCAGTTGTAGGCTGGTAAACCTATGCGGGCAACTCCTCGAGATTTGCTGCGTCTGTCAGAATTGTGGCCTTCGGTGGAGTTCACATTCTCTCACCTCATGAGATTGTCGAGCTTCTCAGTGTCTTCCATTGTCGCCACAAGAGCTGCGGCCCGCTCCGGCGGCGACGCATTCTTGTCGCAAATCTTGTTCGCGGCTAAAGGTCCATTCACGCAGTCGGGACCAATTGCGCTTGCTGCCGACGCGAGGAGAAGACCAGGAAGTACTGCTCGAGGGAGTGGCGGTCGCATTGTGGGTACTCGGGTCGCTCGACGATGCTCGACATCGCCCTACAGGCGCAAGGTTTCGCCCTTTATGCTTCCGCCTACCGTAGCAACGATGCAACGTCATGGAATTGCGTTTCTCGGCGATCTTGCCGTCTCATCAAGTACCCCGCTGGTTGATGCGATTTCATGAGTCTTGGCTCTGGGGATATGCAGGTCCCCGCAGGCACAGGCTGATGTATTCAGCCACCGGATCACGAACCGAGAGCCGGGCGGGGCTACTTGCTTCCGCTACTTTTCCAGATCGATTCTCATCAATCCCCGTCTTAATTTATATCATCTCCCACAGTGCTTAGCTCGCCAGTCTTCGTGGCTGGCCGCCCTTGTCTATGTCTTGGGCAGCAGTCTTGAACAGATTGTTCTCATGCTGCGCATCTTGGACTATGTTGAGGTTTTCACTAGTGGGTCTTCATGCTTTTCTCGACACTACACATATGCATGGGGGTAGTTCAGTGGCTATGCTACCCATTTCGCATCACTAGGCCAGTGGTACGAATTTGGTGTTTTCTTTGGCAAAGTGAAACCCCTGCGAGCGATAAAGAGCGCATAATAGACCACTACCACGGTAGATGCGAAATCGACCCAATGTGCCCATAACTCCAGAGATGCTTCGGGGAGTTAAAGAGCAGGGATTATGTCAGTATGCCTCACAGACCAATTGCATGTCGGGTATGGACGGGTAAGGCTGAGCCATGCTCCTCACTGCCTACCTAACGCCGAACCTGATCTCAAAGGAAGGTCCCTCTCTACCCGGACATCTAAATTCCAGAAGTCACAGACTTGCCATTCTGTTCTGGCCGTGTTTCTGATGCCATTCATCAGGGCAGTTGTTGAAGCTAACTTAGTAAGGCGACCATTCGGTTAGAGTCCTTGCTGTATGGACAAAAGGCAACGATAATTTCGGACCGCGAGAGAATAAAGTATCTAGCATGAGGCGTTGTATCTGGTGGGACGACCTGCGGCCTTCCCGCGAATCCCATGAAGTCAAGTGTCGTGGTTGAGCTCTAGCTGTCGTCGTTACAGTATCATACAGGATGTAAGTGGAGACATCGATGATAGCCTGCCTCAAAAAATACCAACCTTCTTTTGAGTATCTGCCAATGGCCGATCATTGAAGCCGTTTGCAGTCTACATCTAACATATCTTGCGTGCTTCGTTCAGACATTCAGCACTACAAGGCATATAGGGCACTCTGTTGAGGGAGTCAGTGACGTCGTCATTATCCTCCATTTCGCCGTGGTTTGAGTCATCCTGATTCTCAACTTCCTTGCGATCGCAAACTCGTTTCGCGATGTCAACAAGGCTTGTTGGCAGAGCGAAAGTACTACCTGCATAACAGCACATGCTAGAATAGTCTTGACATCAGTCTTGTATTCTGCGCGGACCTTTGTGAGTAGTGTTAGTGGCTGAGATCAATACTCTAGGAGCATGATGCATGTGCCAATGATGTCCCCAACGCACTAACAGTACGGCTTTCACTTTGCGTATCCCGCTAATTTCGAGGGTGGTAACTGGGACTTAATTCACTCACAATCCTGCGCCACACTTTCGCAGCTGTGCACTACGAAGTAGCCACCATCGCCGATGTTCAGGCCGACCTAAGCTGTAGGGAACAGTGCTGCCGACTAGTATATCTTCTTCCACAACGTCGACGTATAGCTGGCGTAAGAATGTTATAGGGCAAGTTTATAGCATTTTGCGGTGCGACACGACGGCGTGATCCTGCCCAGAACTTGATGAGGCATTGGACCCTATCGATTGCAACGGCTCAGATTCACTCAACGACCCTGATCCGTTCGGCACACTGTCACGGACACAAGGCAATCATGCTATAGCACTTAGGGATCTGCAATCATTCTTTCTGCGACCGGGTTGCGACCCTCTTCAGCCCACAGGCAACCTTGCCAAAGCAAGTCTGCACGTAAACGCATGAGTTGCTAGATCAGGGTCATGACTCGAGAAAGGCTATCCAATAACAAAGTGCGTGTGCTTCGGTAACGCTGCGCATGCGCCGCTAATTACAACCAGAGTTGCATTACGTTGGAACCATGTTTGAAACACAGAAAAATTCTACCAGCACTGTGCCTCGGCTGCCCTCCAGTATAAAGAACTCCTCCTCTCTATTTTTCTTACTTTTACCATCTATTAACCCATACCCACATACGTTCTATCTCAAATATTCCCTAGCTTACTGGTTAAGGATTTCGACTCTCTGACAGCGTCTATGCTATGTCTCCCCGGTTTTCTTGTCGGCATCCTCACAATGACAACAACGTTTGGCTGCTGCAAAACGTGGTCTCTCGACTGGAGAGAATCTGACCGGGCCTGGCGAGCAATGAGATCCGCACAAGATCCGTCAATTGCCGCAACTCCGATCTTTGTACTCAAGGATGTCCTAGAAACACCCAATATTCTTGCTTACGCTACTCTCCTGCTCCTCTTCGGCGCGGGCTTCCTCTACGCGCAAAAAAATGCCAAAAGACTAAGAGTATTGCTTTTTTGCACTACTTTTGCTATCCTAGCAGTCATACGGTTCTTATCATCAGCTTCGGGCTCGATCTTCATATACACAGAAACCCAAATGTTGCCATGGGACAGACTAAGCCCTCTCAAAGCCTGTTTTCTCTATGGGATCATCAATCTTGCCCATTGGAACCAGCATTACTCAGGCCAGTACTCCGACAATGTTGCACCTTCTCCATCACAAATCTCATGGCGAGATGCAGTTATTCGATTGAGCTACTTCCACGTCCTTGACAACGCTATCCACGTCATCTGGCTTCGCTTCTTCTGGCCGGTCAATAACGGCGAGTCATTTACGCAATACGTGAATAACTCGGAGATCCTGACAGGGATTCTATTGGTCCTTTGGTGGCTTGGGCGCGGGTGAAGGTGCGCACACATGAGGGCAGTGCGGCGGAAAGAATGCAAAGTTCACAGAGTCAAAATTCGCCATCGTTCCAATCAAGCGCGAAGACTGGCTGTTAGTATCTCTGACCTGGAATGTGGTCGTATCTGCTGCGTTGGATGACCTTATGGCGAACAGTATCGACAGACTCGACCCTGTTCACTCCATTGAGGGCGTAGATCCCACCGTGCTGGTTAAGGCTGATATTCTTCATCGATAGCACGAATGGCTTCGGACGCTTTCCCCAGTAAGGCTCTGGTATGGTCAGAGGTGACATCCTGAATACGCGAGGCACATTTCGATACTTCTGAAACACATAAAAATTAGCTGCATTGTATCTTGAGGACGCGTTGTAGTAGTTGCAAGTAATCATCGGAATCTGCATATACACAGATTATCAAGCATCTCACTCCGAGTACTTTCGCTGTATGCTTGCTTTTCGCCATTAGCTTTACCTTGTGTAATCCTGATCGCCCGCTCTACCTTGTCCTGGTCGATGTCTTCATACTTAGGGTCGTACGCAGCTTCTGTGCGGAGAGATGCCAGCCAAAGCTCGTTCTCTCGTGTTCTGCACAATCGCAGTTTATTTGAGAACTACAGAGTGTCCATGAATGTGCTCGAGACTTTGACGATATCGTTACGGACCCACACAAGTACACTCGATCTTACCTGTCCACCATGCTCGCGCTCGTCACAACAGTGCTGCTCGCCGCCTCGGTGAATGCTCAACTTACACGGGCATGTGGGGATTCTCGGTTCCCAGATTCACGAATGTGACCTACACAGGGTCCATCGTGGATTCCAGCGCCGACCGCACAATTGTTGCATGCACCGCAGACAGCATGAAGAGCTCCAAGACAGTGACCATTGGCGGAGTCACATATGTTGGCTACACCGCGACGCCGACCGTGACAGGGCACACGTCCGTTACCTTCGTTGTAACGTGCTCGCGCGCGAATGAAGAGGTTGCCAGTGCGACTTGTCTACAGTCTCAGATCGGCGCTGAGTCAAAGATGTCCGCGTATTGCCAATCTTTCCCCAGCGTCATGGTACAGACGACAACTGAGGCACCCGAGTGGGACCCGGATCCTGCAGCCTTCAGCGAGGGGGTCAAAGCGCCCATGACGATCTCGCAAGCGGACATGGCGACGTACGCGCTTGTATTGATAGGCGGGATTGATAAGCTGTCGGCGACAGCTACAGATACCGGAGTAGAGGGGTGGGGAGGGGGGGGGCATGCTGGAGAGAGCACTTAGACACCGACTATATCAGCATTTACGGTCACAACAGGTGCTACAGCTTCACTTCGAGTACCAGCGTGGGCAGCTGCAGGTGCCGCAGCCGTCTACTTTCTGTAGGGTAAGCTATGCTGTGCAAAGGAAGAACTGCATTGCTATGCAATAAATATACAGGTACCATCAAGCTACGAATTGAATGATGCAGCCCAAGGCTTGTAATCACTCTTTTGTAAAATCCGCTCGATCTGACGTCTCCGGACGCCAACGTTTCCTCCATCGAACAGCGGCAAACAAGCTGCGTCCTGTAACAGACGTGAGAATGGCATGTCTTCTGCGTATGCTCTTCTATTCAACGAGTCAGATGTCCATCGCTCTCAGTGCATCGCAGCGTAAGTACTTACATGCCGACTACACTCATGCACTCTATCACGGCCTTTGACGCAATGTCGCTGCACCATACTTTTGCTTCAAGCGCAATTTCCAACCTCTGCTCCCATCCCAAAGATTGTTCTTGACTTTCCAGAACGCACATAGCCTTCCATGTGAGCGCTCTAGCAGCCTCGATCTTCATTTTGACGTCGATGAGTCGATCCGCCACGCTCTGTTTTTCGATAATGGGTTCCGTGCCACCGCAGGCGTTGCTCTTACAAAACAAGAGTGCAACCTCGAACGCATGTCGCATTATGCCCACACACATGGCCCCTACGATCGCGGCGCTCATACCAAAGGTCTTCTCAACTAGCTCCGCACCCTCTCCAGGCTCAGATAACAGATTTGCAGCAGGCACGCGAAGATTCGTAAAGCGGGTATGGGGTCCGCTGGTGGATTTGTGGCCGCCAAGCTCGGGATCTGAGAGCACCTCGTAAGCGCCAGGCTCATTGTTGGCGATGTCTTCGCGGGTGATGATCAGCATCAATATGTGTGAAGATGGATCAGCTGCTGTTTCCTGGCGACTAGCCGGTCGCCCTTGTCGGCACACAACGCACTGCACATCCGCACCCCGAGAGTCCCATCCGCCGGAGTTGGTCGTCCACAGCTATGTCACATTAGACTCTCTAGATCACAGCTAGGATATTGCCTAGGAGAAGGTTGGGAGAATTGCCTTTCCATGGAAAGAACGAGTCCCTCCCCCACACAGCGTAGAGAAAACTCACCTTCTCTCCGTTGACAACCCATTCATATCCATCCTGGTAAGCTGTTGTTTGTAGACCCAAGCTTCCTTTACGCAGCCAGTTTGCTGTTCCACCGGGTTCACTATGCACAAAAGCTGCCAGTCTCTCGCCTTCCCGTCTCGTGAACGGTGCAAGCAGCCTCTCGCGCTGCTCTTCATTCCCAGCCAGTATTAAGGGCGTTAGTCCCAATCCAGTCCCGAGGATGGTGAGAGCGGTGCTTGGCTCTACAGCGTAGAGTTCCTCAACGAGAATGGCGGCATCCAGCATAGAAACAGAGGTTCCACCGCAAGAGGTTGGGACTTGACTTTTGACTAGGCCTGCAGAGACAGCCGCTCGGTATATAGGAAGTGTTGAGCGAAAGCGTGACGTTTGAGTAGTGAGGTGGTTATAGAGCCTCGGTGCCGTAGACAGGATATCTTGTGCGAAGTCCCTCACGCTGGAGCGAAGTGCTCTCTGTTCTGGGGAGAGTGAAAAGTTCACCATGGCTGACAGATAAAGTGGTTTTGTGACTGATGTCAAGATAGCTTCGCGATTTATATTCGACCAGAGCTACAGCATGCGGAACGATGACGAAAGCTGATTCACGCAAGGAACATGAGATGGTCAGGCGGAAAATGAGCGGAGATCCGTGCGCTAGTAGCGCTGACATCGCTGACTGATTCGGGCGGGTTACCGATCAAGATATGCGCCTGGAAAGCATAGTCGCAACTATCAATGCAAATGCATCGTTCAGGACCACGTCAGCCCTTGGCATTGCCAGACATGGGAATGCCCCGCTTGGCCCCCGCCTTTTTCGATGGCTCCCGCTGCAGTCATACGTATCGCGATGCGAGCTGAGATATTGCATGTGCATTGTTTCTGTTACAGAACAGAGGAAGCATCAAGCGCTAGGTCCCTGAACAGAATCTCAATTGCCAGTCCGCCCGAGTATTGGCAGGACCTTGTGACAACACATATCCCCGAGGTTGTCTGGCTAAGCCAGTACAATCAATGCAAAGCCTGGCGATCTCATACCTTCTTTCGAACCGAATGGTGCTGGAACATCCACAGATACTAAATCCACAGGGGGGGGGGGGGGGGGGGGGTCGGACTCCGACGAAGCGAAACAGCCCTGGGCATCCGCTATGGGTCATCACGAACATCACTTGCTGTGGCATGACATAGCCAGATGTATTCCATGAACAGCTCTACTCATCTTGGTATTTTGGTGAGCAAAGTCGTAGTTGACGATGCTGTATCTGTCCAACGAAAGTTGCAGAATTCCTCCAGGCGTCTGTCTTCATAAAGCGTATCGGAACTTTCTGTTCTGGAAGTCTGTAACATCATCGATGTTTCCCATCTCACTTTCGACTGAGCCATCCCGACTTGCGTTCTCAGCCGTCTCGCGGTCGCGCCGGGCATTTCGGGAAGTCAACAAAGCTCGCAGGCAAAACGCAAGTACTACCTGCGCAACAGCGCATGCTAGAATGGTCTTAACGCCGGTCTCGTACTTTGGTGCTTCTTCCGCTAGAAAAGCGTGGGGACCTGGAGAAGCAGTGTCAGTAGTTTAGCTAGTATCGTAGGACCCTAAAAAGACCTACCAATGATGTTCCCCATGCAGTAGGCCAGGAAGACAAAGGCAGTACTGGTCGTTCGCTTTGTGTATCCTGCTACGTTCGAGGCAGGTAGCTGAAGCGCAATGACGAGTGAGCCAACGAAAGCTCCAATCTAATATAGTCAGTCAAGCGTCATCTGCCCAGAAGAGCGAGATCATACCATGTAGTAACCTGCAAGATTGCCAGCAAGGTTGCTTCTAGGCAGTCGCCAGATCAGAGAGGTGCCGATGATGGTTGGACAAAGGTAGAGAGCCATGATGTATGTACGCGCATTCGGCAGGCGAGAGGCGAGGAATGGACCGGTAAAGACCCAGAATACCTGCGCAAAGCCCTGCGGTATGCCGTACAAGGTAGTCTTCAGCGCGTCTCCGCCTGCCACATCCTTGACAATGAGCTTCCCGAAATTTGCAACACCGCCATTGATGACTTCGTTGAGCAGTGTGTACACAAACAGGATCCAGATCTGCGGGTCTGACAGCGCCTCCCACACTTGAGATAGCTTGATCTTGCGGTTGTAGACACCGGTTCGGTTCTTCGCGGAACGAGCAATCAGCAATGCCTTCTCTTCGACAGTGAAGCTCTTCGCTGTCATGATGTTGTCCGGCAATCTGAAGAAGAGCACAGCAGACCAAAGGACTGTCATGCCGCCACAGATGATGTAGATGACCTTCCAGACGGCGATGCCTTTGGCGTACCCAACTCCGTAGAAAAGAATACCGCCAATCGCGCTCCCGAAGCCATTGAAGCAGTAAAAAATGCCAGCCCTTGCAGGCTGTTGTTGACCGAGGTACCACATACTAATGATCATCATGAAAGCAGGAGTAACACTATGTCTGTCAACAATCGCGGCGTATACGTGGTCTCGGCACTTACACGCTCTCGAAAATTCCGAGTAGGAACCTCATTGCGGCAAAGCCCGCAAAGTTGTGGGTCGCAGCTGTGCAAAGCATGATGGTTCCCCAGCAGAAGCAGTAGGCGGAGACAATTCGCCCAGTAGGAAAGTGTTGTGCCAGGTAGGCCGACGGCCATTCGAACACCAAGTATGCAAAGTAGAAGATTGATCCGAGCCAAGAGTATTGATCGCCGGTGATGCCTGTAGTATCGAATAGGTCGAAGACGGCTGAATAACTCATCGCCTGTTTGTCGATGAATTGGAGGAAGTAGGTACCGCACAGCAATGGCAACAGAAGAAGATCGACCTTTCGGATAAGCCGCTTGTTCAGTGCCTCATCTTGGAGCAGCTCTGAGAGGTACTCCGAGGTATAGTTGTGCTGCCGGAGGAACTGGCTACCCTCATCTAGGTCTTCGACTTGTCCCACGACAGAGCTGTCCCGTTTCTCGAGAGGATCGACATAGAATTCGCTCGGCTGCAGCTCCTCGTCGTTTGTATTACTGAATGCTTTGCTGTCCTTGTTAGGAAGATCCTTAGAGGTACGCATGATAAGAGTATGAATGTTGGTAGAATCTGCGGTTATGAACAGCTCACCAGTGCAGGCTTCATCTGCGTGCACTGCTGTTATAACCCATATCTTCCCCGCGCCTCCGCACTGAAGATAAGCCCCACCGCCGAGGGTTCATAGTGGTCATGCTAGGGTGGCTGATAGAGAGCGATAAGCTTCCTTATCATTGGTTAACCACCTACTCTGGCGGATGGCTATCTTGAGGCTAGGATGTGATCCTCCCCGCAAATGTTGAGGTTGGTGTGAAAGGGCGAGAGTACGGCCACAGAGGTACGGGGCAACGTTGATAGGCAATGCATGGTGCCGTTAGCGTCCGGCGCGCTTCCGTTAGCGCGTCTCCCACTCTCGAACCGACAACCGCGAGTAACACTGTCATCTCGAGCGTCTGCGGTGTGTCACATCACGTCAATACGAGCGTTCACCGCAAGGATACCCGCAGGAGGTGCTCAATGGGCGAAAGGCGCTGGGTCGTGATCGAGTCTAGCTTAAACCGCCCCTTCGCCCTTTGTCCGGCATCGTTCGAGACTGCATTGAGAAAACAACACAATGCCCAAGGTCGTTATCATCGGGTGTGTGAGGAACTCATGTCGACATCGCGGCCACTCTAACATCAATCCAGGGCAGGAGTGTCAGGACTAACATCAGCGTATCTATTATCGAGAGATAAGGAGAACGATGTTGCAGTCGTAGCCAAGCACATGCCAGGAGATTTTGACATCGAATATGCCTCTCCTTGGGCAGGTGCAAATTTCATGCCGTATGTCTCTCGTCATGATGGGCTTGGCACATAGTAGCTGATACGACTTGCAAGAATGTCAGCCAAGCTCGGAAGCCGCTGGGAGCGAGCGACGTGGCCATACCTGAAGCGACTGGCGACAGATGTACCCGAAGCAGGCATCCACCTTCAAAGTGAGCAGCTTGAATTTGCGCTTGAGTTCTGGGCGGTTGCTGATCATACAATCAGAATGTCGGCTATATCGCCGAAGCAAAGACGAAGACCGGCTTCGAGGTGATAGCACGATGCTCAGTAACGTATTTGCATCTGACCCTTGGTACCGCGAGCTCGTCGATGACTATCGAGATTTGGGACGAGACGAGCTCTCAGACGGCATCGCATCGGGTTGTGAGTTCGGCTCTGTCTGCATCAATCCGGCTTTGTATCTGCCGTGGCTTGTTGGGCAATGCAGAGCTAATGGTGTGATCTTCTACCGCAAGACGGTGGCCCACGTACTAGAAGTGCAGCTGCTCGACGAGACCGGTATCAAAGCTGATATAATTGTCAACGCTACGGGACTTTCAGCGCGGAAGCTGGATGGCGTTCGGGACAATGCCATGTACCCAATTCGTGGCCAGACAGTCGTTGTGAGAAACGCAGCTCCGTACATGGCCGTAGAGTCAGGCACGGACGATGGTGATGATCAAGCCACGTACCTGATGACCCGTGCCGTAGGTGGTGGAACAATACTAGGAGGCACGTTGCAGATAGGCAACTGGGAGAGTCAACCAGATCTGGACATTGCGAACCAGATCATGCGTAGGGTGGTCAAGCTTGTGCCAGCATTGACGGGTGGTGGCGGCATTGAGCAACTGGACGTCATTCGTCATGGCGTTGGGTTGCGACCGGGCAGAGAGAATGGCGTTCGACTTGAGAAAGAGAAGATCGATGGTGTTTGGGTGGTGCATAATTACGGTCATGCCGGCTGGGGTTATCAAGGGTCTTATGGCTGCGCGGAAGAGGTCGTGAATCTCGTCAATAGCATAACACCAGTCGCGAAGCTGTAAGTTCAAGCGTTTCAGAAATCCCAAAACCATGGGTTTCTTCGTGTTGACAGGTCTACGATGGTTAGATACCTGTTATCCAGGCTCTGTATCCCAATCGCAATGCACTTGATGGTATACTTGTTGAGATCCTTCAATATAGAAAGCTTTCGACCGATGCAAGGTGAAGTGTTGTTGTTGTTGTTGTTGTTGTTGTTGTTGTTGTTGTTGAAGATGCGAGGGCTGGGCAAAGAGCAGGTCGAACCAGGTCTTTCCAGCTCCATGATGACTAATCGGCGGGGCTCGGTTAAGGATACCCCCCAGAGAGACTTGACCACTCTGATCTGTTAAGTCTTTAGCCCTCTTGCAATTTGCTTTTCCTGAGTGGTTAGAACTTCCTAGTTAACAGACCCTGTTGTTAGACTGCAATTTGCCGACTAACAGGATGCTGTACGAACACAACTGTGCCCTCTGGAGGTGGTCAGGTCTTTTGGAGAAGCACACTAAGCCTGAAGAGTGATGTTGTCTATTATCGCGTGTGCCTTACGACTGATGACTTGTGACGCGCCGGTCGTGACTGCACCTACCAGACCTCACCATCGCGACCCCAATGAGTGATGATCGACCTGCAAAACGTATCCGACAAGCGTGCGAGCAATGCCGACGCAAAAAGAGCAAGTGCTCCGGAGATCGACCTGTGTGCAGCACCTGCTGGCGGCTAGAGCAAAACTGCTACTACAATGGAGAGCCACTACAGCTGGTCGAGGACTCTGTGATCAACGGTCAGAGCGTGAATGCGATACCATACACGCCGGCAGCTCTCGTGCGCATCGCTGGTAGTCCACCAAACCTGGTACGCTCTGGCACATGCAGCTCCGTGACGTGAATTGACTGCGGCAGGACGATCGTATGGCAACGCTGGAAAGTACGGTACACAAAATCCTGGACACGCTGCAATCGAATTGCGGTATCCATCAGTCTGGTAGCTATCGACCGTCTCCGGCGACACACAGCACGCACGACAGCGTCGTTGAGAGTCGTGCCCCACCTTTAACGACAATCATCAGCAGTCAGCTATCATGGAGGCAGACGAGGTTGACGCACAGGGCGAACATCGAGAGACTTGGAAAGACATATTTGACATTCTGCGCCGATCAACCACTACCTCTATTTCCAAGAGACGGTTTTGTCGAGTCACTTTTGAACAGGACTGATGCCACACTCTTTGCGATCATCGCCACCTCCTTGCGACATGCGCATAGATTTGAAGATACTGCTCGCTATCAAGACAGTCTTACGTTTCACGATGCAGCGCACTCAAAAGTCATGGCAGAGATTGGTCACGGCAATGTCGACTTACACACGCTCCAGGCACTCTGTCTCGTGGTCTTCCTCGATTTCACAAGTAAGCTTCGCTATCACGTTACTACGGTGACGCCCACTAAGCTGTTCCTCAGATGGTCAAATAAGGACTGCAGCATCGCTCATGGCCCTGACTTCGACACTTGCTCTAAACGATGATCACTGGACCCACGCATCCGCGCTGAGTTCTACAATCGAGGAGCGCAAATGCTGCTACTGGAGTATTACACTACTGCGACGGCTGTTAGGTATTCCAGCACCCCTAGCTACGGCCCGCGATGTGAGGTCGCTGCCCTACCCAAGCAGCTGCTCGATGCCGACAGGTGCAGTGCTTCGACCAGAAGTCAGACAAGTCTATGAGCATTCGAAAGACGATAACGGCGTGATGGTCTTTATCATCGAGATGAGCGCAGAGTGGGTCAAAGTTATGTCTTATGTGAAGGACTGCCTCTCTTTCATCCCGGACCTATCGCCATGGTTGACTTCATCCAAATACGCTGCAGCATTGGCAGGTGTCATGAGCATCGAGACTCGACTGCAGCCTTTGCACAGATATAAGCATGTCACATTCAGGGATATGACTCTCGATGATCTTGAAGGATGCCGTGAGTACTGGGCTCCGTGGCTTCTGAGCAGGTTTCTTTACCACACCATGATCTGCCTGCTCAACCATCCACTCCTCGTCACCCTGCAGCTACAAGCCAAGGGCAATGACTCTGAGCTATTCCGGGAACAGTCTTCATTTTACGTGGCTCGACATGTGCACTGGATTTTGCATTTCATCGCTTTTATCGAGGCGAGGAGGTTTCGCATCACCGATCCAATCGTTGGATACTGTGCAGCAGTAGTTGCCACGATAGAGTCGCAGCTGATCTACTCAGTCGATAAAGTCACTGCAGAGAAGAAGCAACGCAATATCGAAAGCTGTCGACGTCTCATTCGGAGTCTTGCACCGGCCCACATCTCGATGGCTGATCTTGTAAGCCACAAACCCAGAAGTGACGCAGGTTACGTGCGTCCAGCATGACCATCAAAGCTTATATTTCGCAGGACCGAAAGCTGGGAGATCTGAGCGAAGTCATATCCACAACATACACATCCAACATGAATAACACTGCGAGTGTTTCCGTCGACCTGGCTCGAATCAGAGACATTCTCGACATATGTCCTCACTTGTCCAACCGACCTACACCCGTGTCGAACGACGAAGATCCCGTGCCCGGGTCTGCCGTTCCCAATGGCCTGAGCCCGCCACAGTGGGTTCGTCTCTCCAGAAGACCTTCAGTAGACCAGCCCGATGAAGGTGCGCCGTTACCGCAAATTGATGAGCAAACCCGCCCCCAGGACTTCATTATGCCACCGCAGACCTCAGTAGGGACTACGAACCCAAACGCTACATTGCCGGTCCAAGATCTGGCCGCTTCAATTGAAGTTTCGGGGTTCCCAGCGGACTTGTTCTTCAACGGCATCTCGCAAGACGCTTCTAGCTGGTGGAACGCGTTTGAAACATACGACCCTGACTGTCCTGGCTTTTGAGAGCTGCAGCAGCTCGTAGTCGGACTTGTTGGTGTCTGTATCATCTAAGACGACGGCATGATAACAATTGTTGCCTTCATTGCCGGTATCTGCGCGTGGCATGTGGGGTACGCTAACGGGTCATATCCGACGGAAGCAAAGCACCCCTGCTCGGTGTACTTTCTACAGCCGACCGGAGCCCATCCTTGAACGCCGAAAGTGGGCAGCGCGAACGGCGTTTGGCAGTGCTTATCCGGATGTTCTCTTCGAGATGGTGATCACGTTGCTCTCGCGTTTGTAGGAGCAATTGATCTTGGTCAAGCCGGACACCGCACCTTGATCTATATCCTCCTTTTTGAATTTGCAATTAGCGACCATACCACGAATTTGACACTCCAGTACAACATGATTCCTCCCGACGGAAAAACGCCGGGACCAACTGCTCGGCTTTCCCAAGGCCTTGTCATTGGCACTAC
Source organism: Didymella glomerata (assembly GCA_030271015.1). NCBI lineage: Eukaryota > Fungi > Ascomycota > Dothideomycetes > Pleosporales > Didymellaceae > Didymella > Didymella glomerata. The sequence continues at coordinate 1,619,692 of JAJOHN010000005.1, read as the reverse complement.
ACTGGAAGGGGAATACCCCCATGCCATCGAAGCTTTTAGAGGAATTCCATACGCGTTGCCGCCAACAGGCGATCGACGGTTTCGGCCACCAGTCACAGTACCAAAAGGTGAAGATATTATAGACGCGACGAAATTTGGCCCAAGAGCTCCAGCGAAACAGTTCGTAGTAGTCGGACCAACACTGGAAGAGAGTGAAGACTGCCTCACCGTCAACATCTTTCGCCAAGCGCGACACAGCGATGCTTCCAAGTTGCCAGTGGCCGTCTACTTCCATGGAGGAGCATTCAATCGGGGTAATGCTGCGATGCACGATACGGCATCAATGGTGGGGTGGTCTGAACTTCCATTCATCGGGATATCATTCGGGTACCGGATTGGAGCTCTGGGGTTTCTCCCTTCCAAGTTAAGCGCCAAAGAGGGCGCTCTGAACTTAGGTCTGAAGGATCAAATATGTCTGCTTGAATGGGTAGAAGAGAACATTCATCACTTCGGAGGCAATAAGAACAATGTGACACTCATTGGACTCTCAGCAGGAGCACATTCTGTAAGCCGCTGTCTCTGATTTCTTTACCACCGCTGATTGCGTTCAGATCGGTCATCACCTTCTCAACTACGACGAAGACAAACCGCCCAAATTCCACCGCGTCATCATCGAATCTGGCGCCCCGACATCTCGCGCGGTGCGCAACCCCGACGCCCCAATCCACGAAGCGCAATTCAACGACTTCCTCGCAGAACTCTCAGTCCCCAAATCCCTCTCCGAATCCGAAGTCTTCGACCATCTCCGCAGCCTCCCAACCACAGCCATCGCCTCCGCCCAAACTAAAGTCTTCGCCAAGTACAACCCCAGTCTCCGCTGGGCATTCCAGCCCGTCATCGACGGAGAGATTATCCGCGGCCGACCCATCGACGCCTGGCGCTCGGGCCGCTGGCACAAAGTGCCCATCATGACGGGCTTCCAGGGCAACGAGGGCAGTTTGTACGTGAACAAGAAGATGTCCACGTCTGCGGAATTCCTGAACTTCTGGCGCACGCTGCTGCCGCAGCTGAGCGAGGCCGATGTCAAGGAAATCGACCGCCTATATCCGGACCCGAGCACGGGGCTGGACGGAACGTACAGGGAGACGAGGCAGGAGCGCGGCGTGGGCGACATGTATAAACGCATCGAGGCGAGCTATGCGCACTATGCGTATGTGGCGCCCGTGCGGCAGACGGCGTGGTATGCGAGTCAGGATGTGCCGGTTTATCTGTATCATTGGGCGTTGAGACGGGATGTTGTTGATGGAGCGAAGCATGGGGATAATATGCTGTTTGAGGTGCGGGACCCGAAGATCTGCAAACAGGGCAAGAGTCTGGACAAAACGTCTGGTATTTTGCATGCGTACGTGACGAGCTTTATTTGCACTGGGAGTCCAAATGCCCTGTGTGGGGCGTATGGTGGAAGGCCGGAGTGGAAGGCTTATCAGAGGGACGACGCAGAGGTCATGGTGTTTGGTAGGGACAATGATGAGTTCATTGGAGGCACGAGTGTTGGGGAACCTGCTGTGATGGTGGGGGATGAGTTTGCGAGGAGGGAATCGGAGTTTTGGTGGAGCAAGGTCGAGCTCTCTCAGCAATGAGGTGATGTCTCCACGAGGAGAAGATGCGCATTACAGCCACTGTTCCGATAGAGAAATAATTACAGACGCCACAGGACCAAGACATGGAACTCTTGCGTAAGCTTTGGTTGCTACATCCTATCACCTCTCCTCAACTCCGCACCTAACACATCTGCTATCTACCCCAAATTCTTCCGCACCGTTTAGGTCTTAGAGCGCAGCGCAGCCACCCAGCGCGCTCCCAAACTTCCTTAACTCGTCATCCGAGCCGCGGCACGGGGCGTACCCAACAGCACAAACACGGCCCGAGCCCTCTCCAGCGGCAGAAGAGAAGTGCTATTCATGTGTCCAGCCCTTTCTGATACCCATCCATCTGACATCGGCACGTTGTCTAGCAACATTCATACAAGGGGATATTGATTCCTCGTGGAACTGTTTGGACTGGAGAGTGGAAATGATCAATTGTTGCTTCGTGAGGATAGGTCAATTCTCGTTTGTTATCTTTAAAGGTCAAGGGGGACTTTTATGGAATCTTTGAGCGGAGTGCGAGGCGCTGGGTTTAGGCGGGATGGCGAGGTCGACGACAATGTCGGCGAGAACGAGGTTGTAAATAACACGCTTATCTCCAGCCCATCAGAGCAGCAGGGAGACGGTGAAACTGATGTGCTGTGCTGTCAGGCGTACAGTGCTCTACACACGAGCCTCGAGAGCGTACGCTGACTGGGTGTAAGACGGGGCCGTGGGACGGTGATGCGAGTGCGTGGGGAGATGTGCTGGCTTCAATGGGTGTATAGAGGCGACTTCGAAGACGGAAGATGAGGCGTCTGCTGCCAAGGAGGTGGTGGCGGGCGAAGAGCGAGTGCTGCTCTCCTTCCTACACTAGGAGTTGTTGTCGGGAATTGCGGTAACCGCGGTGGATTTCCTCGAGGGGAAGGAGATACGCGTGTAGGTTGCTTGATGTTCTTCTCGTGATGAGAACATCGAGATTACATGCGATGTAGAGGAAAGACCTGCTTGCTTCGTCTAGCCATGCTAGTGAGTGCCGATTGCTTCGAACGCATGAGCAGGCCACGGAGATGGAACAGGAACTTAACACAACACTGTAGCGAACGGAGCTTGAAGAGAGAAGCTGAAGGTCATGTAGAGGTGGTTTGTAGCCACCAAAAAGCGATTTACTTGTCAATTGAACGAAGCTGAAAACGTGGAAGCAAAACATGAGGTATCATGAACATGTACTCGTAACGAACCCAAAAGCAGAAACCCTCCAATGTACTAAAGACAAAGAAATCAATCAGTCTCGACCTAGAAAGCTAGGGCTCGAAGCTTAGAGCAGACCAGCGCGCTCATCGCTCCTGCCGCCATTCCTGCTCTCAGCAGCACCATAGTTCTTACTCCTGCCAGTGATATCCTGCCATGTGGCACCAAATCTGCGCCCGGTGCTTGCGAGCAGACCCTCTTCCTCGTCCTCCTCGAGATCGGCGTCCATTTGGTCCTGGTCCAGCTTGGGGACTCTGAAGAGTGTGGTGAGGAACACGATGATGTAAACGCCGAGGAAAGCGAACTGCGCCCAGAACAAGACCACACCAAAGAAGGGGAAGTTGATAGTGACGCGGTTGATGAATGTGCTGAGAACGGAGGGCGTGCAGACGTCGTGGGCCACGGGGTTGGACGCAAGCTCCGAGCAGGGCTTGATAGCCTCCTTGTGCTCCGAGCAATCTGGCTGGTCGCCGGCATGGTTGACGGGCAAGTCGCAGTACGTCTGCGGGCCAAAGGTGGCGTATTGCGGAGCGACGAGCATGGCGACGGCGTAGTTGATAGCCAGGACGATGAGGGTGAGGAGCACGGTGGCCATGAGGAGCGCCTGCGGAGAGGTGTGGCCCTTGCGGATCTTGAAGATGGTGAGCCAGAGGAAGCGGATGCCGGCTGTGGCGATGCCGACGACGGAGGCAGAGAAGAGGAAGAGTGTGAGTAACAGAAAGAGGACGTAGTCGATGGGGAAGACCTTGGAGGACTTGACGAGGATCCAGTTCAAGGGCTGGAAGATGTTGATCTGGCCCAGGATGTAGCCGCAGTGTGCGCCGCAGATGGAGTTCTTGGCCTTGTCGATGCCGGTGATAAGCATGCTGGCAAAGATGACGAGGGCGAAGACCATCAGGATCAGGCCGCCAAGCAGCTTCAGAGGGCGGAATATGGCCTCGATCTTGATCCATGTCTTGACGACCCAGTGTCGATCCTCACCGCTGGACTCGGCAGCAAGACGTTCGCGGCGGATGAGGGTGCGCTCCTCGCGGTTGAGAGCCTCGAGCTCGCGCCTGTCCCTGGCGTCGAGGCCGTTCTGGCGTCCTTCGGCGCGGCCCTCAAGCTGCCTCTGGCGCTCGCGGTTGGCCTCGAGCTGGGAGGCAGTGTTGGCGGCGAGGGTTGGCGCGGAGATGGATGGCGCGGACTTGATCATGGCGACAGGGAGGAGGGCCATGCCGGCGCCGGTGTAGAGGACGAAGAGGATGGTACCGATGGTCATCAGGAGACCGAGGGCGAAGGAGAGGGCGCGCTCGCCATCTGATGGGGTTAGCGGAGACTTGGAGGTGGTAGCGAAAGCTTACGGTTCTCCTCCAGAAGGTGCTTGAAGAAGTCGAGGTCGAGGCGCTTGTCGTCCTTTGCCTGCTTGGCGAAGGGGACAAAGAAGCCGACGAGGAAGATGATGACGACGAACAGCAGGAAGGCAATCGTGTACTTGAGCGCGCCCAAGATGCGCTGGCCAACCGTCTGCTCGCCGTGCTCGGCAGCATCGTCGTCATACTCCTCGTGGTAGAAGTAGGTGAAGGGGACGACGAGCAGGCAGAGGACAGCGTCGAGCGAGTACAGCAGGTAGTAGACGATCTGCAGGGTGTGGGTGATGTCGTGCACCTTGTCGGGCGTGGCCCAGTCCTTCTTGCGGCCCAGCGACGAGCGGCCGGTGGACGAGACGAGGGCGACGTCGACGGGGATGAGCAGGACGGTGGCCAGCAGGGCAAGCGTGGTGAAGATGCACACGATGGTGACCGAGGCGGCGCGCTCGCGGGGGGTCTGGTAGATGAAGACGAAGACGGAGGCTATGGCGAGGAGGAGCGCGATGGCTACGGCGTAGGCGACCCAGATGAGGGACGTCTGGATGAGCGCCATGATGGAAGAGAGCACCTGAGCGCGGCGAGGTGCGAGGAGTGAGTCGCTTGATACGACACGAGATGAGTGCCTTTATGCTCGAGCGGTGCGAGTGCGAGGGGTGTGCTGCAGCCTTGGTTCTCCGCAGACGCAGAAGCGGGATGACGTTCTTGGGGCGCGCATCTGCGCCAAAAAGTCAAAGCTCCAAACAATGAGGCTCAACACCACATAGCAGCCCTGGAGGAGCCCAGGTAATGCTGGCCCGGCCGCTTCGCTCCCTCGCTGAGCCCGACACCTCGCCATGCAATGCTACACTGAGCTCGCGCCCCCCACGGCCGTCAGCCATGCCGTGACGCTGCCCTTTGTGTCGTCGCGCGCGACCAACCTCGTCGTCGCGAAGAACTCGCTGCTGCAGATCTTCGAGCTGCGCGCCACCGTCACCGAAGCGAGCCACAACCACAGCGACGACGCCGCCGGGAACGCCGCCGCGAACCTCGACACCGAGGCCGCCGACGTGCAGGTCCAGCGCACCGAGAACACGTCGCGCCTGGTGCTGCTGGCCGAGTTCCCGCTGGCCGGCACCGTCATCTCGCTCGCGCGCATCAAGGCGCTCAACACGCGGTCAAAGGGCGAGGCGCTGCTCGTTGCCTTCCGCGATGCGAAGCTGAGCCTGGTGGAGTGGGACCCCGAGAGCTACAACCTGCATACAATATCAATACACTACTATGAGAACCCCGACTTGCCTGGCCTTGCCCCGTGGAGTGCTGAGCTGAAAGACACGCACAACTTCCTCACCGCCGACCCCAGCAACAGATGCGCCGCCCTCAAGTTTGGCGCCCACAACCTCGCCATCCTGCCCTTCCGCCAGCGCGACCTCGCCGAGGACGACTACGACTCGGACGACGAGCGGAGGAAGACCGATGCGACCAAGGCCGACGGCGAGAGCGAGAGTGTCACGCCCTACTCGTCCTCCTTCGTGCTGCCCCTGACGAACCTCGACCCGACCCTCACGCATCCCGTCCACCTCGCCTTCCTGCACGAGTACCGCGAGCCCACCTTTGGCGTCATTGCCGCATCACAGGCCACTGCCCCGTCGCTGCTTGCCTACCGCAAGGACATCCTCACCTACACCGTCTTCACCCTCGACCTCGAGCACAAAGCCTCCACCACCTTGCTGTCCGTGACCGGCCTGCCGTACGATGTCAACCGCGTCGTGCCGCTGCCCCATCCGATTGGAGGTGCCCTGCTGCTCGGAGGGAACGAGCTGATACACGTCGATCAGGCCGGCAAGACGAATGGAGTTGCGGTCAATGAGTTCGCCAAGGCTTGTTCGTCGTTTCCTCTGAGCGACCAGTCTGAGCTGGCACTGCGGCTCGAGGGATGCACCGTCGAGCTGCTATCCCAGGAGACTGGCGACGTGCTCATCGTGCTGAACGACGGGCGGCTGCTCGTCTTGACCTTCACGTTGGATGGACGCACAGTATCCGGTATGACGGTGCAGCCTGTAGACAACGCGCACGGTGGCAGCATCCTCAAAGCAAGCGCTTCATGCACAACAAGCCTAGGGCGTGGACGCATCTTCGTAGGTAGCGAAGACGGTGAATCTGCGTTGCTTGGCTGGACAAGTACCAGCGGTCAACTGCGCCGAAAGCAGTCGGACGCTGGTCTGGACCAGGACGATGACATGTCAGACATGGACGATGAAGTCGATGATCTGGATGACGACCTCTACAACGACACGGCACCAGCTACCAAGAAGATTACCTCTGCTGCTGCAGAGCCCTCGGCGCCTGGCGCATACACATTCAGGATACACGATGTCCTCCCGAGCATAGCCCCCATCAACCAAGTCGTTCTGCATCCCGGCAAAGACATAAATTCGCTGAACAGCGGCGAGATTGTCGCCTCGACCGGAAGAGCTGCGGCAGGTGCCATCACCACCCTGAATCGAGATTTGCACCCCGTGAAGCTGGCACAGACAGAGCTCGAGTCGGCTAAGGGTCTGTGGGCTGTACATGCTAAGAAAGCGGTTCCCCAGGGCATCTCAGCTGCCTTTGGAGAAGACACTGAAGCCAACATGTCCTCTGATGTTGACTACGATCAATACCTAGTGGTCTGCCGAGCCGGTGAAGATGGTAACGAAGTCACCACAGTATACGAAGTAAACGGCAACGAGCTCACTGCTACCGACAAGGGTGACTTTGAGCGGGAAGAAGGGTCGACGTTAAGCGTCGGTGTGCTTGCACGCGGCACAAAGGTGGTGCAAGTGATGCGGACAGAGGTCCGCACGTATGACTCTGGTAGGTAAACTGTTTTACTGCATCGGGACGAGACTAATGGGGCTCAGAGCTGAACATGGACCAAATCCTTCCCATGGAAGACGAAGAGACCGGCGACGAACTGCGCATCATCAACGCAAGTTTTGCCGACCCCTACCTGCTGATTTCGCGGGAGGATTCCAGTGTGAAGATCTTCAAGGCCAGTGGAGACGGCGAACTGGAGGACGTCGAGGCAAGCGGCCTCTTGTCAACCAAATGGCTGTCAGCATCGCTATTTAGATCTTCCACATTCACTGAGGTCTTTGCTTTGCTACTGACACCAGAGGGTGGTCTGCACGTGTTCGCGATGTCCGAGCTAGAGAAACCGAGCTATGTCGCTGAAGGCTTGGGCTTCTTGCCGCCTGTATTAACAGTCGACTATGTGCCACGACGCAGTACAAGCAAGGCAACCATTACGGAAATACTTGCTGCCGACCTCGGTGACTCTACCACACGGTCACCACATCTCATTGTGAGTCTCCCAGATCATGCGCTCAGCCATTCGCTAACAATCGCAGATCCGAACCTCCAACGATGACTTGGTTATCTACAAAGCGTTCCACTCACCAGCACGATCTTCGACAGAGCTATGGACAAAGAACCTCAGATGGGTCAAGCAGTCCCAGCAACATGTCCCTCGGTTCTCGGAGGAGGTAGATGAAGCCTCCGAAGAAGTCAAGATTGAGAGCACTCTCCTTGCATTGGACAACATCTGCGGGTACAGTACTGTTTTCCAGCGCGGAGCCTCACCAGCGTTCATCTTCAAAGAGTCATCGAGCGCACCTCGTGTTATTGGTTTGAGTGGCAACGTTGTCAAAGGACTAACGCGCTTCCATACCTCATCCTGCCAGCGTGGATTCGCATACCTGGACACGACTGACACTCTACGCATCTCCCAACTGCCTACTCAGACACACTTTGGGCATCTTGGCTGGGCGACACGACAGCTGCCGTTCGGTTCCGAGGTTCATACATTCACATATCATCCTACAGGGCTCTACGTCGTAGGGACTGGGCAGAGAGAAGAGTTCACTCTTAGTCCAGACGACACATACCACGAGGCGCTACCAAAGGAGGACACGTCTTTCAAGCCACGCGTCGAGCGCGGCGTGCTCAAGATCATTGACGAGAGGACATGGACGGAGATCGACACTCACGTCCTTGATCCACAAGAAGTGGTGTTGTGTATTGAGACTCTCAATCTCGAAGTATCAGAGACAACTCATCAACGCAAAGATCTGATCGCTGTCGGCACATCTGTAGTTCATGGCGAAGACCTCGCAACGAAAGGACACATCCGCATTTTCGAGGTGATCAATGTCGTCCCTGATCCAGAGCGTCCAGAGACAAACAGGCGGCTTAAGCTCATCGTCAAAGACGAGGTCAAGGGCGCAGTCTCTGCCGTCTCGGAGCTCGGTACCCAGGGCTTCCTCATCATGGCACAAGGCCAGAAATGTATGGTCAGAGGCCTGAAAGAGGACGGCACCTTGCTCCCGGTCGCCTTCATGGACATGAATTGCTATGTGACCGCGCTCAAGAATCTGCCCAACACTGGTATGCTATTAATGGGTGACGCCTTCAAGGGTGTCTGGTTCGCCGGCTACAATGTAAGTCAAACCCAACGCGCAAAATTGCAATACTAATGAGCCCCTCAGGAGGAACCGTACAAAATGATGCTATTCGGCCGGAGCAAGCACCAGCTCGAATGCATCACGACCGAGTTCCTTCCATCTGACGAGCAACTGCACGTCGTCGTTGCAGACGCAGACATGAACCTGCAGATCCTCCAATACGATCCTGAGAGTACGTCCAGCCCGTCCCCCGCCAACACCCACTATACTGACCAACCACGCAGACCCCAAATCCGCAGGCGGCTCCCGCCTCCTCCACAAGTCGACTTTCCACACCGGCCATTTCCCCGCCACCCTCACGCTCCTCCAAAGCGCCCTGAGAATGCCCCAGACATCCGAGTTCGGTGCAGTGAACGGCTACGACGACGACGACATCGACATGGACACCCAGAACGACTCGAAGCCAATTCACCATATCTTGCACACCACGCAATCCGGAACCATTGCGCTCATCACCCCGCTTAGGGAGTCGAGCTACCGCCGTCTGTCTGGGCTGAGTGCGTTCTTGGCTAATGCGCTGGAGAGCGCGTGTGGGCTCAATCCCAAGGCTTTCCGCATTAGTGATGTTGAGGAAGGTGGGTGGGATAGTGGGGTTGTGGGGAGGGGGATGGTGGATGGGAATCTGCTTATGAGATGGGGTGAGTTGGGTGAGTGGAAGAGGAGGGAGGGGTTGAGCAAGGTTGGGGCTGATGAGTGGGTGTTCTGGGGGGAGAGGGAGGTCTTGGGTGGATGGGGAGTTTTCGGTGGGAGGGGGAAGTGATGGCAAGGTTGAAGACAAGTCTATTCAAGCGTGGGTGGAACGTCGCCGTGACTTCTGGCAGCTGAACCTGACGATGATTGTGCATAGCCGTCACCAAACACTTGGAACCTTGCGACATGTCAACATCGTCCGCAATCTCCGCGTTGAGATACTGGTGCCATTCGGACCACTTCCCGTTCTTGAGTCTACTTTACAATGCATATAACTCAGCGCCAGGCCACGACAATTGAGCAGCTCCAGCTTCGAAAACTATAATTCGATTAAGTAACATTGCCATTGCCGACCCACGTACCGACTCTACGTACGTGTGCGCTATCTCATCAGCTCTCGTATTTTCGAGTGGCTCCAGCTCCATTCATCTCCCTTGGCACCGTGCCCAAACAACCCCCCTACTCCTTCGAACTCTCTATTCTAATCATCGCATAATCAACCGCCGCGATACCCTCAGTCTTGATACGCGCAAGGACGTTTTGAGCGCTCTCGTCCGGAGTCTCTGCTACCAATTCCGCGCCGACGGTATGCACATTCAAACGAGTCGTCAGAAAGGCTCGGTCTTGATTCGGCGGTTGAAACGGCTCGTTCGTGGAACGGTGCTGGGTTCGACCACAGGGCGCTATGGCTCGGACTTTGGTTGTGATTGTGAGCGCTGGGCTTGGCTGGTGCGGACGGGCTGATGGAATGGGTCAATGAGGTTTTGCGGAGCTTGGTCGAGCCTCGTCCATCGCCTGGACTGGTCTGAGTTGTATGCATGGTGTTGTTGAGGGTTATGTCTGGGTCTAGTTCTGCGGAGCTTCGCGAAACTTGAAAAAGACGTCCATCAGTCTGCGGCATGGTGCCCCGCAGAATCGGCACGTCCAGAGAAAGTTGAGGTGAGATATCTCAATCTTCCAGAATGTTTCAGCGCTGGACTAATTCATAAAGAGCATCTGTATGGTACATGAATGACGGAGCCTGTAAAAATGACCTCGGCGATCTCGTGGAGCATTATTCATGGTATTAGTCTAGCGTGGTTGAATTAGCCGGATGCGGACACGTCGTAAATACGACCGAGAGCCCGGTGCTAACAGGGCTAGCTCAAGCTACATCGAATGCAATGGTATTCGTGCATTGTCTGACGCAGCGTTACGAACCATAAGGCGGCTGGTAACATTATCAACGCACTTCTCTCTGCATCTTTGGACCTATTGCGGCAAGATTCCAGAACTTTGGGAACATCCCGTCAACGTAATCGTTCACGTGTGTGACGAGTGGCTGGGAGCAACACGGTCATCGTGTACTACCTGTGATGCGTTTCGGTTGTTGTATAGGGAAGTAGACTTTGTTTTTCATCGCCAAAATGCTTGATCATACAGTATTGATACAGGGACATCGCACAAGATAGTGACAAGGCTCCTCGACAAGTAGCATCAATACGACAACCTATACAAGCGACATTACGAACATTGTGCGAATTTGTTGCTTCGTTGGCGCAATAAAACCGGATTGATTTTAGAGGAGATACTTCCGAGAGGTGATCATTCCGTTTGGAATTAGGGCGGCTGTGCTGTGGTCTAGAGAGCGCCGCATGGAATTAGTCGGTCACGTAAGCGAGTGTAAGATCATGGCAAAGCGTAGAAATGGCTACAGCTAGTCTATCGTGTCGTAACTGAGAACCCTTCTCTTGTGGTCGATATGCCGCCCTAGCAGTAGATTTATACACTGCAATCAATCACTGCGATAAGAAGTCTTGTATTTATTTCCGAATAAACAACACACTTTTGGCAGCAGGCTTAGCAGGGCGTCAGAGTCTAAGGGGGAAAATCTCACTATGTATATATATTATCTGTGCAGGCACATTCTGGCAGACAGCTACAAGCCGAGTAGCCGTGCCTATCTTTCAGTGACATGTATATGTCGCCAGAACTTAGAGAAGATTGTTTCTGCGTGCGTTGGAGTTCTCAATAGTAGCAGTCCGAGCCCAATCTACTCTAGTTCCGTCCACAGAATTACGCCAGCCAAGACTAGCCGATGAAGCAGAATCAACGCCCGATACTTCTACGCGCTAGTCGGTTACCTCTATTCACTGCACTAACATCCTCAAGTGCTGTTATGTTTCAACGCACCCAACAAGAAACCATATCTACATAGAAGTGCACCTATTGCTATTGAAGTCTTTGTCGTTTCTCTTACCTTCCGTCCGTATTGTTTGATCCTTCGAGGATTCTAAATCGCCCGCGCTTCAAACTTATGGTGGGAGCTCATTATGTCAATGTGTTGAAAGGGGAAGAGGCAGTGCTTTTAGCTCTGCTGAAACGTGTTCCCAGGGACCTAGGAGCCGGCTGCAGAACACGTGCGTGGTGCTGGAGGAGGATTATCATGTTCAAAAGAAAATAGGCCAGCTCACTATGTACACGGCAAGGTTGCAGGTTATGGTCTCCCTTCGCCTTAACGCATCACCTGATGAGCTTCCTACTTCCCGTTCGTACTCCTGCTCCACTCTTCCATCGAAGCTTCTACTTTGACTCTGAGGCACTCTCTCCCAACGCGCGAGTAAGATAATCGCCAACATGTACAACGATGCCTTGTAAGCGCTCTCCACTTCCGGAGAGTGCTTACGACTGACTGCACCTTAAAGCCCTTTGCAACCAGCAAAAGTTTCCATTGCCGTCTATCACCTGAACTGCGCAATCATGTGTATTGATACACGATAGATGGCTGCACGGTGTACATAAACCAAGAATCCTGGTCCACTAGAATCGTTTTCAATCGCAGCGACGATGATCAATCTTTCGTTGCACTGCAGGATCACGGCATGCGCGAGAGTGCTAACGATGTGCATGCTTGGGCGCCGTGGTGGCAAGTCTGCCTGTCTGCCTGTCTGCCTCTCCACTAACGCGGCTGTGCACCTTGATTTCGAAGCCCTTGACGCGATCGTCATTTAGGCAGGAGCACAGCTCACCTCGGTTGGCAACGGTTCGGTCGGTGTTGTGGTACAGGAAGAAGGGTCTCGCGTCGGTGGCGCTCCGCCCCCGCAAAACAACTATAGCCAAGACACAGCGCCTCCATCCCCAGGGTTCCGCTGCTCGACCAAACTTCCAACGACGATCTCATCTCAAGTCCATCTCCGCAACGCTTTGCCAGCGACAGTTTGACCGGCTTCATCTCTAATCATCCAGTCCCGCGCACCTGGTACCTGCCGCTCGGTTGCATGGCGGGCTATCGAAGAAGTCTTGGTTCTGCAGCGAGTGCTTGCTCCGCACCTATCCCTGGAATCCGTAATCTACATTTTCTTGGCCCGCACTTCCGCGGCTCGTATTGGCTTCCTCCGAGAAGCACCATCCTGCGAAACGATGCTGGCCAAGACGCCGAGTGATAGCGTCAAATGTCGCAAGGTGTTATCACGAGGGTGTCGCTGTGGCGAGTGCACAGCATGCGGAAGCTAGAAATTCCACCTGCCTGAAGGGTGAAGTGCAGTGATGATCTCACCTTCTGCATGTGGTGTAGCACGCCAAGCACGCGTGTATGCCCAGGACCGATGGTTGACTTCCAAGACGGTTACCACAGATGAACTGGCGGATGAAGATGGAGTGCGAAAAGGCTGGTCCCAAGCAGCGAGACGATGCTGTATAAATACGGCGTGCAGTGTCGTGAGACAATCTGCTCATTCTTGCTCAATCCAACTCCACTGCATCTGCCGCCAAGATGAAGTTCTCTCTGGCTTCCCTCGCATTGCCCGTTGCGGCTAACGCTGCGGCGTTCTCTGCTCAAGAGTACGCATCAGGTGCTGTTCACGCTCACTTGATGAAGCTCAAGACTGTACGAACACCTTCACGCGCACCAATGACTATTCCCTGACATTCTACAGGACCAATGGGCACTTGATGAGGAGTTGCGCGTAGCTTCCAACGACACCAAGCTTTGGCCGTCATGGAAGAACTACGAGGCCGTCAAGTTTGGCAAGAAGGAGAAAGTTGAGTGCAAGAAGGGTCTGGCCATTGTCGAACAGGGCAATGCCAACCAGACTTTCCGCTGCAACAATATGGACCTTTATGACTTCGCCAACCACGCCGATATCGGTGGTCCTGAGGGTCGTGGGTCGTCGTCCTGGGGATGGACCGCCAAGAACGGACGCGAGTTCGGTATCATTGGCCAGTTCAGCGGTGCTGCCTTCATTGAGATCTCCAAGAAGGGTAAGATCAGCTACCTTGGACGCCTACCTGCTCAGGACCCCATCGGTTCCAGATGGCGCGAGATCCGTGTCCTGAACGACTATGTGATCATTGGATCTGAGGCTGTTGCCCACAACGTCCAGATCTTCGACCTCAACAAGCTGTTGACTCTTGACGCCAAGAGCCCTAAGGTGTTTGACACCCAGAAGGATCTTGTTGGTCTCTTCAGCGACAGCCTCCCAATTGGCCGTACTCACAATGTCGTTATCGACTGGGACAATGAGTACGCCATCGCTGTTGGTGCTCAGCCCCGCAACCAGACCTGTGCTGCTGGTCTGCAGTACATTGACCTTAAGGATCCCACCAAGCCCACCACCCCCGGCTGTGCTAGCCAGGATGGCTACGTCCACGACGCTCAGTGCGTGACCTACAATGGTCCTGACCGCCGTTACCGCGGCCGCAACATCTGCATTGGCTACAACGAGGACACCGTCACCATCTACGACTCTACATCCAAGGATGGCAAGCCCGCCTCCGAGGTCCTCTCTAAGCTCTCCTACCCCGGTGCGTCGTACGTCCACCAAGGCTGGTGGACAGAGCGCAACTGGCACCAGTACATCCTGTTTAACGACGAGCTTGATGAGCAGAACAAGGCCGGCGCTGCTGCCTCTGGCCGCCCCGTAACCCACATCGCTGACCTATCCGACCTCAAGAACCCCAAGTACACTGGTAACTTCTGGGCCACCGACAAGAAGGGTATCGACCACAACCTATACATCGTCGACGGTCTTGCTTACCAGTCCAACTACGGCAACGGCGTCTGGGTTCACGATGTCCGCTCGATTAAGAAGGATCCCACCGGCAAGGGCGTCACCACTGAGGCTTTCTTCGATATCTACCCTGAGGACGACGCTGGCGAGGGCACCGTTGCGTTCGTCGGTACCTGGTCGCACTTCCTGTTCCCCTCTGGCTACATCCTTGTCAACACTATTGAGCGCGGTGTTTTCATCGTCAAGATCGACAAGGGCCGTGGTGGTGGCAAGGGACCTGGTTTCGGTGGCAAGAGCAAGGGTGGAAAGCGCGAGGCTCTGTACTAGATTGCGAAGAGCGTAAAAGTATATATTGACAGCTGAAAAGCTATGATTAATGTCAAATGAGAGCGAATTCGGATACTAAGACATAGTTCCAGTGTGTTCAATCCTGAGTCATCTACGCATTTGCAGATCGAACCTTTCTCTTTGACCCGGAGTGACAGTTATAGCAATTTTGGGCCAAGCATTCTGGAGTGAGCCAAACTTGTCAATACAATATGTTCTATCGTCTTGGGGGTGCATTTGTATCCGTACGAACAGGGTGGCATTGGGTCAGACTCGTTAATGATGTCTTTGAGTTTTTCACTGGTATCTGGTTCACTCGGCACTAATCTGTTCCCCAACAACCACGCTAAAACTCAGAGTCCAGAGCAACAACCATCCACTCTGACCGTCTGCACATGTGGCTGACAAAATCCGTAAGCTTTCCCTTCGCTTCGATGTCATTTCTTACTAATCACAAAATAGCGCCCTCCGGAATCAGAAGGAGTATCCGTTTCTTCGCTTGCCGGCTGAGCTGCGCAACAGGATTTACCGCATGGCCATCAGTGGACACGACTTCTGCGATGAAAGTGACGTTATTACTACGTTGGACTGGGTCTCGGCCTGTGGATCGGCTCGCGTCGTGGCTTGACTCTCTAGACCAAGCAGCACGGGATGTGGTGTGGGAGAAGCAGTCCGTAAGCACGAAGATGAACTTTTTGGGACGGAGATGTAAGTCAAAGAAGTGAAAGAGCAACGGGCGCCCTGGCGATGGAAAGATCAAGGATGGCTCACAAGAACAGTGCAGCATGGTCGGACACGATGGTAACAAGAAATGTCTTATACTTTTCGACATACATACATATACTACAAACCCAGCCAAAAACGCCTCAACCATCATAAAGCCGACTCAAAATATACATCTTCTACTCCTCCTCTTCCTCCTCACTGTCCTCCTCCATACCCTCCGCAGCATCCACCTTAAACGTCGGCGCCTGATCCACACCAAGATACGAGTCGGACACGAGGTACAGCGTAAGTTCATGCTCTCCCGGCTTCTCAAGCGTAAACTCCAGCGTGGTCTCCAACTTCCTCGGCACGGTGACCTTCTTGATAGCAAGTAGACTGTTCTCCTTCTGCTCGCCGACCACTAACCACCAGCTCTCGCTCTTCTCGCTCGGATAGAACGGCGCATGCACATCGGTCTTGAGCTCGTCGTCGTCGTCGATGTTGCGGGTAATCCTGACCCTGAGCTGGGAGGGCGTGTTGGACGCAACGTTCTCCGGGTCGAGGAGTTCATGCTCGAGTTCGATGTTGGGGTAGTAGTTATTTGTGAAATTCGCGACGTCGGCGAGTTGACGCTGATCGACATCGAGCGCGGCAATGAGGGCTTTGTAATTGGGGTTCTCGTCCTCATCCATGGCGTTGATGAAGTCGTCGACGTCGTTGATATCGAATTTGTTCGCGGCTTTGATGGTGCTCGCGTCAAAGTGCGGGATCTGCTTGAGCGGGGAGTCCTTCTGCCACATAGCCTGTACAACCATCTGGCTCAACTCCATAGCACTCATAGCGTTGAGATGGGCTTCAGAGGACAGCACGTCGACGGACGCGCTCAGGATGTTAAGCACCTTGCGCACAACAGTTTCTTGGTCCTTGGCGAGGTCGATGGGGAGCTGCATGCGGGAGAAGTGGGCCTGGAGGAGGACGAACGCCTTGAAGTGCGGGGTTTCGAAGTTGGGCTCGCCCATCTTGTACGGCACACGGTCGTAGATGCGCTGCAGGATGTGGTCTTCGTGGCGCCGGATTTGGATGTCTTCGAATTCGGTAGCGGCGGTGATAATTTCGAGGACGCCCTTGAGGCTGGTGCGTCCGTTGAGCGACATCATCAGGGTCTGCATGGTGATAAAGGAGATGTTGTAGTAGGCGGCAATCATGCAAGGGTTGAGAGGTGTGATCGAGTCCTCGTCTTCGTCGTGCTCGATTAGATTGGCTTCCGCCAACTCCTTGAGTGTCTGCTCGACAAGCTCCGACAAGTGCGCGCTAAGACCCTCGTGCGAGGTGTCATGGAGGTTGTAGTAGCTTGGGTTGGCCAGCAGACGGCGGTAGAAGTATGTGTACGTGGACCAGTCGACAGCCTCCTGAGTGGACTCGATCGTCTTCGCGCTGATCTCAGCAACGAATGCATCGTGCAGGTAATCGTGCAGATAGCTCTCGATCGGCAACGCCTCATTCAGGAACTTCTTGAAGTAATCGCGCTTAACCGCAGGCAGCATGAGAACGCCCTTTGCTGACTTGTCCTGTCCGACCCTGCCGGCCTTGCCGAACATCTGGAGGATGTCGCTGATGGGATAGTCAACGTACCGGTGCTCGCGACCCTCGAAGAACTGCGTGCCTTGTACAACGACCAAGTGGGCGCTGCTGTCGATCTCCCAACACGAGTTCCGCGAGACAATCAAGACCTGAATGGCGCCAACCTTGAACAGATGCTGCACAGCCTTTTTATCGAAAGAGTTGAGCGCTTCGTGGAAGTATCCGATACCGTGGGTCAGCGACTCAGCCAGCGACTGCTCGTTGATCTTCTCGAGAATAGGTTGAATCTCCTCCAGAGCTGTGTTGAGGAAACGATCGTCATTGTCGTCTGCAACGGCAGCGGCGTACAGATCGGCAGCAGAAGAACGGGTCTGCTTGCGGTTCGGCGCAAACACCATCGCAGGCTTGTCTGGCGACATCTGTGTGATGGCGGTGTATGTTGGCCTGGCCATCGCCATCATCAGCGAAGGGAAGTGAGGGATAGTGAAGGTCTGTATCTTCAGCTCAAGAGGCACCGAACGCACTCCAGGGCTGAAGTTGTAGATCGTGTGCTTGGTGGCGCCAATCCACTCTCCGATGTCTCTTGCGTTGGCGAGAGAGACGCTGAGACCAACGATGCGCAGCTTGGACTCAAGCTGGGCAGCCATTGCTTGCATACGAGAGACTACGATCTCGTAGACGTGTCCATTGGCCCCGCCCAGCATATGCAGCTCGTCTGCGATCAAAAGTGCAACAGTCTGGACATTCTTCCTTCGCTGCCATTGGCGCGACAGAGAGTCCCACTGCGCCGGGGTAGCGAGAATCAGGTCGCCCTTCTCGAGGAGACGCAGATCCGCTGTGGTCTCGCCTGTGAGCTTGACGACGTCCTTGCCACCACCAAGACCAGACAAGCGTGCATTCCAGTTCTTGTATTGGTTGTCGACTAGCTCTTGGAAAGGTGCGAGGTACACAATGCGGCCCTCAGCATCGCTGGCCCAGTGTCTCAGGATAGCAAATTCGGCGCAGAAGGTCTTGCCAATGCCTGCGGACGCGCCAACGAGAATGTTATCGTCAGTCGTGTACAGCGAGTTGAACACTTGTGTCTGCACTCGGTTGAAGCGGCTAATGTCCTGGTACAGTGTCATGTACTCCTTCCTCTTTAGTGCTGAGACGGGCAGGGGCTGCAAGTCAAGAATCGGCGTGTGAGCGGGGAACTTGGCTGGCAAGATGAGCTTCTGGAAAGAGACCGCGAGCTTAGTCTCCGAGGCCATCCATCGATCTGACAGAACAGTGATGAAGTAGTTTGGCGGCATTGGCTCGTCGATTGGCACTGTCAGTTCGACCAGATGCTCGTTCATCTCGCCTTGGGAGTAGTCTTTACGGAGGATGAACTGATCGTGGAACAAGATCTGCTCGCCATCACAGTCTTCGACAAGAATCCAGAAGGCCTCTGAAGCTCCGTGAAGAGCGTCGTCCCAGATGAAATCTGGTCTGATCGCAAGCTCCAGCTTGAGCAATGATCTAGTAATTGGTCGAGGGGTTGCTTCGATCTCGAGACGCGGGAACTTCTCAACGAGTTGACAGACGACTTTCCCAGCCTTGGGCATGCCCAAAAGTTCACCCATGCTAGGCGGGTCAAGACCGAAGTAGCTTGACCAATTAACGTCAATGCGCTCGGCCTTCTGTACAATGTCTCGCGGGCAGGTGGGGAATTGTCGCAGTGGTGTCATAGTTGGCCACATACGCTTTTCCGCCATCTTGCACATATCAAGAGCCAGCTTTGCGACCTGAGACCACCCCTTCTTGAGAGAGATCTCGAAGATGGCGCGGAGAATACGACCAGCGGACTGTGTGACGTAAACAAGATCAGCCATAAGCGCAAGGCCCTCCAGTTTGAGACGCGAGATGTAAGCCTGGAGCAAGACATTGATCTTTGCCTGAGCTTCCTCAACGCCTTCCTTGACGGGGATAGGAACACGGCCAAGTAATTTAGCAAGCTCGAGCTTCTCATCCTGACGAACTGGGATGTACTTGAACTCCTCACTCAAAGCGAAGACCCTGAACAGCTCGATGGCAGTGATACCTGGCTGAATGTGTTGATTGTAGGTCATCATCGAGTTGTGGGAGATGTAGTAGTGAGACGCAATCCTTCCAAGCTCGGTAGGTTGCAGCGCTCCGGTCTTCCTGTCGTATTTGATCAGACTGCACTTTTCGAGGATATGTGCCGCTGCGTGGATGAGATCGACCCGTCTTTGTTCCAGGACCGTGTCATTCTCGTACTCTGGACCAACGCGGTAGAGCGCTGGGGATCGCAGCATGCGAACGAAGAGGTAGGTGTAGCCCAGCCAGTCGACACCTTCGTCTCGATTACGAACATTGCCCAACACAATTTCAGCATTGAGATTGTCGACCAACTTACTGACGAGTTGCGACTCAATAGGCAGCTGCTGATTCAGGAGAGATAGGTAGTACTGTATCTCAGCCTGTGTTGTAATGATGATACCTTCACCATAGGTATCGAACTGCGGGCGACCGGCACGACCCAGCATCTGTAGCACATCTTGTGGACTGAGCTCGACCCAGCTACCCTTCTCTGGCGAGTAGACTTGTGTGCCCTTGATGATGACGGTGTGAGCTGGCAAGTTGACACCCCAGGCCAAAGTTGCTGTACAGACGAGCACCTGGATAGAGCCATCGGCGAACAAGTCTTCGACGGTCGAACGATCCGCTCGCGACATACCAGCGTGATGGATACCGAAACCGTAAGGCATCAGATCCTTGAGGTCGGCGTTCTGTACTGATTCAGACTCTTCCCTCAAAATTTCTCGGCTAGCAGCATCAGATCTCAGGATCTTGCCTATTGTCTCTTCCTCCAGCGCTTTGTCGCGAATGTGTTTTGCGGTCTTGGCTGTCTCCTTCCGCGAGTGGACGAAAATAAGCATCTGGTTCCGGTGCTCGCCAACCTGTTCTAAGACCTTGGTGTAACAAACGTCGTTCATAGCCTTCAACTGCTTGATGGCCTTCTTGTCTGTGACACCGATGAACTCTTGCTTCAATGGGCAAGGTCGGAACGTGCCGTCGAAGTGGAACAAACCCTTGTCAGGGTCGACACGGAGGAAGCTTGCGACATCCCGGTAGTTCGGCAAGGTGGCACTGAGACCGACGATACGAACAGCGTCACCTGTTTGATCGTTGCGACGAAGCGTTCTGCTGACGATGCTCTCGACGACTGGACCACGCTCGTCGTGAAGCAGATGAATTTCGTCAATACAGATGAGCTTGACCAGATTAATGTAGCTGGTGTCGGTAGCCTTGCGTGTGATGACATCGTACTTCTCGGGAGTTGTAACGATGATCTGGGTCTCGGAGATTTGCTGCTTTGTCAGTTGGCGGTCACCAGTAAGCTCAGCGACCTTGATGCCGTAAGGTTCAAGACGTTTCCCAAAGTTACCAACTTGTTCAGCAACCAGAGCCTTGAGGGGAGCAATGAAAATGATCTTGAAGTCGTCGAGCGCGATCTCGCCGGTCTCTGGATTGCGGTGCTTGCCAATCTCTCGAAGCATGGCTAGCATGGCAACGTTTGTCTTGCCAGAACCTGTAGGGGCGCAGATGAGCATGTTGCCGTCATCGTTGAACGCTGTGGGGTAGCACTTCGTTTGGATGCGATTGAGAGACTTGGAACTGCCAAACCCTACGCGTGCCCAGTCTGGCAGCTCAGAGGTCGGAATCAATCGCTCGTTCGGATCGCGCTTTGCCTTCGGTGCGGGGACATGAATTTCCTCGTAACCCTTGAATTGCCTTCTCGTCGAGCCCTGCGGCAATTTGACACTGGGGTTGGTCATTAGATGGTTGCCCTGGTCGAACACGATGTTCTCGAGGTTTACCAAACGGCTGTTGGGCTGCAAGCCACCCACAACACCATCTGGCTTTGGCGCATCTTCCATATCCACGTCCTTCGCATCCAGTTCGCTCTTTATTTTGATGTTCATATGCTTCTTGCCCTGCCCCGCGTCTTCGTCCCTGACACCTGTCTCTCTTGCGCGCAGCTCTCGTAGAATCTGTGACTGACCCGCAGCCTTCATCTCCCGCTCAACAGCTGTCCGTTCGTCGTTGTCTTCGGCGGCACGTCTCCATCGTGTTACCCAGACAACTCGATCTTTGTTCTTGACGAGCTTTCCCACAAGCTCAGGGTGATCATAATCGAAGAGATCCATCAAGTCGTTTTCAATCTCGCGCAGGTCCTTCTCCTCGCCATCCTCGCCCACACCAGCCAAGGTCTGCAACGCGTCCCGTGTCTTCTCTTGCTGTGTGTGCGCATCATCGTAGACTGCACCGATCTGCCGTTGTAACCAGTACGCGTCGATCTCGTGTGCGGGTATTAGTTCGTCGGTGTCTTTGGGGCCTGACGAGGCAGCTGTGTCGCCCTGTATGATCATCTCTTCTGTGTCTGCGAAACCTCCGTCCGCCTCCTCCTTGTCGATTCCGATCTGCTCGACCGCAGTTTCCTGCTCGTCTTCCTCGTCCGAGGTGTCGGCATCGCGGACTTCGAAGTTTTGGGCCTCGTCGTCGTCTTCCTCGTCGTCAAACACAACAGCTACACCCTGATTGTCGTCGTTTTCAGCGCCATCAGCGTCTGCCATTGCCTCGTCGCCATCCTCGTCGTCGTCTTGGGCGTCGTAATCGGTGATCTTCTTGCCCAAATTGACCAGCTCGTTGAACTCTTTCGCGCTCATCGAACTGCCGAGGAGGTCGTCCACCTCTTTCTTCTTGTCGAAGTCCTTCATGGTGTCGTCCTTCAGGTACTCAAGGACCGCATCTGCGGCACTCCTAGTGGTCGATACAGGGACATCGCCAAGGGCCTTGCTCACAATTGTCGTAATGAGCTCGAATGTGTTGCGCGTCGCCGGTGTGCGTGGTCGGTATCGCAGCCCCTCGATATTGAAGTCTGCAGCAGCCGTGGCTCCAAAGGCGCTTGTCCCATCGTCCCTCTTTCGCTTGCGCTGCTCGAGAGATGCGAGCGCGTCGCCACCCTCTGTAAGACTGCCGCGCTCAACACCGAGCCCCTTGGACTTCTTCGCCTGTGTAGGCGCTCTGTCCTGCGCTGTCCGCCCTCCCATGTCCCGAATGTTAATGCGACCAGCGAGCGATTCTGGGTCGCCGGTGTGTTCATCCGGGCGGCGCGAAGTAAAGCGACGGTCCGCCTGGAGAACCAGGTTGGACATCGCCGCATATTTGAACTGCGCGAGGTTGTTGGGGTTCTGCGCCATGGTGCCGGTGTTGTCGCGTTCTCTGCGCAGCGGCGCGTCTTAGGTGGTGTAGATGAGGCTGAGTGGCGTCGAGCGGGAATTGAATCTACACGTCGAAAGATCTGCTGCTATTATGTACGCGCAGCACCTGGCGGAAGAACGGTCGAGAGTATAGAGAGTGGATTGCGGGGCGTGCCCTGCGTTATGGCAAGTGCGTGCGGCGACGAAACTTTTGGTTTTGGCAGGTGCGACCGCGATTTCTGCACGTGACCTGACCCACATCGATTGACATCACCAACATCCATGGATCATCGAGGATATTTGGTTCTCAAGGTCACATGTATGCAGACGGCAGTCACGTCGTCACGGCAAGTAGACGAACGAAGAATGGGGTTTTGGAATTGAGTTGGGTATCAGCATTAAGAATAAACGACGACCCACTGCTACAAAAGCATCGAACCCTGGATATCATCGCTGGAAAGACCCTCTATGTACTCTCGTCGCTCAAAATGCGTCTTCGTTGGGACACTCTGTGACATCGTGACCCTCGTTCTCACACAACGCGCACCACTTATCTGGGTCCGCCACAGCAGCGCCCTTGGGGGGCACCAGCGAGGAGTTGGACTGATTGAACACTGGAATGGGCAGTGGCGTCGTAGGAGCATTGCCGGGCGATTTTGTTGGTGTCAGACCTGCTGGGCGAGCGTGGTCGGATGATACGGAGAGGTTCCTCAGCGCCTCAACGACACCGCCTTCCTTACTGGTGTGGGACGCAGCGTCCTTCTGGGCTGCATCGCCGCCCATAGCGGAGCAGTTGAGGATGTCGTGGCCACCAGTCTCGCATATCTCGCACCACAGAACGCTATCTGCGGCAGATGAGCGGCCGTCCGACTCGACCATGGGCTCCAGGGTTGTTGGCGGATCGCGGCGTGCTGGTGGCGCGGCACGCCAGCTACCAACAGTATCCTTGGAGTCTCTCGCGGTCGAGCGTGAGTCCTGCTTCACCGTGTGTTCGGAAACGGCATTGCTAATGACGCTCTCACGCTGCACAGGGCTGCCGATCTGGCTCTTAAGCTTCTCAACCTCGCGCTCGAGCTCCTCTTCTCGGTATGCCTTTCTCTCTACGAGCCCACGCAGCTCCTCCTTCTCGCGCTCGAGACGCTCTGCGGCGGCTTGCGCGGTCTTGAGCTCTTCGGGGTCGATGGCAGAGTTCTGTCGTGACAATGGCGAGCGAGTGTGGTCTTCTGGAACTCCCGAACTCAACGAGTGAATAATCGCCTTGAGGCCTCTGATCTCGTCGTCTCGCTGGTCGATCTCTCTCTGGCCAGCCGGTGGCGGTCCGTCGACCATGTTGTTAGCACTTTTTAACACCTCTGCGGCCTTCTCCCGCTCCCGTCGTAGTTCAGAGCGGCCGCGTTCGACCTCGCCCCTTAGGAACTCGACTTCTCCTCGAGCTTCCGCTTCGCCTCTTCGGGCATCCTCAAGGCCCTCTTCTAGCTCTTGCACCAACTCTTCAAGTTGCTTCAGCTGCATTGCCACGGTCTCCACGTCCTCGTTACGGGAATGAAGCTCCATGAGCTCAGCTTGCAGTTCGTCGACCTTCTTCTCGTAGACTCTCTCTGTCTCGGTGCTAGCGAGCTCAAGTGTGTCGATCGTGCTGCGGAAGTCTGCTCGATGGGCGTCGAACTCGGCTGTGAGCATGGCGATCTTGTCGTTTCTGTCGCGCAGCATAGCGCGCAGCTCACGCACGTCATTGGACTCGGCAGGCTCCCTCTCGAAACCACCTTCAGGCATGAGACTCTGGATCTCGGCCAGGGTTTCTTCCATATCGGTGAGCGCTGTCGCCTGCTCTTCAAGCTGCTTGTCACGCTCCTGTATGATCTTGTTCAGCCGCTGAACCTCGGCGTTGGGAGCGGAGGTTGGCCGGCTGCCCATGCGGCTGGACTTGAAGTTCGCCATGGAGTCGTTGCTGGTGCGTGCTGCCCCATTCGGTACGACCTCACCATCCTCGTCGATTGTGTCGTGCTGGCCGAGGCGCGAGTTCGTGTTCCGCGAGTATGGCCTCGAGGGAGGGCCTGGTGTCCGCGGCTTCTGCACCGGAGCAGCCCGTGGAGGCGCGGGACTAGCGAATCTCGGCGGTGCTCCAATCGCGCTCTTCGAGAACTGCGAGGGAGTCACACTGCCGCTGCGGCCAGGTGTTGTCGTGGGCGGGGCCAGGTTCGAGGCTTTGCGCAGCGGGGACTCGGGTCGTGGCAAGGAGGGCCGTCGTCCAGTCGGTGGACGAGCGCCAGGGCCCATCGACTGCGAGAACTTGGACTTGGCGACAGACGGCGTGTTCGGGCTGAAGTTGGGCTTCTCGGTGGTGGACAGGCTGAAGTTGTTGTTCGCGTAGGACGGCGTCGTGGGCGTGGGCGGGAAGTCGTCCGAGGTGCCCGAGGAGCGCTTGAGCGCGCGGTGGACAGGCAGGAATATGCCCGAGCCCGGTGTGGTGGTGGTGAAGTACTGCGTGCCGTCGACTGCGCCGTCATTCTTGCCGCGCGATGCAAAGGCCCTGCTCAGCTCGACGCCTGCGAAGACGCCCTTCTTGCCGCGGATGCTGCCCACGAACTTGACTACGCCGTGCATGCCGCCTGGCACGTCGACCTGGTCGCCGATATCAATATCCTGTCCGTCTGCCATGCTGTTGGGAGAGGGCGATGCGCCGCCGGTGAGTGCGCTGAGCGAGGCCTGGCGTGCAATGGAGCTCGAGGAGAACGAGAGATTGGGAGAGGACTCTGCCGGGCGCAGGTTCGGTCGCAGACGGCGCGGCGTGCTAATGGAACTCCCAAAGCCTGACATCTTGCCTCTCTAGCTTGACTGTGTGACGCCGTTGCCCTTGTACAAGGTTTCGTGTGTCGAGGTTGCCATGTATTTGTTGATGTGCAGGGGTAGGGGAGATGGAGCGGCTGTTGCGGCCCAACCACAGAAGGCGACCATTATGTGTCGCTTGGATCATCCTTGACTCTGCCATTGAGCCACAACGTGCGAAAATAATGTGTTCGTTTGCAATGAAACGAAGTCGCTGTAGACTGCAACATTTTGACTAGATGGCTCGACGAAAAAGCAACCACCTCAAGCATGCAGGGCTCTCAACATGACGTCCGGATCTGCCATGATCTGGAGTTGACGCAGACCTCGTCTGTGCTTTCGAGGGCGGTAGAGTACCTACCAGGCGTTCGCATCCAAGCAACAGAACGCCTGCTATGCATACGAGAGATGGACAGGGCCATCTGTTGAGCCGGTGCTGTAGAACAACGGCAGACGAACTGGTCGAACGCTAAGGTTGACAATGGTAAACAAGCAGTCAACAACAGTTGCATGCATGGCGTCCTTAGCCTCCCACTCTTTGAAGGAGACGTGACGCGTAATCAAACGCGTGCTCACGTGCTCAATCGTCTCCCTTCCAAGGCTCTTCTTGCCTTCACGGAGCTCGAGTGGAACACGCTATCTTTGTGGTGAGGATGAGGTTCGACTAAGGCCTAGCAGGATCTCAACGTCGAGGTTTCTGCAGCCGGGAAGCCACTGGCGAATAAGATAAACAGTAGACCAATCAGCAGGTGTCACTGTGACGCGCTCCTGTTCATAAATCATGCAGCAGTTTTAGAGAGAATACAAAGCTTTGCACTATCTGTTGAAAGGGTCTTGCTGCAAGCCCGGAGGTTCTCGCATTTGTTGCTCCATTTCAGGTTCGGTCGAGTCGGCATGCAAAGTTCCCCAGACAAACCCCCAGGTTTCGAGATGCCTCGGCAATTCCAGCTTCTATCTAGGTACATCTCCTCCACACGCCCCAACATGTCTGCCTCTGACAGCTCCACACAATGGCCGGAAACGTACGACAACCCATAGACATAGCCTCCCTCGAGCGCTTTATCACAGCCAATGTTCCTGAAATTGCTGTGCCCATCGATGTGAAGCAGGTATGTCAATTGCTGAGCACACGACAGCTAGAGCTAAAGCCTGGCAGTTCGGATACGGGCAGTCAAACCCGACATACCAGCTCACAGACAAGAATGGCAAGAAGTTTGTCATGAGGAAGAAGCCCCCGGGCAAGCTTCTCTCCAAGGCACATACCACCCTGACGATGGCAGCCAGTCCACTGATACTCTACAGACGGCGCACAAGGTAGACCGCGAGTACCGTATTATCCACGCCCTCGAGAAGACCGATGTTCCTGTCCCCAAAGCCTACGCCCTCTGCCAGGATGATAGCGTCGTAGGCAGTGACTTCTACATCATGGAGTTCCTCGACGGCCGCATCTTCGAGGACCCCGCAATCCCCGGCGTGACGCCTGAAGAGCGGACAAAGATGTACTTCGTCTTGTTCCCCTACCCTCCTATGCAAGCTGACGAACCCAGGTGGCACTCCGCCATAACAACTCTTGCAAAGTTCCACCGCGTGAAGCCCTCGTCCGTCAACCTCTCCACCTACGGCAAGCCCAGCGGCTTCTACAACCGACAAATCGCCACCTTCAACACGATCTCGCTCGCGCAAGCCTCAACAAAAGACATCGAGACGGGCGTCGCGGTAGGCAAGATCCCACACCAAGACGACATGGTCTCCTTCTTCAGCAACCCCTCCACCCAGCCCAAAGACCGCGGCACCTTCGTCCACGGCGACTACAAGATCGACAACGTCGTCTTCCACAAGACCGAACCCCGCGTCATCGGCATCCTAGACTGGGAAATGAGCACCATCGGACACCCACTGTCGGACCTGAACAACCTGCTCTCCCCCTACCTCACCGCATCCTCCTCAAAAGCGGCGTCTGTGGGGCGCGCGCACGCGGGCTTCAAGCCTGGCGCTACGCCCGGGCTGCCTTCGCGCGAACAGCTGATTGCGTGGTACACGGAGGTTGCGGGGTGGGATCCGCGACCGGACTTGACGTGGGGCGATGCATTTGCGACGTATAGGAATACGATTATCATGCAGGGGATTGCGGCGAGGTATGCGGTGAGGCAGGCGAGTAGTGCGCAGGCGAAAGATTATGGCGATATGATGAAGCCGTATGCGGAGGTTGCGTGGGACTTGGTGCAGGAGTATAAGAGGACGCACACGGAGAAGGGACAGGCGAAGTTGTAGAGATGATGTGGGCGAAGCTGGACAGGATTTGGCGAAGCACGCATAGTTGTGAGCAATGAGTTCGACTGAATGTTTATTCTCTGCGTCATTACCAGCTTCCAAGGCCCACTGATGCCGTCGCCAAATGTATCGCAATCGTCCCGTCTCCCATGATGATTACGAGGCAGTATTGCGATGAGCTGACCCCCAGGGTCTTGAACGGTTATAGAGAATCGGCAAAGACAATCTTAGATCCAGCCTACACCAACGATGTTGCCGCTGAACATGTAGAGGTGGATCCCATTGCGTAGCTCGGGAGACAGACTAAGGAGTGGTGACGTGAGCCGATGCCTTGCGCGTGAGTACAAGGAACGTTTAAGGAATTGCAAACTCACGCCAGTGTTGACGCTCGCTACTTTACTGGTGTTGTGCTCTGATCGTGGCTGAAGTTGTGGTTCGCAGGTGCGGAGGTGCAGGTGAGACAGCGTAGGGAAGGAGCAAGGAGCGGTAAGAGCGCTTCAGCACGTGGCTGAGCTCACGGTCCGCTCAGCAATCAAGTAGAAATGGCTCTCCCACGAGTATTGTTGCTATGATGTAGATGTCTCAGACGTATCGTCTTGCGGCGAACATTTTCTTTTCGGGTTCTGCAAGATGATGTCAGTCAGTCGAAATGGAATGGAGGAGATATGCTGTGGGCTACAAGTTACGAGTCGAGATGTATCTAGACCGAGGGAGGTTTAATGAAGTAAGTTTGACGAAAGACTGTTAGACCAACAATCATGCGAGTGGGTCGTGAGCTGCAGTAGTATCAATGTGGTATTTTGGTAGCTTTTAGCTACTCTCACTTTTGTCTACACGAACTTTTGGCACCCAGTCCCGCCAACCGAATAAGATCGTGTGATATGGTATCATTGTGCCGCCCTAAGATGGGATATATGTCAATGCGGTTTCGACAAGTTTCGACCTCCACCATGCTCGGTTTGGGAGGTATACCCGTAAAGTATTTCGCCTGAACGCCATGCATGCCGTCTACCACCAGAAATCTTCCTCTCCAGTCTTCCTCCTCTCTTCAGGTGTTGTTGCTTCTGCGACGGTCGTTTGTTGGTCGCCGCGGGAAGTGTGCGCTCATCGCGTTGCGTCGATTTACCGGCCGATCTTGGGCATTTCGATGTTGATTCGGTCAAGGGCCTCGAGCATGACGACAGCGTTTCCGCGGATTACAACCATGCCAATGCGCACCTTCTCACCACCAGCCTTCTCTTCTAACGCGTCGTCCAGAACAATGTTGAGGTACACCTAAGAGGTTTTTAGCACGTGGCGCGACAAGAACAAGGGGTATGAGCATACATCGTAACCACGCAAGATGCCCATCACTTTACGGCTGCCATTTAGCTGGACCAGCACGCGCTTCTCGAGGTACTGTAAAGTGTTAGCACTTGAGCTTTCTGCTTGGTCGCGGCGAACGCACCTTCTTCAACTCGGGCTGTGCTTGAGGCATGACGATGGATGTGTGCTGTGCGACGGTACAGTAGGGATCGGGAAGCGCGAAAAGGTGGGCGTCGAGCTGGTATCAAAGCTTGAGATGACGGCGGTGCCCTCGCGAGCGGGCGTTTTCGAGATTCTTGGCGTGGAAAGCACGCTAGAGCTCGTGAAGACGGAAGCCTCGAACCTCAACTTTACCTCACTTGCCGTTCTGAACCCACACGAAACAACAACACACGATGAAGCGGGCAGGCTCCGGACGCGTTGCGCGCAAGATTGGCGCCTACGACGACGACTCAGGCGACAGCGCAAACAGCTCGCAGAACGAAGCACCGAAGCCTGGTAAGCTCCCACCTTGTCGCAAACTGTCGGCTCCTCATTCTGACCTCAGTAGGCGCTCCGTGCTAACTCACGGTGTAGTGTCCGTAGTAAAGCGACCAGTATTGGGCAAGAGCAAGAAGCGCTCGTCTCTGCGCATATCTTTTGGACCCGGTGAATCAGATCCCAACGATGGGGACGAGTCGAGTGATGCCGTCGTCACACCCAAGAAGTCGAACTTAAGCCGGATAGCGCTGGAAAAGAGTGCACAATTGCGTGCAAGGTCACCACTGGTGCAAGGCGCCGGTGCTTCTGAAGACGAAGGAAGACCTTCGTACAGCAAAGACTACATCGCAGAGTTACGAAGCTCTACACCCACAACGCCCAAAGATCTCAAGCCTTCTGTCGAGGAAGAAAACGAGGCACGCGAGCTGGACATTGCCTCTAAGTTCGGGCCCATCGCGACTCTACCCACCGAGACATCATCCGCGATTCCCACTGCCGCTGAGATCGAAGAAAAGAAAGCGCGTCGGAAACGCCTTGCGCACGAAGAAAAGGCCTATGAAGACGATGGCGAGCGACCTTGGGCATCAGACGATGAGGGAGAGGACGACTTCCGCATGAGGCGTAATGAGATCTCTCTGCGGCCCAAAGATAAATGGGGTGAGACCCGTCTCATTCATGACGATGAGGATATAGCAGAAGGGTTCGATGATTTCGTCGAAGACGGTCGAATATCACTGGGCCGCAAGTCGGAGCGCGAAGCGCAGCGGAAACGTCGCGCCGACATGGCCGAGCTCATCAATGACGCGGAAGGCTCGTCTGAATCTGACGACTCAGAAGAAGAGCGCAACACGGCATTTGCAGCTGCACAAGCGCGCGCCGGCCGATACGGACAGAAGATCGAGGACGAGGAGGATGGCATCAGAACACCACCCAAGATAACGCCATTGCCAGATCTGAACGAGATGTTGGAGAGTCTGCAGATCGAAGTCAGGACAAAGCAGCAGCGCAAGGACACGATTCTGAACAAACTTCAAGAGCTGAAGGATGACAAAGTCAGGATCGAGGAGCGCAAGAAGTTCCTCCAGGAGCAGCTGCAGAAGACAGGCGAGGAGTATGAGAAATTGAGGGTGGAATCAGGTCTACCTGCACTGCCAGCGAATGGTGATGGCAGACTGATCACAGAGAGGGGGCTAGATAGTCTAGGGACGACACCGCTGGCTGGGAGATCGAGCGAGGACTCGGATTCTTGATGTAGCGCGAAGAAGACCAACTTCCAATTAGTACGCATCCCACCAATCCGTCGTCGTCACCCCATGTGCACATGAAGCATGACCTGGAAGGGCTCTAGCTAATCTGGATCAGATGCAAGATGCGGTGTATCGCAAGTGGCTTCTGAATGACCAGGATCGTGGGCTTTGGGTTCCAACTCACAAGTATGAATTCGGTGGTGCATGCTCTCGCACCCAATTCAGGGCCGCCAACAGACTCTGGAGGCCTTCTATGCCATTACACCTGTCGTTCTAGTTCCCTCTGAATACTCACCCTTCAGCACCTTTCAAGGCTGCCAGAGAAACTGCAGATTGTCTGGATTAGACAAATAGAGGGACCTGGTACCTCTGATACTCCAGGGTACGCCTTTAGTCTATGGCCTATGGCCGAGGTCTTCGAGGATACTAGAGGTATGCTGGACCCCTGGCATTGTAATGTGGAGAGTCCGCCTAGCTGTCTGGCTTCGCTCGATAGGGAGGATGGCCAGAGTCACCCACGCATATTCGGCACATATCTGCGAAAGCGCGAGTACATGCAAAGCAGCCCCGTCTCGCACTTCGAGCTACAGTAGGGGGTCTCATGTCGGCTGAAAGCCGGCTGCAGCGGATCTTATCATGTTTCTCTGAGGTAGCGTTTTCTGATGTAAAGTCTGCAATCGCAGCATGATTTCCAAGAGCTCAGGACCATTGGGGCTTGTGTCCGACTTCTCTTACATGAGATGGCAAAAATATCGCAGAGTTCTCTCCAACTCGACAAAGCGTTGGCCAAGTCCAGTGACACACACACATGTGCGGACCCAGACCTGTCACGCCGCGACTCTATCTTGCGACCAAAACCGCAGCAAAATAGCTAAAGAATCCCATAACCGCTGGATTGAGCCCACAATCCCGTATAGTACAACACTCCCCAAACGCCATGCCATGCAATCCCCATACCCAATCCCTATCTTACACACCAACTTGTATTCTCTGCCCTCACAACCTCTCACCCTTCTCCTGCGAGGACGCAAACCGCTCCGCCCGCTCCGCCTCCGTGTACTTGTCCGCATCCAGCTCGGCCCAGACTTTCTTGATGTGCTGCCTCTTCTCCAGCGCCTGCTCGCGGTTCTGCCGTGTGCGCTCGAGGCGCAACCCGCGCAAGCACATGTTCACCCGGTACTTTGCGTCGGTGCAGTTCCCCGTTACTTTCCATAGGAAGCCGCGGGCGTGGCATTCTTCGAGCGCGGCGACGACTTCGGCGCAGCCTGGTGCGGAAGGTTAGATTGGGGGGGGGGGGGGGGCATTTGTAAGGGACGATTGTGCGTGGAGAAGAGGGCGCGAATAGGTGTGAGGATCAGATGTGCAGGTGATGCGCGGTGGGAGGTATCCGGGACGTACTCTTCTGGACTTCTTCGGTGTGCAAGTGGGGATGCATATTGAGCGTATTGGGTTTATGAACGTGCAGGCGCAGCGAAGAATGTGGTAGACAACGCGGGTTTCGTGGAGCGTGGAGTTACAGTGGCGTGAAGTTCGATCTCGAAAGATGCCGACGCGAGGGTCCAATCGGTATCATGACATTTCGTGAACTTCAACTTGGCCCATGCGCGGCGGCGTCAAGACAGCAGCGATTCAAAACGCGAGATAAGAGCTGTGAGAGTGCAAGTGTGCTGTCCGAAAGCATATCAATTTGAAATACCGCCAGCAATTGCCACCTGCTTCCTCCAACGCGTGGCTGTTTGAAAGGCATCTGAAGTCGCAAAACTTCACCTCCGAGCTCCCCGCAACCAGCGCGTGCCCTGTACCTTCACATCACCAAATTCAAGATGGCGTCGAAAGCGCAGCTGGACAAGCAGCAACGTACGAAATAATGATCATCTTCCAAATAACTTCATTCTGACTGTCTTTAGAGCTGCAAACCACATACCAAAACTACAAGACGACGCTGCAAAACATCGCCTCCAAGATTGGCGACATCGAGCAGGAGACAGAAGAACACAAGTACGCTCACCTTCTCACCAATTCTCAGAGTGATTTCTGTTTCCAATCGCCAGGACCGGGTTCTTGGGGTAAATCAACACCAGTGCTGACATTACTTAGACTCGTCCTCGAGACATTAGAGCCGCTGCCCGGCGACCGCAAATGCTTCCGCATGATCAACGGTGTGCTCGCTGAGCGCACAGTCGCCGACATCGTGCCTATATTGCAGACTAACCAGGACGGGCTGAAGAAGACGCTGGAGGAGCTTGTCAAGCAGTACAAGACGAGGCAGGATGAGATGGAGAAGTGGAAGGTTTGTGGTGTTGTGATGTGTGAGAAGAACATGCTGACTTTTATTGCAGAAGAAGAATAATGTCCAGGTAGTTCAGCAACCCGGGCAGTGATCTGTTGGTGGTACTTGAGCATGGGAAATCGACGTTGGTTGAGCGCATGTTAGGTGCTCCATGTCAACTGAATTGACTGTGGGCAGCCTTTGAAAGAGAGCGGATGGCAAGGTTACAAACGACTCCAGGTTGAATGCCATTCAAGCTTATGTCACATAAGCTTGTAGCTATGATTCACGGCCATTTCAGTATGCAATGCCTCACCCATGAGCAATATCGCGTTCAGCAGAGTGAACAGGACTCAAGATGCTTATACTGCGTCTCGGAAGACCAGTGTCGAGCAAGTAGGAGGTATTGCACCCTAAACAAAGACACAGAAACAATAATGGCGTCACCAAGTCTGATCTTGCTTTCTTCTCATGTCTGTCATCTATGAGCTCTGTAGGTGTTGCGCAGTGCGATCATCCAGATCCCTGCACTCGACCCCACCAACCCCGCCAACGCGTTTGAACGACGCAACTCTCACCACCAGAGCCAGAGCTCAACCACAACACAACAAACACACCATGGCAGACACACTACCAGTCAAGGTCACATACTGTGGAGGTAAATCTACAACCATTCTTTGATCCAGATCATTCGCTGACAACAAGCAGTATGCACACTACCACCAGAAGTAGGTACGGCACCTCACTTGTAACGCGCGCCCGCTCGACTGACCTCCGCCAGTACTGCGAGTTCGGCGGGACAACGAAGAAATGTGAAGAATGGCTAGAGGACAAGCATCCCGACATGCACGCGCAGCTGTATTCGCAAGGTACACTCTTGACCTCCACCTACTCGCAAGTTCCAGCCCTGACACACCACCAACAGAAGCACTCGCACAGAACCTCTCCACGCTCTCCGTCGAGGCCCAAAAACGCGCCGAGAAAGACGCAGTCAAGAAAGCAAACCGCGCCGCCACCGCCGAGAAACGCGAAGCCGAGACCCGCGCCTCCTCCAAGATAACAATCAAGCGCATCGAGCGCAATAAGCGCAAGTATGTCACTGCCGTATCAGGTCTGGAGGCATTCGGCCTCGATATCAAGAAGGTGTCCAAGGATTTCGGGAAGAAATTTGCGACGGGCGCGAGCGTAACCAAGCTGCCTGGGGGCGGCGAGGAGATTACGGTGCAGGGCGATTTGAGCGAGGATATTGAGGAGTTTATATTGGAGAAGTATAAGGATGTGCCTGAGGACAATATTGAGTTGGTGGAGGACAAGAAGAAGACTAAGGGCGAGAAGGCGGCGGCGAATGTGCCTGCGCAGTAGGGGTATAGCGTTTGAGCCGTGGCGTTGATGAGGATGGGCGGCGTTGTGTTGAGATTGGCATGGGAGGTATGACGGCGATTGATGCAGAGAGAGCAGATGTAACAAGGACGGACGTGTTTAAAGCTTCGGGAGACACTCATCCCTAGTTGTGGCGGCCTAAAACGAGATATACAATGATGAATTGGTCGTAGGAATGCTCAGCCTACTTCATGAGGTTGTGCAGGATTCTGATCCTCGGCTCCATCCTGACTTCCACCCAATACCCTCTCAAAACCTTTTCCCGCAGCACCCCCTCAAGCACCTTCCACACCCCAGCAACCCTATCGGTCCAATGTCCACCAGCCAGCGCCGCCTCAGCACGACCACTATTGACCTCTTCAAGGATGTCTCCGCTTCCCTGCCCCGGTTTCAGTACCCTAACACCCCCAAACCCATACACAACATGCACCACCTCCCAGCTGCCTATGACCTTCTCAGGCCTCTCAGCAAGCACATAGTCAAACTTGGCCCAGAACAACGGATCCAGCAGCAGCGACGGATCCTCGGTCTTGTCGTACGTCCAAGTCCTCGCCTGCAGCTCGTGCTGCTCATCGAGCACACCTCGAAGCGTCTGCGGAGCGCTGTGTACCTCTAGGAACCGCGTAACGCCCGTCTGACACGCGAGGTTGTCCGCGTACACATGGACGTGGTCCTGATGCACGGAGACGTTTTGGTGGAGCGCCTGCATGGCCATGCCGCCCGGGTAGTTGAGGCTGGAGAGCGCAAGCAGGGCGCCCGATGCAGCGAAGGAACCGAGGACGGAGAGGGCGAGACTGAGCGAAAGAAAAGCGTAGATCGGGGACTTCGAGCGCCGCGTCCATATCCATGATGCCCCGGCTGAAGCGACGCCGGTTAGACCGGGGATCACGTAGATGATGAAGCGCCATTCTTTGTGTGGGAGGAAGCTGTAGAGCGCGACGAAGGTGAGGAGGGGAACCAGAAGGTGAAGGCTTCGTGGGCGCGTTGCGGCGTTCAGAACGGCAACGGGGATGCAGAGAAGGTAAATTGCTGGGTTGGGGAGGAGGCGCGGGAGGGCGTTGAGGAAGTAGAAGTGCCATGGTGAGACACCCCAGTCGGCGGAGTGGCCTTGAATCGTGTTGTAGTAGAAAGCTATCCATTCTGGCCAGAGTGGGACTGACTGCCAGAAGAAGGAATCGATGGGAACTGTGCACAGCAGTCCAATGATGAGTCCTCCTAATCCAGCGGGGATGATGACTTTTACGATGGAGACGCGCTGCGTGATGAGCAGAACGAGGGTGATTGTTCCAACCAAGAGCGCCAGTTCAGAACGGAAGACTACGCCAGCGATAGTGAGCAGGTACAGACATAGTCGGAGCCGTCGATTGACGTCCTCTCTGCTGTATGACACAGTGTGCGCATTCAGTAAGGCTCGAAGGGCAAAGTTGCCTGCTCGCCATCAGTCTTAGGCAGCCGGATCTTGATGCAGGACTTACTGAAGACAAAAGCAAACATGTTCGGAAGCGTCCGAGACGCATAGTAGATGGCATGGAACTGGCTTGCCTGGAATAGGGCGTACCAAATGCATGCAGTCGTTCCAAAGGCTTTCTGGACGCTCCGGCCGAACGCAACAAGCGAGAAAGCATTGCACAAGCCCAGCACTCCTCTAACTACCAGAACGTTAGCAATATGAGCACTCATCTGTATTGCATGTTCTACCTAGAAGCTGCATGTGTGCTGCATTGTCCAAGAAGCCAGCGAATGGTCGTGACAAGCCACTCAGGATCAACGCGCCTGCGAAAGTTCGCGGCACGCTTCCTGGAAACGATATGTGATCATAGTTGGCGGTGAGAAATTGATCTGTGTTACTACCCGGGATACCGTGGATCAAGATATCGTGGATGGCTTGAATGTTGAACGATTCCTCGACTTTGGTGTACGGCGAAACGAACAGGTGGATCAGAATGAATATAGGGATCAGCAGCAAGAATGGCCACGTTGAGACGGCCATGACATCCGTGACTTCAAGAAGCTCTCAAAGCTCCAATGGAATGCCAATTGGAGATTTAGATGGAGCGATGGACAAAGATGAAGAAGTGGAGTTCATGCGTGCAAGGATGAACCAATCACGTGTTCTGGCGCACGACCGCGCCTTCCTTTCTCGACCTTACATGTTTCCTCCATCAACATGTCAGCGCTTTCCCGGTTCGCCGTGCCCTTTGTGTACGGCTTGATATTTGTCTTGGGATATCCTTCGCAATGGCTGTTGATGCACCTTGATCCAGGGCCGCTCACGAAGAACGAACTCATCACAACAAACATCACCCTGATCCTCATATGGATTACATATACGAAGAGTGTGTATGTCGACCCAGGGAAGATACCAACGAACTGGGCGGAGAAAGAGCTAGGGGATGAGAAGTCGGTTGTCAGCGAGAGGGAGCGAGATGCGGTAGCGAAGAGTAGGAAGTGGTGCCGGAAATGTGAAGCTCCTAAGCCACCTAGGGCTCATCATTGCAAGGAATGCAAAAGGTATGCTGAAGCAACAGGCTCATTTTCAAATGCCTTATTACTGATATGATTGTGTACTGACAAGTCCAGGTGCATACCTAAGATGGACCACCACTGCCCCTGGACCGCAAACTGCGTATCTCACACCACCTTTCCGCACTTCATACGCTTCCTCCTCTACGCCACCACTGGACTTGGTATTTTCGAGAAGCTTCTGTTCACACGACTAGCCTACCTGTGGAGTAACAGGGATATGCCCTCCTACCTAGGCCCCTCAATCCTGCAACTGGCGCACCTCTTCGCCACCCTGACCGCAAATAGCATCACCCTCTTCGCGCTCGGCATATTGCTCCTGCGCAATATATGGTGTCTCGCCGTCAACACCACCACAATCGAAGGCTGGGAAATCGAGCGCCACAAGACCCTCCTCCGGCGCGCCCGCCACTTCGGCGGCTACCTGTCCACCCCGGATGGCTCGCAGGTGCGCATCCAGCGCCAGGAGTTTCCCTACGACATCGGCATCTTCGCGAACATTGCCCAAGGCATGGGCACCGCGAACCCGCTCTCATGGTTCAATCCCTTCGCGGCTACGCCACCGTTGAAAACCGGGTTGACGTTCGAGACAAACGGCTTCGAAGACGCGTCTACAACTTGGCCGCCCCCGGACCCGGATCGTAGTTACCGTCGCCGCGCCAAGGAAGATGGGCCGGCGTTCACGTACCGTGATGCGGGGCTCAGCAAGGAAGACACGCTCGCGGCGTTCCGCGCACGGCAGGCGGAAGATGCGGTTCGCCGGCGCAAGCCATTCGTGGAGCGTATGGAGGCACTCCGGGATGAGAAGCCGGATGAGCTGGAGTACGATCCCATGGACGATGGCAGCGAAGAGGCTGAGGATGACGAGAGGAAGTACGGCGAGGGAGACGAAGGGGAAGAAGGATGGCGCAACTCTGAGGGCGAGAGACTGAAGGACTTCGGTGTAGACGAGGATGTGGAGTTTTACGATGAGCAGGAAGATGATCTCCCGTTGAGTGTCTTGATGGCGCGGAGACAGGCGACTGCGCCGGCAGCTTCTGGAGGCTGGGCAGGACCAGGCTCGACGTATTAGTCTTGCATCCATAAACTATACCTACAAAATGGGTTTTTATCGCAGGGCATACTACTGGTTGCTCTTATCACTGCAGTCTCTCTGACCATACACAGTAGCCCAAACGTATTGTCCACCAACGATAACGCTGCACACACCGTCCCACTCAAACTCCTTTCCAGAACCTGCTAATCAAACCCGCAACCTCCCCAGCATTCTCCCTCACCACCGCATGCCCCGCGCCCGGGACAACCTCGACCTCGAACCCAAAATCCTTGATCTCCTCCTCTGTACTCAGCCCATCCTTCTCACCCAAGACGACCAGAGACGGTATCCCCAACGCCCTCGCTTTGACAAAAAGCTCATCGTTATCCATCACGCCTCCGTCTCTGAACACACCGACGACGCTCGCTGCGTGCCCCGCGTGGTTCTCCATCTGCCACGCCTTAACAGCCTGAGCGACGACTTCGCCCTGTTTAACTTTTTCCCGCCAGTCCCCCGGAACAGCAACAGGCAAAGGCCCGCCCTCGAGCGTCTCCACTGCGAACTTGGCTGCTTGCGCTTCCTCCGCCCGCGGACACTGCGCGCTCAACCAAGTCTTCTCCTGCTCAGTGAACCACCCCCGCCTCACCAGTCCCGCGGGCGCAACCAAGACGAAGCTCGCCACGGACGCCGGAGACAGGAACGAGGCGAGATATCCCATTGTGAGGACTGCGCCGAACGAGTATCCTACGAGTCCAACGCCCTCTTCTCCTTTCCAGCCCAGCGCTGCAAGAACAGCGTCGATCAACCCATGGAACAGCGCGCCCTCGTGCGGCTCAACCGGCGTGTCACTCAGTCCATGGCCCCAGAGATCCAGCGCTGCGAACTGCGTCTCTGGAAACGCCTCCCGTAGTGCATTGACGAGCGGGAGTAGGCCGAGCGCGGGGGTCTGGACACCATGGATCAGAAGCACTTTCCTGGGTTCCTTGGAGTCGGAAAGAGGCTTCTCGGTGGTGTTGGAGTTGGTGCGCGTGGTGGGGAAAAGGTAGTACGCTGCTCTGCCTGCGGGCGTGGTGAGGTAGTGTGCGCGGGGCAGGAGGGCGCCGAAGGTGGATGTGAAAGCGTGTTCTGTGGGTCCGGCGATGGGGTTGCTGGGGTCGAAGGGGGATCTGGGACGGGGGAGGACGAGAGGGTCTGGCATGGTCTTGATGGTTATGGATTCGGAAATGATGGCGATGCGGAGTTGGACGTGTTCAATAAGTTTGAGGCTGAACGCGAGTCTTATATTGGGAAGTTCCGGGACATGCTAGCGATAAGGCGTGCTCTCCAGTCCTATCGTGGGGTTAAGGGTTATATTTACAATCAAGCCAACGGTTTTCGGGAGGTCGAAGACCAACATAGTATCACGCTGCGAGTCATGCACTGTATCTGCGTCAAAGCGCAGGGCTATCGACAAAGTACTCGCGGCTGTAGTACGACATTCACGACGGCAAGCATGGGCAATGCGTGAGCGACTGTGGTTCTAATACAAATCCAACTAAGGAGAAACCTATCCAGGCATTGGCTATCCCAAGCCGATTCCCAACTCGCCGTACTCCGTCTCTTGGTGTCCACGGACACGTTCATCCGGCTCCAACCCAGGATCCCACCCAAGGCACGCGCATGATCCCCTAGCAGTCTGGTACTGTTCGTCGAGTCTTTCAGCACTTCTCCAGCGCCAACATCACTTCTTCCTCTCACTTCTCCTGCAACTCCTTCTCTTGCTTCTTCTCCTCCTGCCACGCCTCGTACTGCTCCTCCCAGCCACTGCGCGACTTCCGCTAGTAGTCGGCGTTGCCGTTTCCGTTGTGGACGCTGTATCCGAAAGCTGTGGCGCCGTCCTCGGCCATGTCTTGATCGCCGCTCAGAACATGCTGCTGGGCATTCTCTCCGCCGGGCGCGTTGGCGCTGGCCCCAGGCGCACCGAACTGGCCGGTAGGCTTGTTCTGGTTTGCGAGAAGGGTCTTGTTCCACCAATCAATACCAAGTTTAGAATACATTTACGCCAATGTGTTCACAAAGGAGAGACACAGACGAGGGGAGTGGGCAGCTTACCTCGCGGTACCGAGACAGGTAGATCTTGAGGGCTTCGGAGTAGTTCTCGAAGCCGAGGGACGTCATGGCGAAGAGGATGTCCTCGCCGTTGACCGTCTTGCGCTTCTCCTGCTGGCACTTCTCGGAGGCTGCCAAGTGTCAGACTAATCTACTCTACACCCACAGATCGATCGAGACTCACCCTCGCTGGTGATGAACGAGATGAACTCGCTCACGCACTCCTGCATGCATTCCTTGGCCTCCTTTGCGATCTTTGCATTCTCGGGCAGGGCTGTCTTCATGATACGGGCGACTGGAGCAAAGTTACGTATGTTAGCATCGGACGCGGAACTGCCGGTGCTCTTGGCCCCGTTCACGGGCGGGGACGAGGACGACTGCGGCGAGGACGACATGGCGGCTGCAGAGCGGCTGTTGCCAGGCACGCGCAGGCGGTGATTGGGAGGTCTGGCGAGGCAAGCGCGCGGTCTCTCCAAGTGGGCAGCCGTCGACGCCGGCGGGAGCAATCGAGCGACGTGCAGACGGGCAGTGTTGAGGGCAAATCAAAGCGACAGCAGGGACGGGGGGCGGACGGGGGAGGTACGCACCATTGGCGATTGGGAGCCATCGGTCCTGTTCCTTGACCTCGAATTCGTAACCGAGTCCTTGCGCTTGTGTATCCTCAGCGTTTCTGTCCATATGTTGGTCGTCGTCAGGCGACTGCGGCGGTTCCACACCGTCCTTCTTCGGCGGGGTGGACGACATGTTTATTCGGGCAGCTGCAGGGGCAGGAACCGGCGGCGAGGGTGCGTGTGCGCTGGCGGCGTGGGCAGTGATTTGTTGGCGTCCACGTCACTGGCGAGAGGCCAAGCTGTGTAACGGGGCGGTTAGTGCATGCACACGAGAGCGACCAGATGCGGCGCAAGGGAGGTTGCAGTGTGCTTACTACCGCTCCGCTATGCTTGGGGTGACGAGCAGGCCGCACAGAAGAGGCAGGCGCTTCGGCTGTGTCGAGTGGGCGCAATTGGGGCAGGGCGGCGTACGGGGCTGCGAACTACTGCTGGTGGTGTATGCACTGCGCGACGCGCGAGGGAGCTATGTCACGGTGCTGGGGCGCTGCACTGGGGGATGGATGGAGCCGGCAGTGGGACCGCGTGCAGCCGTGGGCGGGCTAGCGGGGCGGGGTGAGGCGGACGGAGCGTGTTGCGGGCGCTGCGGGCGCTGAGATGCGTGCTGCTGGCAGTGTTGTTGTCAGTCTTCACCTGCGACGGTCGTCGTTGCGGGATGCAGCAGACGCGCCGGCACGCTGCAGCCAATGGGCGCGCGACGCAGGACGTGAAGCTCCAGCCCGCCGCGCGCCGTGCACGAATCGGCGGCGATGGGGCTCTTACGTAGATTCACTCACGAGACGCAGCCGCAGCCGCAGGCGATTTTCTGGTTGGGCCGGAGCGTGTCAATGGGTGGGACTGGGGGGTTCTCGGACCGTGCCGACTGGGCTGTTCAATCAGACTGCAAGCTAGATAGACGGTTCTCCATGTTATGGTCGATTTCAGGTCATGTTTCGATTTTGCTGGACAACTCGCGGCGATGCTGTGGTTGCTGCGAGCATAACCTTCCCAGCCCTGGCACACTCACATGCACTCATACCTTAGCCTTCACGTTAGCCATCACGTTAGCCATAACGATCTCTCGGCTCCTCGCAACGGCTCGGTACTTCTACAGTGCCACGGCCCCTCTCGCCCCGGCCCAGCTCAGTCATCTCACGGCCCGGCCTGGCTCACCGGCAGCCTGCATGCGTTGTCTCTGACCCTGCGAACACCCTTTGAACGCCTCACTTACACGCCCAACAGGGCTGCAAGCGCATCCTCACCGTTCACCACGCTGCTGTGACGTTCTTCCAACATCGAATTGTCCACCCGCTGTGCTGGCCCCGGTATCCTATGACACGCCCGTCCGGGATCGTGGTTGTTGATCTGCAGCGTGTGCTGTCATGCAGCCCGTGGGGTGGCCATTGACACGTTGGCCCTGGCTGCGAGGATCCCGGCGGAATGGCAGGGCGCTGCTTGGGCTGCAGATTGGGTTGCATGGTGCGCGCTTCGGGTGGAGAGGTGGTGAGGTGCCTCCGCTTTTGATCTGCTGTGGGCTGCGGAGTGTAAGGTGGACCATTTGATTACAGCTGATTCATGGGAGCCATCTTTGCTGTGGCACTGTTGCTTCAAGCTTTCTTGAGTAGCAGTAAAGAAATCAGCTGTTGGTCTCACGGAAGTTGAGGGAGAGGCTTGAGTGGTATCAACAGATCTCTTGAGAACGAGATAGTTAGGTATTTTTCAGTGATCGTGCCTCACCAGATAGACTTCTGGACTCACGAAATAATGATGCTCTGGTTCAAAGCCTACATCTATCTAGTACCAATCATTATAGCCAAGTAGTTGATACTTGTGCATACATAATCGTAACAACGTATTAACGACCCCACTCGGCACCTCATCATCCATCCCCATCAAGACGTCGATGACAAGATCATCCTACAAGTCCTCGTCGTCAGTATCCTGCTCCTGCACCACCGGCTCCGTAGGCACGCGATGCAACCCATGACCCTCCTCGCTATCCCTAACATCACTCCCCTTCAAGCTACTGCGCCGCCTCCTGCTCACGACACCAGGGAAGATCCTGGGCTCGCCATCAAGATTGACGCTGCTGCTCGTGCGCGTCAAGCCCAGGTCTTGCTCGGGCTGCTGACCCGTCGGCGGCTGAGGCGCGGAAATCACACTCGGGCTGATCGTCATGCTGGATGTGCGGCGCGGACGCTCGGTGTTGAGCGCTGTGGGAGATGCGGGCTGTGTGGGCATGTTGGCGATGTCTGTGTTGGACGCTGAGGGGTTAAGGCGCGCCTGCTGGGCGGGGAAGGACGATGGTGGCAGTCTTGGGAATGCCTTGTCGTGCTCGTGCGGGTCGGTGGCAGACGGCTGCTGGTGGATCGACTGCACTGGCGAGCCGGGGTGTGTGGCGTGGTGCGTCTTTGGTGTTTGGGGAACCTGCTGGTCCGGCTGGAGGTTCGACGCTGTCAGGTCTTGAGTTCCGGTATTGGCGGCGCGAGTGTAGCGGTCGATCATTGCGAGTTCCTGCATAAGAGTCTCGTGTCTGAAGGCCTCGCGGACGCTGGGTACGTTGGATCGTGCCATGTCGTTGCCTGCAACACCGGGGAGATGGTAGTTGCCGCCCAGCCACTTCTGCTTGACGATGTGCTCGAAGCCACTCTGCTCGACCGAATGCTTAGCAAGCTCGCACATGTCGACGGCGCTCAGCTTGTAGATCTGAGCCGCTACAGAGTACTCTTCGATCAGCGGCTCTTTCGTGAAAGCGAACTGCAGCGGATCGTCCGTCGATAAAGATACATTCAGACCACGTCGGAAGTAGCTCAAGAACGGGTTGCGCTCGTAGGCCAGGAAAAGGGCGTTGTTGCTGAGAGGCGACATTGCAACACCAATCTGCTCGAGGTAGAAGATGTACTGCAACAAAGGCACCTTACGAAGAAGCAGACCGTGACTGATGCTGTGACAGCACAAAACGGCAGCAGCCAGGTGATCGGTGTCACCAGCTTCACCGCAGTGAGGGCGAAGAAGGAAAGTGTTGAAACCACGCTGCTTTCTCCAGACGTTGAGCGACGCGATGTTGGAAAACAGGTAGTACATCCAGTAGCTGTAGGGTGGGTTCTGCTTTGTGTTCCACTCCTTGGGACTGGGGAACTTCCTGTACACGCGGCGCTCGACCTTGCTTTCATCGTCAACACTGTCGAAACCAATGACTCTCTGCAGGAAGATGTGAAGCTTCGGGTGGCTGGATGGATCCTTTGTGACTTCGAACAGAGGCTGGAAGACGTTGCGAACCACCTCTTCGAAGTCGTGCATCAGCCCAGTGGCCTTGTACACATCGAAGAGACGGGGGATTTGGATGAGCCATCTGACGTTCGGCGAAAAGAGCTTGTTGTCGACAACCCACGCTGCGAGCTTGTCCCACTCGTCCAGATCGCGGCCGTAGATGGAGATGCGCCACTCAACGAACTGGTACTTGCTGGATTCCAAATCGGATATGACTTCCTTGGTGATCTCGGCGAGGTACCTGCCCTTGATGAAGTTGTCTGTCTTCAGGAAGATGGTTCGTAAGCGCGATTCTCCAATAGGGTTGTACTTCAAGTTGAACTTGTCAAATCGATGGAATGAGTCTGTGTGTGCATGCATATCCAAAGTATCGATACTGAGATCGTATGCTGTCAGATTGATGGACTCGAACACTTCCCGGAGAGTAAGGTGCTTGCCGTCACGGAACAGGACCACCTCATCTGGCGACTTCTTCATCTTCGACTTAATGAAGCGCAGCAAATGTTTTTGGTTCATGCATGCCGAGTGGTGAACGTGAGTGTCGACTTTACGCACGTTGTAGAAGTCTCTGTGTGGCACCTTCTTACTGTCGGCAATTTCTTGGTACTCGTTCAGGAGGTAGTAGAGGTTGAATTTGCCTTCCAGATATTGCAATCTCCGGAACGCAAAACTCTTGCTCGGTCCATCTGATGAGATCTCCAGAATGGCGTCCAGGTCGATGTAGAACTCGCGCAACGTGGGTATCGTGACGATGGGTGCGTCGAGCTCGGCAGATTTGGCATTCTCGTAGACCTGGAAGACGCCACCGCTGTCCATACGGAACGTCATCTCAGACGGTCCAGGGAGCGGCAGGAGGTCCTCCATATAGAAGTCCTCTCCGATGTTCGTACCCATCTTGCGAGGCGGATTTGGCGGTGCCTCTGCTGGCTCAAGCACTGTGCTGTTCTGCATGCTGCTCGATGCATTGCGGCGCTCCTTTGAAGTGTCGTTCCAGACGGGCTCGGGGTGGGGAGGGTAGATCTTCCACCCAGGGTCGTCTCTGGGGTTGTCGAAGTCGTGCTGTAGCGAGAGCCGTATGTACTTGTGGCGGAGGTCGAGGACCTTCTGTACGTTCGTGTAGATGGCGCTGAGCTCAGCGGTCACACTCGAG
The DNA here is from genome assembly GCA_030271015.1 of Didymella glomerata. Taxonomy (NCBI): domain Eukaryota; kingdom Fungi; phylum Ascomycota; class Dothideomycetes; order Pleosporales; family Didymellaceae; genus Didymella; species Didymella glomerata. Next base: position 1,575,038 of record JAJOHN010000005.1, on the reverse strand, counting down.
TCCGACATGGCGAATCCTCCGGCACCTGAGCCAACTCCTATGCCTGCTCCTGCGCCGTGTATGCCTTCGTCTGCGAGTAGAGGCTTGTCTTCGTGGGGGAGCGCGGGGTGCTCCGAGTGCGCGCGCGCTTCTTGGTCTGCCTGGAGGAAGACATCGCCAGCTTGACTACCCTTCTGCGAACGCGGGTCTTGTGACTGCTGGTATTGTGACTGCTGGCCCAGCTGATGACTGAGCTGGTGACCCTGGTTTGCAAGGCTAACTTGGCTCTTGCGCGAGCGAATGCTCATCCCGTCTGCTGCGCCAAAGTTCGCAGGGAACGTCTTCGCGCGCAGAGCTGGGCTGTAGCCGTCGCCGGCCTGCGAGCCGCCGTGCTGGGTCTCCCGTTGGTGGCGCTGGTAGAACTGCTTTGCTTCGATATGGCTCATTTGCTTCTCGGCCGTGTAGTCGTAGAAGGCGTTCTTGCGCTGCTTGTCGCGCGGCAGCATTCCATTCTCGTCTTCCTCGATGCTCGTGCCATCTGCGGTGCCACTTGCGCCAGTGAACCCTTGCGCAAGGTCACCACTGCCCGCCTCTGGATCAGAGAGCTCGGGGCTGTACTCCTCGTCCTCGTCCGACGAGAGCGTCTGGTCGTGACTGAGGGTGGGGCCCAGAGCTGGAGAGCCGTCTGCGTCTGCGGCAAACGCTCCTACGCAATCAATTAGCTGTGAGTTGGAGAGCTGTAGGCGAATTTCACGTACTACCTCGCATCGTACCGCTGCACATTTTGTGTGTAAGTTATGGCTTTTGCGGGGACATCAGCAGAAAAGATGGGAGCAGATAGTAGCGGAGACCTCCGCGTACAACTCCGCTGAGCGCCGCGCGTGGTCCCGTGTAGCCATGGTGAGTGGCCGCTGAGCTGCTGGTGTGTCACACAATGGCTGGAGTCAAGACTACGGTCTTTGGGGAACAAAACTGCAAACACTCAGCTCGACCAAGTCAAAGAAGTCGAAGGTGTCAGAGCTCAGGATCACGACATGCTAAACTTAGGCGCACTTCCTCCGATCCGCAATGCTCCTCGGCCTGAGGCGCGGCAGAAGCTATCCCGAGCCTTTGACTTCATCCTACTCTGCATTGTATGTACAGACTTGGAGGATTTGTTTGCTCTGTGGCAGTGCGTCAATGCAGCGAACATATCGAAAGCGTCGAGCATTGATGATCTCGAGATTCTTCCATCTCGGTCAAACTTCATCGCAGCTTCCGTTCATGAATGGAAGATCCTCTGTGTCAATGATGTCTTGATGGATGACGGTTCACCTCTTAGCCAGGGAAGTAGTAATGTTGAGTTTGTATCAGTCGTGAGATGGTCGAAAGCGCTGGTAGTTGTCAAGTCCTCTGTCTTCTGTCGATGATTCGCACACGTGAGCTCGGACAACGCGTTCACTAGCGTGGGCTTGCATAGCTCTCGAAAATTTGGCCTCCCAATTCGCCGTCAAGATACCCAGGTACATCGTACATTTCACTTCGTTAACCTCGCTGTCATCATGTAAGCTCGTCAATGCTGTCGCACACTCGCGGATACTAATTCTCCAGGTTTCTTCTCCGCCGCACCGCCGTCCGCGCGATCAGCGCAACTCCCTCCAAGGCCTTCCTCGCGACGCCCCGTTCCATCTCCACATTCACACCTGCTTTCCGCACACAACAGAAGTGGGCAGTCTCCGCCTTCCAGAGGAGATTTGCTAGTGACGATGTCGTAAAGAAGGAGGAGGTCGCTGAGGTGCCCGAGGACTTCGCCCAGACCATTGCTGAGCCCATCACCGAGGACGGCCTCACACCGGTCCAGCAGGACGCTCAGGCCGAGCCCACCAACGCCGAGGAGACTGTCACTGTTGCCGCGCTCGATGCTGCTGCAAAGCAGGCCGATAAGCCCCAGAGGAAACAGTTCGAGCGTCGCGAGAAGAGCGATGCGCCCCCCAACAACACCGTCTACGTTGGCAACCTGTACTACGAGGTCACCGCCGACCAGATCAAGCGCGTCTTCTCGCGATTCGGAGAGGTCGAGAACGTCAAGATTGTCTTTGACAACAGGGGATTGAGCCGAGGGTGAGCAGCGCTGCAATTCAAACAAGCAACCATGACACTAACAATCACGCAGATTCGGATACGTCGACTTCAAGAACGTCGAGGACGCCAAGACCGCCATCGACAACCTGGACATGCAGGTCTTCGAGGGCCGCAACCTCGTCTGCCAGTTCCACAGGGCCAAGACCAACTCCAAGTCGCCCTCTGCCAGCGGCGGCTACGTTGCCAACCCTCCCGCGAAGACTCTCTTCATTGGCAACATGTCCTTCGAGATGTCTGACAAGGACCTGAACGACCTCTTCCGCGACATTCGCAATGTCATGGACGTCCGTGTTGCCATCGACCGCAGGACCGGCCAGCCCCGAGGCTTCGCCCACGCAGACTTCATCGACATCCCCAGCGCCACCAAGGCGAAGGAGGTTCTTAGCGAGAAGGTCATCTACGGCCGCCAGCTCCGCGTCGACTTCAGCAAGTCCAACAACGACAGGCCCAAGAGGAACGACTCTGCTCAGGAGGGCCAGTAGAGCGTTGTTGCATTATGATTGAAAAGCATGGCAGGGGTGTCGAACGATTGGATCTTCTACCTTGTCATTCCGTATTGTGTTGATAGCTGGCGTGCATGTACCATAGTAGAGGAGTGTCTGGCGTTTTCCACCTATATCCTGCTGTACATGATGACGAAGGATGGGTGTTGTATACCAATGATGAGCATTAATCACAACACTTCCTCCATATCGAGCCGAGACATTCGCATGAGATCATTTGACTGCGATTTCAACGTTTCCACAGCGTATCTCGACTCGACCCACGTCGGCATCTGATCGCCACAAGCGGACATGACCAATGCCGAGGTCGCTCGGCCTTCGACGCCCCACCACTACCCCATCCTCGAGTTGCTGATCAATTGTCGGAGCAGGACGCCTCTCCATCTTGCATCTCCCCGCCTGTACCATAGACTGTTCTTTTGTCGCGTTTCACACGGCGTCTCCGCATACACTGTACATTTGACGCGCTTTACATTTCCACCATGTCCTTCCTCGGCGGCGCAGAGTGCTCGACGGGCGCCAACCCCCTCAGCCAGTTCACGAAGCACGTCCAGGATGACAAGTCGCTGCAGAGAGATCGCTTGGTCGGACGGGGGCCAGGCGGCATGCAGGAGGGCATGCGCAGCCAGCAGATGGGCCCCCAGGACGGAGTGCGTTTGAAGGCACACATGTTAAGAGCGACGACTAACGATGGCAGATGATGAACGAGTTTATGCAGCAGAACGCACAGCTGCCACAAGGACCCGGGCCAGCGTCTCCATTCGCCATGGAGCAGATGCGGCGAGAGTTGGAGCGCGCACAGCACAGCGGGTCCCCAGCGTGGGCCGCCGAGTTCGACCCAGGCATGCAGGCGCCGCAGATGGGACCGTCGATGCAAGAGCAGCGCCCAGCAGGCTTTAATCCCGCCGAATTCGCAAACTTCCAGCAGATGAACCCGACCGAGCGCAACGCAAGCCCCGCGAGCGCGGCACAGATGGGCTACCAGCGGCCAATGCAGAACTTCGGTATGGGCATGGGCATGGGAATGGGCGGTATGGGCATGATGCCGTCGTACGCGCCGCAGAACTTCCAGCAGCCCATGCAGACGTCGGCCAAGGGCAAGGAGCGCATGGTCGAGCTCGATGACCAGGACTGGGAGGCGCAGTTCAAGCAGCTGGAGGAGACGGACCAGAGCCTCGACGCGCTGGACGCAGAGGCCAACAAGAACATCGAAGCCGAGCTGAACGAAATGGACAGGTCAGTACTAGACAACGGAGGACTCGAGGAATTCGACTTCGAGTCTGTCTGGAAGGGAATCGAAGCTGAGACACAGCGCGCTAGACACCTTGCCGACGAAGCCACATTCGGTGACGGCATGCACATGGGCGACCTCGACCAGTGGGAGGGCTTCGACGGGCTCAACACGCACAGCGCCCGCGACCCAGCCATGGGCGACTACCTGTTCGAGCAGGAGAACCTGTTCAAGAGCGTCACCAACCCGTTCGAAGAGGGCGTCAAGATCATGGAAGAAGGCGGCAACCTCTCTCTCGCGGCCCTCGCCTTCGAAGCCGCCGTTCAAAAGGACCCAAACCACATCGCCGCCTGGGTGAAGCTGGGCGAATCGCAAGCCCAAAACGAAAAGGAAACACCTGCCATCCGCGCCCTCGAGCACGCCCTCAAGCAGGACCCCAACAACCTCGAAGCTCTGATGGGCCTCGCAGTCAGCTACACAAACGAAGGCTACGAAAGCACCGCCTACCGCACCCTCGAGCGCTGGCTCGCCACAAAATACCCCAGCCTGATCAAAGAACCCCTCTCCTCAGACGCAGACATGGGCTTCACGGATCGTCAAGCACTGCACGAGAAAGTCACAAACCTCTACATCTCCGCCGCGCAGCTCTCGCCTTCGGGTGAGCAAATGGACCCTGACGTGCAAGTAGGGCTGGGCGTGCTCTTCTACGGCGTCGAAGAGTACGACAAAGCCGTCGATTGTTTCGGCGCCGCGCTCGCCAGCACCGAATCCGGCGTCTCCAACTCCTCCTCCCAAGTCCACCTCCTCTGGAACCGGCTCGGGGCCACACTCGCCAACTCCGGGCGCTCGGAAGAAGCCATCGACGCATACTCGCGGGCGCTCGCGCTGCGGCCGAATTTCGTCCGCGCGCGCTACAATCTGGGCGTTAGTTGCATTAATATCGGCTGCTTTACTGAGGCCGCGCAGCACCTGCTTGGCGCGCTGGCGATGCACAAGGTTGTTGAAGCCGAGGGGAAGGAGAAGGCGAGAGAAGTGGTCGGCGAGGGCGTGAGCGAGAGCATGCTGGACAACATGATCCACCAGAACCAGAGCACGAATCTGTACGACACGCTGCGCAGGGTGTTTGGCCAGATGGGGCGGCGCGATCTCGCTGATGTTGTGGGGCCGGGTATGGATGTTGAGCGGTTTCGGGGCGAGTTTGAGTTCTGAGCCTGCAGGAGCGCTGGCGTTCGAAGAGCAGGTGCAGCTGCGACGTGGTGGGGAGACGGCGGCATGGGATGATACGTCCGCTATGGACGAGGTGACTACAGAAGAGATGGCTGATCATTACGCGACCGCGCAGGTCGAGGCTCGCCTAAGGGCTGCCGAAAGTCTAGGATATCCGGTCGTTCGAGAGACGTTGAAAGAGCACGAGGTAGTCCAACAACGGTCGCAAGGGTACGACGCTTGGCTCTTGGAAAAGAAGGTCCGCGTCCGCACCCATTGGGCCGAGGAAGATGTGGGTGACAGCTGCTGCTTCGGGACCAGGACAGTAGATATGGGCATGGACTGTATCTGGAAGCTGCCCGGTGGCATATAACGAGCCTTTTGTAGCACGAAAGCACACCATTTGCAAATCAAACATATTTTTGTTCTTAACACGCCATGACATATGTCATCGCACCGGAGGCTATGCATCGTTCACTTCGCCTGTGGCTTAGATCTCTATACCACCACCGTCTCTCCAACATCGCACAGTCCCACCTCCTTACCCCACTCATGCCCCTCAGCTTCCGCGCCTTTCTTCCACCGCTCAGGTGGCTCCAGCACCGGTTCATATGCCGCCGAGTATGCGCCTCTCAGAGTCCCATAATGCATGCCTATGCTCTTTCTGCTCCTCACATCCTTGTGTATCGACAGCGAGTCCTCAGGGCTCGAATGCTGTCCCGACAGCACGGAGCGCGGCTTGAAGCACCCAATGGGCAAGAGTGCGAGGTCGAATGGCCCATACAGCTCGCCGACCTCCTTGAACGCCGGGCATGGCGGGTGCGGCGCATCGTGGTGCGAGAACTGAGTGTCGGAGGTGACGTGACAGTACCCCGTGTCGCCGGCGAAGAAGAGCTTCTTGCCGTTTTCTTGTGGTTCGCGGACGATCCATGAGCACCACAGCGTGCCGTCGAAGTTCCACGGCGTCCGCCCAGAGCGGTGCTGTGCGGGCGTGCAGATCAGGTCTACGGACCCTGCGGTCTCGGTCTGCAAGGCAATGCCGTTCCACCAGTCCAGCTCGGTCACCTGGTCAGCCTTGATGCCGACTCCAAGGCCAGTTAGCACAGCCTTGACGCCTAAGCCGCAGAGGAAGCGCAGTTCGCCATTCTGTTTGGCGTTCAGCTGCTTGAGCGTGTCGGAGTCGAGGTGGTCATAGTGATCGTGGCTGATTATAACGGCATCAATGGCGGGGAGATCGTCGATCGGACACGGCGGGGGTGTGAATCTTACAGGACCGACCATGCCTGCGCCTGGTCAGTGGACTTCCTGAACAGCTGTGGCATTGGGCTTACCATATGGTCCTACTCTGTTGCTCCATACAGGATCAATCAAGATGCGTACCCCTCTCTCGGCTCCCTCTTGCCTGCTCGTCTCCACCAGAAAGCTTGCATGGCCGATCCAAGTTGCCTTCAGGCCCTGCTGCTGTGCGCCAAAGTCTGGCTTCCTCACCTTCACAAGGCCCACGCGATCGACCGGAACCGGCACAAAGTTCTTCGGCGTACTGAAGCGCGTGCGCAAAGCGCCTACAAAGCCTGAGCTGTTGTACGACGGCCATGGATTCTTGAACCCCGTCGGCGGGCTGCCAATATGGTGTGCGGTAGTGAACTTCTCGGGCTGCAGCGGTTGCAGTGCGCTCACAACGGATGTCGGCGGCATAGCGACTCCACCTTGCGTCCAACGCCTAAAAAATGACGGGCTTCTGCAAACACGGTTCGAGCGGGCATCTTGGGGCTGGTAGTGGTGATGTTATGGATGATGAGGTCGGAGGTAGCGGCAGAGCAAGGGCGCCGCGGACGTTGAATCTGACCGCCGGCCCGTTCACGTCAGGTTCCACAGACTTGGGATGTCTGGAGGCGTTCGCGGGTTTGTCGAAGGGCGAAGATACTTCTGCTGGACGCGTCTCTCCAACAATGTATTGGTGTGCACGGCGGCAAAGGTTGCTTCCCAACTCTCGTGGCTTCCCCATGCTACGTCATGCTCGAGCCGCCGAATTCCGCTGTTCACCTATCGCTCCTCCCACGTTCGCTCCGCCTTCCACTGGCAATCCTCGAAGCAGACACCCGTCCGTAATGAGGCCATCAATTCGGGTTGTGGCTGACAGGCGCCCTCAAGCCGTCGTCGAAAACATGCATTCTCGGAGACGGCAACTGATCTGTACAAGCATCAGGGCACAGCTTCGGTAGTCTTATCTCGCCCGCATCCAATCAACGTCGCACGTGAGATCGACCATGCACCCTAGCTTTGCTGCAGGTACTCCGGGCGGCGAAGAGCGACGACGGCTCCAGAGCTTCACCAGGGTCTTTTTGCACTCACCTGCCGTATCAGGAAAGGAGCTTCCGTCGTCACGTACGCTGTGGAAGAATTTAAGTGCTTCCAGCACCCAGGTTTGCGGGTAGGCTTTTATACAACTTCCTCAAGCAATTGGGTCTTTCCTCGATCGATTTCAAGATGCGCAACACTTTCACCGCAGTTGGAGCAGCTCTGCTGGCCAGCACGGCCAACGCTCAGCTCTACCCTGGCCTGAGCAAATTGAATCATACTTGCCAGCTCCAAAAGCCGTTGCTGTCATGTCCCTCCCAGAACGCCTCTGATGTCGACTCCTGCTGTGTTGAGACTTTCGGTGGATTGGTGCTCTCAACTCAGTTCTGGGACACATACACCGGTCTTGAATCCCAAGGCCAGGTCCTGCCCAAGGACACTTGGTCTCTCCACGGCTTGTATGTCACTCTTAACCGTGTCCCACGTGATGTAGCTTAATACTGACCAAGGTCAGATGGCCCGACTTCTGCAACGGGTCCTACACGCAATACTGCGACCTGACGCGTCAATACGACCCGATTCCCTCCCCCAATACCACCAACGGCCTCAAAAACGGCACCGTGGTTCCTCCTTACACCGGCCCCAACATCGGCACGTTCCTGGAACCGTTCGGCCGCTACGATCTGCTCGAGTACATGAACACGTACTGGATCGCGCAGAACCAAGACAACCCTGGCTTCTGGGGCCACGAGTTCAGCAAGCACGCCACCTGCTTCAGCACTTTCAACACGCCGTGCTACGGTCCGCTGTACCGGGAGCACGAGGACGTGGTCGATTTCTTCGAGACGGCGATCAAGTACTACCAGCGCTTCCCCACATACAAGTGGCTCAAAGCGAAGAAGATCGTTCCCTCTAACAGCACGACGTACTCGTACACTGACTTCAAGGACACGCTGGCTAAGAAGCACGGCGGCATTCCGTTCATCGGGTGCTCGGGGCCGCGATTCAATGCCACTGCTGCGGGCAAGAACACCACCGATAATGGGTACACAGTGCTGAGCGAGGTTTGGTACTATGAGTATGTCTATGGACGGCCGCAAGAGGGCAACACCATGCCTGTTGATGCGAGCGCGACGTATCAGACCAACTGTGCGAAGACGAAGGGTGCGATTCATTACTACCAGCGCACGAATGGGTCGGAGAAGGTGCCTGCTGTGCCTTTCAAATAGGCATATAAGCAGTACCAAATATGTTGAAACACGCGAGATCATAGCGCAACGTGAAAAGATAATTCAGCATGAGCATATGAGCGTAGAATGTTTCCATGACAAAGTGAAGCTACGACGTGGTGAAGATCGCGTACCACTCCAATACCCTTATTTGAGAGTACTACCAACACGTTCTAAAAGTTCCACCGCCAGCACCACCCAGGAAGATGCTTTGAAAGCGTGTCGAACAGCTTCATATTCAGACTATTACCACATGAAGGCAAAATCTCATTGATTGACATGACAGTTTTGTGAAAACAAGACAGCTGGAGTGTGATATAGGATGCCGTCTTTGATCAGTCCGGACAGATTCAACACGTCCGACTTACACAACTTGCCTGTAATCTTGTAGACCTAAGCCTCATGCTTTGAGCCTCGGTTGCTGAGTACTACTTCGAACTTCTGCCGAGACACACCCGCAACCCCATACTCGAGGTTGGGGAGGACAGTAAGAGACGCCACATGAGCTGCCATCTATAACGAAATATAAGATAAAATTTGCCACTTTTTCATCTCGAACATCGGGCGCTTGGTCTAGGGGTATGATTGTAAGTTCCACCACTCAACACCAGCACTCAACAGTGTTCTAATAACTCTCAGTTCGCTTCGCATCATCTGATCGCACTTGTGAAAGGTCGTGGGTTCAATTCCCACAGCGTCCACTTTTTTGCGCCCATCGAGCACTATGTCGTGGTGGTGGGTGTGGGTCGCTTTTTGCTCTGTGCCGAGGCTCCACGTAATTAACAACATTGTGCATCCTACTCTTGTCAGCTTATGACTCGCAGAAGCATTGCCACTGCGGATTGTGATGTGTATATTAAGCAATCCTTTGCTTCGTTGCGATTGTCAATCAACGTCAGCCTGCAGTGAGGGCAATGAGGCGGCGTCTCGCAGCTCATATCGCCCTGTATGCTGGAAGATCGGACAACCATCGCATCGACATTCCCCAACTTGGGAGCTAATCTCGCCTCGAGCATCATAGGTCAAGCCATCTCCTGCTGTGCTTACCTCACCGTTCGCGACTGCAGGCTGATGCATGCACTCAGTGTCATCACAGGCAACAGTGAGGCCGACAACGCCACAGCTGCAGCGTTGTGGGCGAACCATCAGCCTTCGCTCCACCCAGTTGAACCACCTCCCACCTAATCATGTGCAACAGTGGTGATGAAATCAGCTGTCACAGCCTTGTGTCTCGTTGCTGCCAACCGGTGAGTGCGAACAGCACGACATAAAAGCTGCTTTAGTGCTGCCCTACTATCGCTTATCTCATTTTCTTTCCTCTCAACTTCATTCCGAATTCGCTGCATTGTCTTCAGTGCTCGGGTGTACATGAGCTCTCATACCGAGGACGAGTGGACTGTTCTCGATCCCGATACTTCACCTCAGCCCAACATGGAGCAAGCAAACAGTGCAGACAAGGGGGACGCACCCATGCGCGATTTCAGCATCAACACAAAACCTGAGGAGAAGTCCAAAGGAGAGTGCACCTGTGAAACGAAGCCTGCCCTTTTGCGCAAAGACAGCATCGAGTCCATCGAGGAAGACTACCGTCGTCCCCGCCGCTCGGAACGAGTACCCCCTCCTCGAGTCCATCGTCGTTACACGCCATCGCCAAACCGATACTATCCTTCACCACTACCTATCCCCTCAATGATCAGCTCTTCAACTCAATTGCTCGAGAGAGTTGGCAAAGATGACAGCATTGTCGAGCTGCCGGCCCCTGCTCTCCGCAATGCCTACCTCAACACTTACCCTTTCGGTGACAAAGACGTCAAGAAGTGGTCCTGGCTCCTTGCTGCTGGCATCGAAGATGAGTTCGTTGTGCCCAGCAGTCGTGATATCGGCGGCGACCTACCCACCGTGGAGCGCGTCCGTCAGCGCAACGATGGATTCATTCCTTTTGAGCCAGACCGAATTGACATTCATCCTGTGTGCCTCTCGCGAGCGCTCGACACCAATGTGGTGCCTGAGGACACCAAGCATGACGTACGCTACCTGATCGTAACGCAGAAGCGCCTTCAGCCCCATGGAGCCAAGCTGATCGTCGCGGAATCGAGGAAGGCGGCTGGCATGCTGATCTACTACACGATCTTGACCGGTGATCCGATCTTGTTCGTAGGCGCCACTGTGCACCAATGCAAGACTGTCCATCCAAAGAATTACAAGAAAGTGGCCAGTCTGGAGGAAGCCATCAGCGTCCAGTCTGCTGGTTTCGTCGGCATTGTTTGTTAAGGTGGTTCGTGGTCTTCATCATGTTGTAACCTCCTTCTTTGCGATCTTCTAGCCGACGCTCTCTATGCTTTTCCAACCTAGCTTTACAATAACGTTACCACGACCTAAAATAACAATCAACGTTCCACTGATAAAACCAAGTCCCTACATGTACCAAGCTCGCGTTGCCATCAACCCCATTCGTTACTGTGGTGCTGATCTGAAGTGCCCCATGTCAGCCGGAGCGGCTCCACGCTCTTCAGCTACAGAGTCCTCCATGCATTCATCACTATTATACAACGCGAGCCGTGCTCTTCAACAAAACACTGCATCCGCAATCTCACCATTGCCGAGCTCAACGACACCCAACGCGCCTTCCTCGCCTCCATCCCCACCTTCGACCCAACCTCGACCTCCGTCCACCCCGCCAGCTGCCACTGCGGCACCATCCAGTACACCATCACTTTCTCACCGCCCCTCTCAGCCCAGAAAGTCGGCAGCTGCAATTGTACCATCTGCACCAAGAACGGATATCTCTTTCTGTACCCGCGCCGGCAGGACGTCACTGTGCACAAAGGTGAGGAATCGTTGAAGAGCTACCAGTTCGGGAAGAAGCAGCTTCTGCATCGGTTTTGTGGGGAGTGTGGGAGTAGCGTGTGGCATGATCCGCGACTGTGGATGTTGGGGGACGGGGTGCCGGACCTGCTGGGGGTTAATGTGAGTCACCCGGGTCAGAAGTGCGGTGAACGTGTGATTGGAGCTGCTGCTGATGGAATTAGGTGCGGATGATCAAAGGTGTGAAGGTGGAGGAACTGGATGTTGCCGGGTTTGATGGGTATGCGAACTATCCGTTTATTGGGGATTCGGCGCATTTGCAAGGGGCTGCTACGCCGTAGCGCATTATGCTAAGGATTGAGAGATGGCTATGAATTCTCTTCATCTGCGTTGGTCTAAGTGCAGGATGCTGGAAGTTTCTCGGTTGGCAGTAAACTTTTGATCCCATAAATTAGCGACGAGCGTTGAATGAGAAGTCAAGGATGTATGAGTTGATGACTGTTCATTCCATAGGAGGACCGTTGAAGCCAATGCGTTTTCGCCTCTCACCAAGGATTCTGAAGGATTCAAGAATATGTTAACTCATTCTATGCGGCCTTCCCCGACTCAGCTGCTCTTGCAGTTGAACCATCTGTGACTTGAGTCTCTGGAACTTGGACTTTGTCGTCTTGCCCTAAGGTTTCCTTTTCTAAAGCAGTCCGTCCCTCGCTTGGATGCTGTGCATCGTTCGCATTGGCAGACGGTGTCTGACTGTCTTCATTTGCGCGGCCAATCGAGGTCTCTGCATCGCCCATCTCAACGTCGCCGTCTGTCGGGGTTTGTGTCTCCGCAACCTCGCTGTGCTCAATCTGCTCTTTCTTAATTTGCGAAGGTACCTTCGCAGTCCGCGGTACCTGCCCGCGAGGGTGCACCGTGTGATCACGGTCCTCGTTGAAAACTTGATGAGCGTAATCGTGCTGCTTTCGAGAATCGTTCAGGCCATCCGGGAAGATGCGTCCGAGGATCGCATTGTGCTTCTTGCGCACACTATCAGTGACGTCAGGCTCTGAGTGACCACGAGCCGAAGGGCTCGGCGTGTCCGGCCCTGCAGACATCGAGGCGTGGAGAGCGGTCGGCGTGGATCCTGCTTCTGCTTCCCTTTGCTGCTCCTCTTTGCGTGCATGCACCTTTCTCAGGTTTGCTGCAGATGATTGTGAACGTCTATCTGGCCGGCCATCCTTACGGACTAAGATTCCCTCCTCGTTTCTGATTGGCTTAGACCTGGTCTTCTTCACCTCGATGGGGCTGTCGCGATCGTGGAACACGCTGCGTGGTCCAATCTCCGGTGTCCACTCGCCTGAGCGCTCGACCATCATTGCGCCACCGCGCGCTCCACCACCACCACCACCACGCCGCACGATGCCTCGGGCAGGATGCGCAGGGTGGTCCTCGAAGCTAGTCGGGCTGCCATGTGAATCCGGTACGGCCGTCCAACCGCGTTCCCATTCTGGTGTTCCCACAGGATGCTGTTGTCCCTGCATGCTTTTGCGCACCCGGCCGCCCCTGCTACCTGGTCCTCGTCCACCTCGTGAGCCTCTGCCACGAGCTGAACGCCCGTCAGCTATGTGTTGAGGGTCAGCATGCCAGATCTGTTCGCCTTGTGTACCGTACGGATATGGCTGTGATGGTGGTACCGAGTGTGGCCCTGGGTGAGGTATTTGGTGCGGTCCTATCGCAGGTCCTGCTTGTGGCGACGACTGCGAGGCGACGACGGGCTGAGCTTGGGAAGGCAGAATCTGTGACGGTTCAGGTGGATGCTGAGTCATGATGGGAATGTCGTGAGATCCCTCGGTGGTGAGTTTTGGACGTTTGGGTTCGCCAGGCGTTGGGCTTGCGCCTGAATGTGGGCTCTCTGTTCCATTTTCGAAAACCCGCTTTACGCCCGCGTTGACAGTAATCCAACCGTTCTGGGTCAGAGGGGGCTCTTGCCTTTGTGCACTTTCTGGAGGCACCGCTATAGCAGGCTGCTCATGGTGTTGAACAGCCTGCGGTATCGAAGTCGGCCGAGCAGGCGTCTGGAAATGTGGACCCTGACTAGGGTGAGGCGGAGCAGACTGAGGGATATGAGCAGGGGGTGGAGGTTGGTGCACAGGTTGATGCGCCGGGTGTGCTTGATGCGGAGGCGGATGTTGCTGCCACGGTCCTGTCGACTCAGACTCAAGTCGCTGCACTCTGCCACTGAGTATTGCCACATGCTCCCTCATGGTCTCGAGGTCGGTGGTCCGATGACTGACCTCACCAAGTCTTCGAGCCATGAGCTCAAGAGCCTCATCCTGGTAACCAGGCTGGGTTGCTTCGCTGGGACGTCGCGCACTCTCTGCTCTAGTGACTCGGACCTCCTGTACCAAAGCCATCATGTTCCGGTGGCACTCTTGAAGATCACGGCTCAGTTGATTGACAACATCGCTCATCCTCCGCAACTCTTGATCCTGCATCTGCAATTGCCCCTGGAACTCAAGTCGCAGACTGCTCTCAATCTGCCGCACGATGTCAGCAGACTCCATCTGGGTGCGGGCTTGTGCTGCCAAAGCACTCGTGTTTTGCGAAGTCTGCGTTTGTAGACGCTCGATGGCATCAAAGTGTACGTCACGCGGGTCTCGAGGGTAACTATGCCCATTCTTAAGACCATTGACCGTCGACGTCGACGGAGCTGTAGGAGCAGAACTCCCGATCATGTTTGCAGACTGCAGCTGCGCAGGTTGAGGAGATTTTGGCGATCGTGCAGTGGTGGGGACAGGTGCTGGATTCACGACGTTCTGGGTGACCGGAGAACATGGTGTTGTTGCTGCTGGCTGCGGTTGAGGTACATTCGATGGTGGTAACTGGTGTGCAGAGTCGCCTGATACCCACCGGATGCGCTGATGCTCCGCGTCTTTATGTGTAGGTTGGCTCCAAAGCGGATGCGAGGATGAGAGAGGAGTATCGAGCTCCATGGTAGCCGTGCCGGGTCTGTGTGGAGCTGGGGATGAGCTGGGCGAACCTTCTGGGGCGACGAGATCAGGTGCCAGGTTCTCCTGTGGTTCTACTGCGACTGTTTTCCCCGAGGACGTCTCGCATCGCAATTCGATGTGTTGAAGCTTGAAGAATTCTCGACCACTGTCCTCGTATCAGTAGTTGTCCAGCAATAGTCATCACGCAACGAGATCCAGGTAAGACAGTTTTGGAGTCCGATGCAAGCCATACGCGAATCCATTGTTGTCGCCGAGTTCGTCGGTAGTGTAAAACAAACACAGATCAGGCGAGGGTAGAGACGGGACACTTGAGTCAGGGCAAGAGAAGGAACAATGCGACTCACTGGAATCTTTCGCTGCCTGCAGGTGTGTCGACTACCACGAAGCCAAGATAATTGCTGCAACTCGGACAGCAGGTCAGATCTATGGTACTATCGACTGTCAGCGAGGTGCGAAACCGACGTCAAAAAAGTGCGGGCCCCAGGGTTTAAAGCAATGCTAGTAATATGTAGGGGTGGAGATAATCTGAAATGACTAGCGCGAACGCGCCGAAAGAGAATTTTAATACAATGTACCAGACCACTTTGATTGGTGCTAGGATACGCTCATTAATGCTAGGGCATTATCGGTACCTGGACTGGGAAAGGCAGTTGTGCGACAATGCGCAATAGGGCTTCATATGCGAGGGAGCAAGTGCACTCACCATCCTGCTAACTCTGTCGAGTCCGATGCCTCTTTCCTTTGCTCCGATGTTCGTAGCAGACTCCTGTAAGACCCGAGCAACGCAGGGCTGTAATAGCTGCTAGTGGTTTTGTGCCAGGAGTTGTAGAACTCGCCGATCTTGCCGTCGCACTTCTTACAGAATGCTGTGCTTGACCGATTGATTGGCGTTTCAGATTGTGGAGAACTCTCTGGACGTGGCGATGCCTCATCCGCACTCTCAGGGATCTCCACAACCTTTGACGGCGCAGCAATCGCAGTCTCTGGAACAATCGATGCTGCTTGAGGTGTGGAGCGCTGACGCTGATGTGTATTGGTCGAATTACGAGTCCGAGATTGCCGTCTCCTGCCCGCCATGTGCTTTACTTTGCGCTTAGATGTTCTCAATCTTCAGAGGTGTTGATGGAAGGTTCGTAGTGCAGCACATGGAAACGGACCGACGATCTAAAGATTGATGGAAAGTTGGCGCGGCCCAAAGTAGCCGATTGGCTCCTTACACAATGATGCTCCTGCGAGCAAGTGAAGGTTGCTGCTGGGGCCTGAAGGCAGTGGACTGTATTACGTGTGGAAACTATCAGCGCGCGACTCGTTTTGGCACGCCTTGAGGCAGAGGCGCGCAGCGTTTCAGAGTTCGGAACAGAAGCTGAAGAGGAGGGCAAATTAGCGATTGCTATACGAGATCGAGGGATTGTTGGGATCCGAGAGACGAAAAGGGCTTGAGCCAGAAAGCAGCCGATGGAAGCTCAGAGAGGGAAAGGGTGTTAAGATTAGCAGAAGTTAATGACTTAGCGTCTATTACCAGACGCGCTAACTGAATAGACGCTTTCAATCACGAAAAAGAGCGCACTAATCTGGCTTTACCGGCTTATGCGGTTCCAGAACCTGGTCAATATTCATTTCTTCCAAATGCGCTGCCTATCATCATCCGGAGTCGTCACTAAGCTGCCTGTTATCTTGTGACGTGTGCCTGATTTGACAGCCGCATCTAGGGACCTTATCAACCTGCTGCACTCCCAATGCGCTTTCGAACAGTTCTTACACTAGCTTCAGCAGTGCGCACATTAAGCTTGTCGAAGGCAAGCGGCCCAATCTCCAGAGTTGCACTGAGGATTTTACTTTTGCTGCACATGCCATACGCGGCACTACTAATCACCGAAGCTGTCTGCTTATATGCAAGGGACGACAACTGCATGTGCAATCACAACACGCAATGCGCGATACATAAGTGGTCTATTACGTGAATGATGCATGCATCTAGCGCACACATGCTGGACGCGATTGTTCAATATGATGTGTAAGCATCGTGGCCACGACGCATGGAGGTAGTCATATACTCTACAAGATACAACAACACCCGGTAGTGTTACAATCGTCCTCGATGGACGAAATTACCCTTTCCGGCCACATGCGATGCGGCTGTATGGCAAGCGCCTACTTTAGCGCATATGCTCAGTTTGAAACCCATGTGTTACTAAACGTGTAGCACACGCGAGACACAAATACTTGCATCTCACTTAACGACGATAAAGCCAACGCCGTTGCGGGCGTTCTGACAAGCGTGTGAAAGCGCCTGCACCTCGGTATCCGTCCACTTTACGCTCAGATTGTCCCAGTTCTTAGTGGCATATTCTCGGCGATACTGCTGTTGCATCGCTTGCAAACGGCGAATCTCTCGAGGGTCACCTGTACCACTGTATACGATGAGAGCTGTGCAGCGTGGTAGTGAGTCGTAGATCTGGGTGATGTGCTTGACGGTTTTCGCAACGGCGTCGCCCAATTCAGGACCCTTAACTTCAACTTCATCGTCGCCGTCCTTCAGAAGTCCCAGCCTCTGCAGAGCGGTCTGTCGTATAAGCTCCACATCAGCAGTCTTTGCATCGTCCCACCAGCCACGAGCCAGCTCCAGCTCGCGAAGACGTGCCCAGATGAAATCAACCTTGGCGGCAGCGCCATCTCGGGCTTCCATTGCTCCTTTTAGAGCTTCGTCAATAGCCTCGATGACCTGTTCATCTGTCTTGCACCCTTTTGAGAGCTGCGCCTGACCACCGTGCCCGCGCTGTGGCTCACCCCAATCAATCACAGCTCCTGTCCGCGTCTCGTTCGCCTTTGGTCGTGGCGTGCGTCCCAGTCTTTTGAAAATGGACTCGGCGTTGGTGTCTCCGGATCCCCATTTGGGTCCTTTCTCACACTTCTGCTTGACCAAATCAAGACATGTCTTGGAGTCTTCGACACTGTCGTGGCCATTTGAGCCCTTTTGAACCTCTCTATGTAGATACTTCTGGGCGAGCCACTTCAGTGACTGTTTGTATGGTGGTCCACGAGGGTGGGGGAAGAGGATGCCCGTATCGATGATGAAGGGATGTGTGAGCTTCATTGCGTTAAGGTCCGAATTCAATGAGTGTCCCACCAGGACTGTGCGCGGGGTGATAAGCTCCAGTAACTCTTTCTGGATGTCCGACAGAGTTGTCGTGACGTTTTCGAGCATGGCTGGTGTGATACCTGACCACTGAGTCAGATAATCCTTGATAGGTACATCAGGCTTGACTAGCTTGTCCATGGCCACATTGCCGTCCCAGTTGAGAAGGCTGATGCGTGTTAGTACGAGCTGATCGTTCTCAGCTTTGCACATCTCGCAATCGACAGAGATGATGTGCCGTCCAGCAGTCACACTGCCCTGCTCGATCTCGTTCTCAGGCACAACACCATCCTCCAGAGAAGCGACGTTGGTGTCGACCCAGCCATCATCTTTAGACTGACCCGCCGCTTGTCTCTCTTTGTGCGCAGCTGCTTTCGATTCCGGTGTCAGGAACCAGGCTGGATGAAGGATGTACTCGTTCTCTTGCTGCTCTGCTAGACTCGCAATGTATTCGGTAATGGGTGTGCGTTTGTTGTCCCAATGTTTTGCGTTCTGTGGCATAGGTCCTTTGTGGCCACCGTTCTTCTTCATCTGCTTCTCCTCCTTCGTCTTTGGGATTTGCGAGGTTAGCATAGTGTGGATTGGCGAGTGTACCCTGATGAACTGATTACCGCGATGTTCGCCTTGAGCCTTGATCGGCCAAACATGCTCAAAGATATCAGACAGTGGCTTCAATGCGTCAGGCAGTCTGCTCGGCTTCAAGCTAGCTGGGTAGTACTCGTCGTCTGCAATGCGTAGGAATTTGGGCTTATCCGTAGATGTGACCTCCTCAGCAGCGTATGCAGGATCAGCGAGGGCTTGTTTCGCAACTGCCTTGTCTACGTCCATAGCTGTTGTTGCGTCCAAGGGAACTTTGCCATTGAACATGCCCAGTTCCAGACCAGGAACCATCAACATGACGACTTGTCGAATGCTGGTGCGATTGCGGACAGAGACCCATTGAGGTGCATTGCCGTCTGCAAGCAGATACAGCACCAGTGCCTGTAGATCTGTGATCTTCACGTGCGATTGCAGTCGAGCATGATGTGAATGCTCAATGGCTGGATAGTTCCTCTCAAGCTTCCGCTCTTTGCGTCGCTCTTCCCTGGTCGCACTGATATCTTTTGGCGCACCGTTGGCGGAAAAAGGGTTCTCTTGGGGTGACGTTCGATCTCCAGAGTCTTCGCCATTAGGAGCGAATGGATTTGTTGAGGTAGCGACTCGTGCGCCAGCACCTGAGCCTCGACGGCCACCGTGAGAGTTATTGGAGTCTGCGCGCTCCTTTCTCCGCCTCTTGGAGCCGCCGGCTACTGTCCAGCCTTCATCGTCCTCGACAGCAGTCGAAGTCGCATCTGGCTGATTCTCTCCCCTCAGATGCGCCAGCGTCGCGCCGAGTCCGATGTCAACAAGCTCCTCTTCGCCGCTTCCGCGCTTTCGTTTCGTCATGTCGGCAGGCATGCGACGGGCCTGGTATGTGGTTTGCGGGGATTAATTGAGGGACAACCTCAAGCTCTCAAGAAATGTTTCGGGCAAGGACGGCTTTGGTGCCACGCTAGCTTATCGATAATGCGGCGTTCCTTCCTTCACCTCGATGACGTGCCTGCAGTCTATACTTTCACTTCTACTTTCACTTCGATCAGGTTAACTTTGCCACATCTTCATCTCATGTCCGTTCCAAATTCCACTGCGCATTGCTGGTCACAGCAAACATCAAATTGCCCAAACAGGCAGGTGACATCTGAAAAGCGTCGATTGCTGTCAACGTCCACAAACTATTACCGACCAGAACTCCACCCTCAGAGAACGGGTTTCATGCTCGAAAACGCATATCTCGCAATTCTCCACTCCTCTACATCATCTCGCGCTTCCTTCCTCAGGACAAACAACTCTTGATTCCTATGCTCCTCCTGTGTCCCTTTCTTCAACCAGAACTTCGTGCCCTCAGCCGTCGTCCGCGCAAACGCCCATCCACCCCCCATAACCACAATCTCGTCGATGCTGAACTCGATCTCTAGCCTGAGTGTCGAGAAGATACGCTCGTAGGCTGCTTTGAGGGCCTCTTGACCCACGGCTGGGCTGAAGCCGGGCGCCATTATCACCCCATCAGTAGTGTAGATGTTGAAGAGGTCGGACATCGAGTGTGTGGAGAGGACATCTCCATAGCGGTGGAGGAGCGCTGTGATTTGCGTTTTGTCGTCGGCCACTGACAATGTTAGTAAATGATGTGCGATCGTGGCACGTGAACGTACTCTTGTGCTTTGCGGGGAGGTAGAGAAGTCAGGTATGATAGCACGGCGTCAGGACAAGTGCTGCTCGAGTTTTTGGATGCTTGAAGCGATTAACGGCATTTTCACGGTCATCACTGCAGCCTTCTGGCTATGGCAACATCTCGGCGACAATCCTCGAGCGCCGAAAGTGGTGTTGTGTTGATATCCTAGCAGGACCCACCCCCATCTTTGACAGATCCGGCACAGGAAGTCACGACCTTTTACACACAATAACCAGTAACAAGGAGGCGCGCTTCACGCCACATGGGCAATGTATGGTGCAATTTTGACGCTGATGATTTCGATCGTGTTCTGTCAAGATGGCTTCGAGCTTCGAGCTTCGAAAGGGCCACGAGGCGTTCAAGAAAGCACTGAAATGCAAATCACGGTGCTTTCAATAAATGAAGACATCGACAAAAGAGAGCGTTTAGAGACTTCAGTTGGTGGAATTCGACTTTTGAAAGGCATGAATTTCTTTTAGCCTGCCTTTTGATCGTGTTCGCTCAAAGTTTTCTCGGTTGATGCGCACATGTTGTCTTCTTGCTCACCTTTTGAAACTAGAAGATGAGGAGGGAATTGTCAGAAGTAAACGTGGACCCGTCGGCCAAGAAAGATGTAGCTTCTCTCCCTTCAACCGCAAAAGCACCAATCAGACATTCATGCGCGCAGAGTTCATTTTTGAGAAACTCTATAGAGTTTCCGATTGGGTCTTTCCTGGCTCGTTCACACTTCTAGTAGGATGCAATGTGTTCAACCAGCGGACCACTCGGATGCAGCTTAAGTATCGTTTTGGGACGAAGAACTGTCACTGGCGGAGCAGAACAGACCTGAAGAAATGCTCCAGGGCTTTTGAAGGGCATCCAGAGATAGCGCATCCAAGACATAGACCATCGCTGAGAACCGGTGGAACTTTAGGGCTGGCGAGCATGCAAAAGGGAATATGTGGGACGGCCGGCAGTCCTTATATGTGCTAACAGTGCAAACGAGCTCTTACCAACCACGTCACGTAGAGAGCACAGCCCAGTCAGGAAGAACCCCAAATCATAAGTCGATCGTCAATTCAAAAGGGTATATACAAAGAACCCAGGGTATATCTGCTATCACTAAACTCCACCACGTGAACATGCCTCCTGTCCTCCCTATCATATTCCCTGCTCTCCTCCTTACATCCTAGCATGGTGTCCGACGCTCCTCTTGCGATGTTCTTTCAGAAACCTCTTCGCTCTCGCGCCAGTCAGGCCCGGCGTAGGCGTAGCCTCAGCTCCCGCGGTGACTGTCTTGTAGAGTGTCTGATACACCGTCTTCTGCGCAACACTGGTTTCCGTCACTGTAGGTGGTGCCGGGGCATCTGTAGGAGCAACAGGCGGTGCGGGCGCAGAAGGGGCATCTGCTGGAGGGGCAGGCGGGGAAGGCACAGGTCCCGAAGGAGCCGGCCCTGAAGGCACAGGCGCTGAAGGAGCACCGGCCGGCGGGGATGGCGGTGCCGCAGCAGGTGCAGTAGCACTAGGCAAGGTTCCAACAGGCAGGCTCTTGCTACCGGACGGCGCTGCAGGAGGCTTTGCAGGTGCGTCGTCGACGGGTTGAGTTGCGTTTGAGGACGGTGAAGAGCCAGCTTTGGGCCATTGGAAACCCGACATGCCGTCAGGGCCGACATCCTCTGCAGGCTTGGTGGGCGCAGCGGCCTTGGAGGTCGCGACTATTGAAGTTGGCCCGACGGGGTAACCGGACGCATCTTGTGTCTTGGAGGGCAAGAGAGCTTCGGAGGTTGGGACGACGACGGGCGGTGTTGGCTCGGCGGCTGGTGCGCTGGTGTCGACCGGTAGCTCTACAGACATGGACAGGCTCGGGGAGACATATGAGCCTGACGAGAACGAGAGTGTGGGAGCGCTTGTAGAGATCACGGGGGGCATGGTTGCATAGCCGGAAGAGACCGCAGGCTCAGTAGCGTTCTCAGTAGGAACTGGGACAGGCACCGAGATGGTAGTACTTTGAACAGGGTATCCAGATGCTGATGGAGCGGGGGTGTCGTTGCCGTTGTCCTGGTACACCTTCAAAGCGTTGATGGTCCAGTATGCATCCTTGAAAGCTTCTGGGTTGTTTTGCACATACTCATCGCAGGTGGGGGCCTTCTGGCCGCATGACCCAGTGGTGTCCCAAGCATTACCGGCCCAGTCGCCACAGAAAGCAGTGTTGAAGACAATCTGCTGCTCCTTGAACATGCTCTCAATGTTGCAGGCGCCAGTGAATTTGGCGGCAGGAAGGCCCCAGCCATCAGGATTCGGAGCGTTACCAAGAACATCATCTGGGACCGATCCGCGAGGGAAGTAGTAGACGCTGATAGCTTCGTCGGTCCACTGTGTCGCATACACACCACCGCCAATCTTATTGAGTCCGACGCCGTAGCTGTCTGTGGAGGGGTGCTCGATGGAGCATCCAACGTTCTTGCTCTGGTTCTTAGCATTGACATCGCAGTCCGGTGTGGTGACTTCACCAGCAAAAATGCTGGTGTCAGCGCCAATCTTGCAGCCAGGAGCGGTATGGAGGGTCATGCCGTTGTGTGTTTGATCGTTGACACCTTCCAGAATGTCGATCTCTCCACCAGTAGGCCAGTCAGGTCCAACCATCCAGAAAGCAGGCCACGTACCACAGCCCGTAGGCATGTGTGCTACATCCATGACTACGAGGCCGGAGTTGTACTTCTTCTTGCTCACAAGCCTCATGCTAGGCCTGCCATCCGGGGTCTTGTTGGTGGAGTCGACGCCCCACGAGGCACCCGTGGTAACGGACGCATTGATAAGATTTGTCTGCCTCGCGGTGGCTTCATCGACATACCTCACGAATCCTGGTTGTGGTTAGTCAAGACGCAAACGATAAGCAAGCAAGGAACATACCATTGGTTGGATCCGCTGTGTCGAAGAAATCAAATGCACCGTAGAAATCTGTCATGTAGTCGTCTTCCAGAGCATAGCCAGCTATGCTAAGGTCGAAAAGGGAGGCCGCAGCCAACAATGTTGTGAAGGAACGCATCGTCAAGACGCTGAAAGAAGAGAAGACCGAAGAGAATGACTGCGTACGAGACGCGATGGAAGATAGACGACTAGAGACCTGAAATCACCACAAGCAGCGAAATGACCCAGCGGTCGATCCGGGGCGCACACGCCTATATACGCAGCATTTGGGTAGACCACGGATCTCCCTTAGGCAGGTCTCGCTTGGTTAGACCAGCGGTTGTCCATCCTGTCCTCGGCTGTCTTCCCAGCATAGTCTTGTTTCAACGTCTGAACAGGATCCAGAAGCCGGCGCCCAAACAAGGCGCACGAGTCGCAATCACCGTTAGTCTGCCCAAGGGATAGGGAACAACCACTGACGATCACAAGGCAGGGCTGGACGGCGTTGGACAAGGCTCCAACGCCATCGGCAGCGTTTGACCAAGACTGCATTGTTTCATGGAGATGTGAACGGGTTGGCCGCCGCACGTCGAGTGGTGGCGCGTGAAACAGGTACCAGCGTGCGAAAACCCTACATCCTGGGCACGACGTGGCCGTGCTTCGCGGCCCGCTTGCGATCGACCTGCCTGAGGCTATCGTTAGGTGTGATGAATGCGGTTCGCTGCCGCGGACTTGACAGGTTGAAACGCGTGGTGGTTGGAGATGCTGGTCAGTGGCGGTTGATTGGCTTCGAGGAGCCGCCGGCAAGACAAGCGAGATGCTCCACAGGCCTGAAACTTGACCTCCAAGCCAACTATTCCTACCCAACGTATATTTATCATCGCTATGATCCATTCATTTCTTGCGGTGAAGAACAAAACGCGTATCGAAGGTTCTGCTGCATCTCGACGTGTGCATACGCTGGCGTACCTGCATGTGGTGTGGGCTGCATCGTGCGACTGTGAGGCTCTCCTGATGGACTGGACAAAGTACCGGTCCCTCTCCAAAGACAGACGCAGTTCAGTCCGCAAGGGGTGATCAAAGAACCATATCTTATCGCGAACCCTTGACCATGCGGGGTGAGACCGTCCACCCACCTTCATGTCGTTCCTTTGTGAAACCGGCAATAAGGGAAGCGGCAAGCCACCGATCTCAGATTCATCATCACAAGATGCAGGGCCTGATTCGACATGACAAGAAGAAGTACGCGTCTCCAGAGTACTGTAATTAGGTTTCATTTATCTATCCGTAATATGCATCAATCATTTGGGTATTCGTTCCTCTACTGCAGCGACTCGATAACAATGGCAGAAGCACCGCCTCCACCATTGCAGATACCAGCACAGCCGACCTTGCCCTTCTTCTCCTTGAGCACACCAAGAAGGGTGGTTGTGATCCTGGCACCAGAGGCGCCAAGGGCGTGACCGAGAGCCACCGCACCTCCGTGGAGGTTGACCTTGTCCTCCTGGATACCGAGGATCTTCATGTTGGACAGCGCAACAACGCTGAAAGCCTCGTTGATCTCGAAAGCGTCAACGTTGGCAATGTCAACCTTGGCGTGCTTCAGGGCCTTGGGCATGGCCAGGGAGGGGGCAGTAGTGAACTTGGAGGGGTTCTGCTCAGCATCACCCCAGCCAAGGATCTTGCCAATGGGCTTGAGGCCGTGCTTCTTGACAGCCTCCTCAGAAGCGAGGACAAGGGCAGCGGCGCCATCAGAGAGGGGCGAGGCGTTGGCGGCGGTGACGGTACCGTCCTTCTTGAAGGAAGAGCGGAGTGCGCGGGTCTTGGACTCGTTGAACTGTGCTTTGTCAGTGACTGATTACTCATGACCCACCAGATTAGTGAACAGATGAGCAGGAATGGACACTCACGTTCTTGGGCTCATCGTCGACAGAGACAGTGACCGGGGGCTTGCCACGGCCCTGGGGTACCTCGATGGGGGCAATCTCAGAGGTGAACCAGCCAGCCTCAGTTGCTGCAATAGCCTTCTTGTACGAGCGGATGCAGTACTCGTCCTGGTCCTCACGAGTGAAGCCGTGATCGTCAGCGCACTCCTCACCCTGGAGTCCCATGTGCTCCTTCTTGTAGGCGTCGGTAAGACCATCCTTGAGGACACCGTCAACCAGCGACTGGTCGCCGAACTTGGCACCAGTCCTCATGTTGGGGAGGTAGTGGGGGACATTCGACATGCTCTCGGTACCGGCAGCGACAACGATATCGGCATTGCCAGTGATGATGGTCTGGGCACCGACAATCAAGGACTTGATCGAGGAGGCGCACACCTTGTTGATGGTGGTGGAAACGGTCGACTCGGGGAGACCAGCACCAATGGCGCACTGGCGGGCAGGGTTCTGGCCGAGGCTGAACAGTCAGTATGGGCATCTGGAGGCATTCAAGGTGGTGGCTTACTTTGCGGACATAACATTGCCAACGAAGACCTCCTCAACATCCTCAGGCTTCAAGCCGGCGCGCTCGACGGCAGCTGTGCAGATGTTAGACAATTGGTTCTATTACGATTGGCAAACTTTCTACATACCCTTGATAGCATGAGAACCAAGCTGGATCGCGCTCAGACTCGCGAGAGAGCTATGTTGGTGGTGAGTTGCTGGCCGTTGCCCCTCGTTTCGACACGAAAACATACCCAAGGAACATGCCCGTGGGCGTACGGGCAGCCGAGACAATGTAAACTGGGGGAAGAGAAGACATATTGAGTATATTAGACGCGACTGAGCGGTTGTACGTGAAGGGAAATAGCTTTTTTCTCGACTGAAGCAAGGCGTGACCCTTTTAAAATGTGATGGGATTCTTCTCTGCAGCGCCGCCATCGGTCCACGCACTTTCCCTGCAGCGCACGCTAGACAGGGGCAGCTGGTGCCATTGTTCACCGCCTGCCCCGCTTTCATGCAGGTGGAAGCCGCTCGGCGAAACTGATGGTCCGCTCCTGCTTAGTCATGTCGAAGCTCAAAGATTCTGGAGCACCGTGACGCGCATTGGTGTCGTGCAACTTTACGCGTAACGCCGCCATGGATGACCTTTACGACGAGTAAGCCTTCCCAGATGACTTTAAGGGTCTACGCGACTGACTTTGCACAGGTTTGGTAACTTTATTGGAGAGGCCGAGTCCGATGAAGAAGTCCAGACGAACGGCGAGGCGGCGGATGCCTACGTCCTCGACGATGACGAGCCCGAGGACGCCGAAGTGAACGATCAGCAGCTTATGGAAGTCGATGAGGGACCGTCGAACGCCGTAATTCTGCACGAAGACAAGCAATACTACCCCTCGGCGGCGGACGTGTATGGCGACGATGTCGAGGTTCTGGTACAAGAGGAGGATACGCAGTCGCTGGCGCAGCCGATCATTGCGCCGGTTGTCCAGAAGAAGTTCACAGTTCAAGAGACGGATCTGCCCCCTGTGCACTACTCGAGAGAGCTATTGACGGACTTGATGAACTTCCCAGATCAGATACGAAACATCGCAATTGCTGGACATTTGCACCATGGAAAGACTGCGTTCATGGATATGTTGGTGATGGAGACACACGACATCCAAGACCGACTGGACTACAAGAAGGGAAAGAAGAGGGAAGAGCAGCTGCGATACACCGACGTACACATCCTCGAACGCGAACGAGGCCTTTCGATCAAGGCCGCACCAATGAGCTTGGTCCTGCAGAACACGAAATCCAAGTCGCATCTTTTCAACATTCTCGATACACCCGGCCACGTTAACTTTGCGGACGAGGTGGCCTCTTCTTTGCGCCTGGTAGATGGTGTGGTCTTGGTCGTGGATGTTGTGGAAGGTGTGCAGGTCAACACTGAGCAAGTCATCAAGCATGCGATCCTAGAAGATCTTCCATTGACTCTGGTCATCAACAAGATGGACCGCCTGATTCTGGAACTGAAGCTTCCACCCAAAGATGCCTACTTCAAGATCAAGCACGTCATTGAGGAGGTCAACACAGTCATCGAGAACACGATTCCTGGACGAGGCGAGAGCAGGCGCGTCAGCCCTGAGAAGGGTAACGTTGCATTCGCCTGTACGAGTATGCGCTGGTGCTTCACCATCCAGTCGTTCGCGAAGATGTACTCGGACTTCTACCCCGGACCGTCAAAACTAACCGGCTTTGGCGTGCCCATGAAGGGGTTGGATGTCGACAAGTTCGCCATGCGACTCTGGGGCGACATCTTCTACAATCCAGGCAGCCGCAAGTTCAGCCGTAAGGCACAAGAGGAAGGCGCACAACGGTCGTTCGTGCACTGGATCCTGGAGCCAGTCTATAAGCTTTACTCTCACACCCTCAGCGAAAGCTCGGCCGATCTTAAGGACACGTTGGGTGCACTCGGAATCAACCTGAAGCCGTCAGAGTACAAGACGGACGCAAAGGAGCTTATGCGACTCGTCTGCCAGCAGTACTTTGGACCATCTTCAGGTTTTGTCGACATGATTACCCAGCACGTTCCATCGCCGGCGGAAGGTGCGAAGAGGTTGCTTCAAAGGCACTACACCGGGCCATTGGACTCTAAGACCGCAGAAGCGATGGAGAAGTGCGACCAGGATGGCCCACTTGTCGTTCACGTTACGAAACTGTTCAATGCGACGGATGCGAAATCTTTCACGGCTTTGGGACGCGTCATGAGCGGCATCGCAAAATCTCCGCAATCGGTGCGGGTCCTTGGCGAGGGGTACACAATCGAAGACGAGGAAGACATGGTTGTCGCCACCGTAACAGACACATGGCTCGCTGAATCAAGATACAACGTACCAGTCAGCGGGGTGCCAGCAGGTAATTGGGTACTGCTCGGTGGTGTCGACAACTCAATCGTCAAGACAGCGACAATTGTGGCCTCGAAGCTCCCTGACGACGAAGATGCATACATTTTCCGACCCATTCGACACTTCTTTGAGTCCGTCTTCAAGGTTGCAGTCGAACCCATCAACCCTTCGGAGCTGCCAAAGATGCTGGACGGTCTCCGCAAGATCAACAAATCGTACCCACTCATCACAACGAAAGTCGAAGAGTCGGGAGAGCACGTTGTTCTTGGTACTGGCGAACTCTACATGGACTGCGTTCTGCACGATCTGCGACGTTTGTACGCCGACATGGAGATTAAGGTTTCTGACCCTGTCACCAGGTTCTGTGAGACGGTTGTCGAGATGTCCGCCATCAAGTGCTACGCCATGACACCAAACAAGAAGAACAAGCTCACCATGATCGCCGAGCCGCTTGACCCGGGTATTGCAGAGGACATTGAATCTGGCAAGGTAGATATCAAGCAGCCTGTGCGTGTCGTTGGCAAGTTCTTCGAGGAGAACTATGGTTACGACTTGCTTGCGTCGAGAAACATCTGGGCGTTTGGACCTGATGACATGGGACCCAACGTCCTGCAGAACGACACCCTCCCTTCAGAGGTCGACACAAAGACACTGCGCACAGTGCGCGACACAATACGGCAAGGCTTCAGCTGGGCGACTCGTGAAGGGCCGCTTTGCGAAGAGCCTATTCGTAACACCAAGTTCCGCATCACAGACGTCGAGCTGGCATCAGAAGCCATCTTCCGTGGTGGTGGTCAAATCATTCCAACGAGTCGACGAGCCTGCTACTCGAGTTTCCTGATGGCGAGCCCGCGGTTGATGGAGCCCGTGTACTCCTGCAGCATGACCGGTCCTGCAGACACCAAGAGCAGTTTGTACACAGTTCTTGCGAGAAGGAGAGGGCACGTCCTCCAGGATGGACCGATTGCAGGTACACCGCTGTACAATGTGAGGGGTCTCATTCCGGTCATCGACTCTTTTGGTTTCGAGACCGATCTGAGAGTAGGTTTACCGCATAAGACGAAAACGATAACATCCGCTGACGATTCGCAGATCCATACACAAGGTCAAGTCTCCCTGTCCCTCGTCTTTGACCGCTGGTCCATCGTTCCCGGCGACCCACTTGACAAAGAGATCAAGTTGCGACCCCTCGAGCCAGCGACCGCACAGGCACTCGCACGTGACTTCGTACTCAAGACAAGGAGGAGGAAGGGTTTGGCGGAGGATGTCACGATCAGCAAATTCCTCGAGCCGGAATTGTTCAGGAATTTGAAGGAGAGCGGTGTGCTTGACGGTTAAAGACGAATTGTATGATACAGAAGCGGCGTTGACGGCGCAGCGGCACCTCGCATGATTGTGAGATTTGTCAAAAGCACGAGCAGGATTGAATATACCCTTCGAAGACCACCCTATCGTGCATCCATTCTGGTGGAACATGTGTGCCCCCGGTCAGTCATCTATCTCAAATTAATGAACATCTTACACGCTGCCTGAAATCGCGTCGCATTCAAACGTTGCATACGACTGCATCTTGGAAGCCTTCATCTTCAAGCCTAGTCTTTGCTACCAGGTGTGCGCTGACCACGTGAGGCTTCAAACGCGGGCCTCACGATACGCAGCGTCTTGTTCCATCACGACCTCCAAGTGCTCGGCAGTCCCTCTCGCACTGAACTGTGCCTTTACTCTCGACAAGTAGACACCTGCGAGATGCCGCGCAGACTCGTCCTACCAGAGCGTAGAGAGGATGACCCCCCTTCAAGACTTTGCTACCTCGTGATATAGCAATAAGCTCAAGCAGATCACTCGACAGCTTCGCGCTTCTGTCCGGCTCTTCTCCCCTAGTCGCGATGACCCAGATGTATTTGATTTGGATAGTGGTGACAAGGTGAGCATGGGCACGGTTCTGCATAAAGTGATCCATCTCCAAAATACTGCCTTTGCTTATGCCTGACGTGAACGGTAGAAAGGTGGCTTCGTGTCGAATTCGACGGCATGTCTGAGCCCAAGCACGAGAGGTGGGCATATTTGAATCGGACTTATTGACATTTGCACCGTGCCAGGGGAGAGAGCGTTGGTTCGCAATAGCGTAAGATGACTGTCGAGTGTCAACAGAGCGAGCTCTAGTTTCATGACTGAGAAGCGCCATTGCCGGATCTTGTTGTACTACGTTGCAGATTGAGATGCGATGGTGAGGGTGCGAAGATCAAACGAGCCCTGGAATTTTGGATGGGGAAGGCGCAAAACACCTACTGTACGTCACCTTCACCTGCGGCCTGCTGCACCCAGCGCAGCGAGATATCATTTGATTGTTTCAGCTCGAAGCTCTATGATAGGATAAGGGAGGTCATCACTGTCACCTCGCGCTACTGCGAGATTGTCCAACTCATCTCATCATCATGAGAACTTACTTCCTCGTTTTCTCCTGCGGCTTCATACCCAGCAACGGCACCCGGACCTGCACGTCTCTCCTCCCATATCCCTGGAATGTCTTCCTCACCATCTTCTGGAACTGGTCGTGCGCCTCGCCCCAATTATCGTGCTTGCCGTCCCACTCCACACTAACCCTCTGCACACCCCTCATGCCGCACAAGATCTTCAAAACCTCGATGACTTCGTCCGACAGCCCAGCAACCGTCCTGTTACCCTCCATGACCATGAAGGCCGCCAGCACGTTGACAGTCACCGCCCTGATCTGGTTGGCCTGGTAGGACGCCATGCGCTTGAACAGCGCAGCCAGTGGGACAGGGTAGCCAATGAACTTGTTCTGCGCAAATACCAAGCCCTGCACTTCGAGGTAGATCTGGCGACACACGTAGCTGAGCGCTAGGAGCCAAATGGCTCGTACGGGAGGACCGAGCGCCATGGCGTAGGGAAGACCAAAGTAGCATTCTGGGCAAACGCGCGGGCGTACTTGACCCTTGAAGGAGTAGATGCGGAAGTGATGGCTGCCGAGTGCAAAGGTAAATATTTTTCTGCGGATGTGAAGGGGGAGGCCGAGAAAGCGAGACAAGAACTGATTCAGTGCGGTACTGGGCAGTAGTTAACAGTGTGCGTGAGGTAGAACTAGACGTCAGACATACATTGTTATCGTTGAAGAGTTCGCTTCGGCGATCGGGAGGTGCTGAGATGGCTGTGAAAAGCCAGGTGGGTAGGGAAGGGCCTGCATGATGCAAGGAGAGTGGCGGTGGCTCGATCAAGATTCAAGGTGCATTCGTGTGTCAATATGAGCGGTGTATGTGCTAAGGTAACGTGAGAAGAGGAAGTGAAGGTGGGTTGGCGCGGGCGAATTAACATCACAGAAGTGAACAGCATGATTGTTGACTACAGGGAGACTCGATTGAGGTTGATCGGATTACTTAAGCTGTGTATTGCTTCGTTTTGGTTCAGTTGATTGCTACGCGCCCATTCAGTAGCTCGTCAAAGGTTGGAGCCTCCAGAATGACATGATTCTCCTAACCTCGTTCGGAGCCCCGCAATCCGCCTCAGGTCTTCGTTCAGTTTGGACGACTTACATTGCAGCCATGTCCCGTTGCATTTTGCAGACGAAGTTAAGTTGTGCAGGATGTAATCGAAGGTGTGGTGGCTGGGATAAGATGATATGGTGGGCGGCCGACAAAGCTGAGAACAAGTGGAATGAGGTGAAGTGCCGCGGAGTGAAAGCACATGCTACCAGCTCTATCTGGCCAGGCTTGTTGTCATTCGCAGATGAGGTGCAGAAAATGACTGATTCGAATTATTGAGAAGATGCCTTAGCCGCACAGAAGGAAGGCTATTCCTAAATGTCCTGCCAACTGGAATAGCATCGACCGTTCCTCGCTAAAGCTAGTTTGCAAGGCTCCAGGACCTCAACGCTCGTCGGAACCTCCAAGCGGACACGGTCCGGAAGGCGAAGCTCCAGCTGAACGAAGCCCTTTAAGATCTCATGCGCAGCGCCCGAGTTGGATGTAGCCGGCCACTCGACCTTGACATGCTTGATGCCTCCCATCTTGGCGGAGATGGCCACAGTGGTTGATTTGGGGTATCCCCGCAGATCATGCCTCGGCCATTGATGCCCATTGGATCATGTCTCAGGACGCGGGAGATCTGGATACGCGCAGAGCTGACCTGAGCGAGCCTAGCGGTGATGCTATTGCAAAAGAAGCCGAGCGAAAACGGCAGTGTGACGTCCCAAGTGATGGATGTCAGTGCCATCTGGGCGGTTAGGGAGTGGAGCTAGCGACAGACCCTGGGAAAGGTGAATGGGTCTTCAAAGGGCGCGTTGCGGTCATAGAGGCGGAAGTCAAGCCTACCGGAGCCTGCGTCTTGTTGCGGCGTGCACTATACACAGTCGGAAACAGTCACCCCACGTTTGGCACCGTACTTACACATGATTATGGTATGCCCCATAGGGAGGAACAGTTGAGGTGGGCTGGATGTGGGCAAAGTGTTGGAGTGGAGGAAGATGCGACGATTAAGATAAGCAATACCGCCTAGGCTATGCAGTCAGCCCTTCACTCGTGCCGCCCACCGATCTTGACCTCAATAGTGTGACTGCCTCTACCCTCACAGAGCTCATGCTGCAGCTGAGATCTGCACGCCTCAACCTTCACATTTCCCCACATATCTGGGAATGTTACAGTGACTGTCCTCAAGCTGCGCAAGTCTCAAAGTTTCTTAGCCATGCTGATCAAGTTCGCACAGAGCTTGATCTTTTTGCCAGCAACAACAGCACTTTCCTTCTCGATCATAAATGCCATAGCTCCGATATACGCAGACAGCGGGCACTTCAGCATACGATCAAGGACCTTCTTCATACGCCTCCCATGCCCTGCAACTTTGTAGTTTCCTAGCACAAGCTGACGCAGTCCAAGGACAAGCGGGATAGCCTCGTAGTAGATCTGCCGGCAGACTCGGAGCAGCGCGACCTGGGTCTGCAGGCCATCTAGGTAGTCCATGTGTTCGATGATGTGGACAGTATTGCTACCGATGGTGAAGCGGTAGATCGCGTTGCGCATCTCGGCGGGTAGACAGAGAAAGTGCGAGTGGTCGCGATTGCGTGCGGTGCTGTGGAGGTGGTTAGTGTCAGAGCCTTTGGCAGATGAAATGCTCTCATGCGCACATAATGTCTGCCTTGGCTTCTGCTGTCTCCATAGCTGCTGAAGGCGTGAAACGCGAGAGTGCTTGCTGGTGTTGTCGTGTTTTGAGGTGAGCTGGTTCTTGGGCTCGAAAGGGAAGGCACGCTCGTCGCACGCGTTCCGGATACTAAACAAGCAACACCGCCTCAGCTCTGAATCCGAGTGCTAGATCGTGACGTCAAAGTGGGGAAACTGCGAGATGAGAATAGATGTCAAAGAAGATGCGACCTATTGCTTTGAGGTATTCGTTCCCTTGTCCCGTGTAGCAAGGCTCAGCTCCTGGTGAACATAAATGGTGTCCTGGTTCCCTTCTTCTCCGTGCTTCCCTCCCAACCCTAGTTTTACATCCTGTTGCATGCTCTCTCTTGTTCGATCTGCCTCTTTGATGGAATCTCCAATTTGACACCCTCTGGCAGGTCGAACTTGATTCGCATTCAGTTCCTGAAAACTGCGTGCGCAGGACCGTTGTTGATTCCGCGCACCCGATCAAGTCGGACGTACTCAAGGGCTTTCAACTTCTGTAACATCTTTCCATGAGTTCGAAACGTGTGTGGACAGCTCTGACCCGACTGAGATATTTTGCGTCAAGGCCGGCGAGAAACTTCAGAACAGTGGGTAGGGTGCCTTTGAACACATCTAGTGCGATTGGCGATCGTGTTACCCCGGAGTGTAGCTGTCGACAGACCTTGGTCAGCGAGAGGAAAGGCTGGACCGAGTTGTGTTCAACCAACCTTTCTTCGTTAGAGGGACGGCCGGTCACACGCTCCAAAGTTTTGAGGTGAATGGTGCTGCCTTGGAGTACGAGCTCCAATATCCTGTTACGCAGTCCAAGAGGCAGACGAAGCAGGGGCGACTGCTGCTCGTTGCGGAGTGTGCTACGAACAGTCAGCGAAACTTCTAGTAGGATGAGACGAGGCTGAGGCCTGCATTTCTTCCATGTTTCGCTCTTTCTCGTCATCGTTGGTCGATGCGTGTGCTGATTGCTCCGGTTATACGGTAGGTGACAGCCTATTCGAGGTAAGAGGCAGCAGCGACAGACGGGCGTGAACGGCAAATGGTAACAACACTGACGTCACCCGTTGGCATCCACCAGAGCATGTACAGCTATCATTAGGTCTTTGTCTAGGATTATGTGTTTTGCCCAAGGATGCTCAATTCTTACTTAGTTCGCCAACACATTCCTCAACATCGCCAAGAAGCTTGGATGTAGCTTCTTGATCTCCTCAATCGTAGGTTTCTTGGGCTCGCCCGCTCTCCTCTTAAGCTTCTCCGCCGCTCTCGCGCGGTTCTTGCGCTCGGCTTCGATAGGGTCGTCATCGTCGTCAATCTCTTCTTCATCTTCTGAGTCTGTGGCATCGTCGTCAAGCTCAAGGTCTTGCAGATCAAGCTGTAGTGAGTTAGTATGTGCAGGCTGAAGCAACGTGTTGGGCATACCTCATTGAGACCAAAGTCGCTGCTCTTGAACCCTGCCATGCCGCCCAGCATAGGATCCGGCTCATCACCAGCGCTCGCCATCTTCTGCCTCGTTTTGTCCTGGTGCCACTTCTTGCGGGCGGTCTGCCACTTGATCAGACTATTGATCTCTCTGATGGCTTTCCGCCCGTCAATGTTGCCCGAGTCCATGCCACCCTGGAACAACGCGTTCATGTCAAGCCTGCCACCGCTGTTGGGACCGTGGCGTAGGAACTCGAGAATCCCTTCCAGCCAGCCCATCAGCTGGTCAAAGAGTCCGTTGTCGTGGAGGTGGACCTCATGGACGAACTTATAGAAGTTGTCCTCGTGGCGCGCACAAAGGTCGATGAATGCTTGAACTGTTTGGTTAGGGTCTGCGGAGACCTCTTGTCGCTGGCAAGCCTCGATGGTCTTGATCGTATCATCGACGAATACCGCGAAATCTGTGATGCTGTTGTAGACGTTCGCGGACTTGTAGACGCGGACTAGGGGCTCGTAAAAAATGGTGAAGAGGTCGCGGAAAAGCTGGAGTGTGGTTGGCTAGGATAGTTAGTGACTTGCCCTCCAGCAAACAATATCGTATGCTTACCTCCTCGATGATTCGCAGCATCATAAGCTTGTCGCGCTGTCTCAGGCACAGCTTGAGGTACTGCTTGAGGTGCGCAAAGAGCTCGGCGCCCTGTCGCAGGTGCTTGTCGATCTGACCAGACGCATTAGTACGGAT
Organism: Didymella glomerata; assembly: GCA_030271015.1. Lineage (NCBI taxonomy): Eukaryota > Fungi > Ascomycota > Dothideomycetes > Pleosporales > Didymellaceae > Didymella > Didymella glomerata. The sequence continues at coordinate 1,540,264 of JAJOHN010000005.1, read as the reverse complement.
GCTGTCAACACTGCGCGTGCTGTTGTTTCTGCTGTAACGACTGGTCGGTCTCACATTTTCGACCGCATTGTTCCATGCGACGTAAGCATTGAAGACCTTCTCCACTTGCTGGGAGCTCAACTCCGGTTTGAAGAAGTCAGATCGAAGGATCGTGACGACGATGTCCATCTGTTCACTGTCCGCCTCTTGTCGAAGAACACCTTTAACCTCTTCATCTGATTCGACGTAGGCTTTGATCTTGGCGCACAGGACATCGTCCTTGATCTTGGTGGTGGCGAGGGTATCGATCGTCTTCTGCACAGAACTAACGCCATCATTGATGGCCATACCGAAGATGCGCTGAAGCAAAGATCGCGCGCCGAAAGGTTGCGCAAGGAACAAATCAAGGACTCCACTCATTACCGCAGCCGGATTTGCAATCCTGATAACGTTCTTCAGTACGCCGTAGGGCACCAGCGAGTGTATCCGTTTCGCCTGCGCAAAGAGCTCTGGCGAGTTGTCCTCGGCCAAGAACAGATGGTAGATGGTAGCCGCAACTTCTATTCGCAGCCACTCTGCGAACTTCTGGTACTCTGGCTTCAGCTGGGATATCGAGTTCTTCATCTTGATTTCCTGGAAAAGATGCGAGAGGCCGTTTCTCTCCACGATCTCTCGCCTGAACTTCTCCATGTGGATGTCAAGCTCGGCAGCACGTTTCCGCGCCACCTCGTAAAATTGCTTCTGCTCCTGTATGCGCTTTTCGTCCATGATCATGCGTTTCTCGATGTCTTCCATCTCTTCCTCATTAACCTCGATTGGATCATGCGTGAGGAAGTCTGTCATAGCGTTCGATTGCGCAATTCGTTCATTGTTGAGGAACGAACGGAGGAAAGCTCGTAACGAGACACGCTGCTCCTCGCGGTAAAGAGTACGCGGTGGCGTATATCCACTGTAGCCCTCGCCTGACGCACGTGGCGATCGTGTCCCTGGTGCCCCCAACGATGTTTGCGAAGCATTCTTCTTGTGACCGCCGCCCCAAAGATAGCTTCGCAGACCTCCGCCGCCACCGTCGCTCTTCTGGTATGTGTCAGGGGCCGGCCCTTGTGTCGAAACCGAGGAAATGGAGCTAGCATCGTCGTCGTCCTTGGAAGAGCTCATGATGGAGTCCTTCTTGTTCTTGCGTGGGAGTGGAGGGAGCACCTTTCCAGGAAGCTCGAGGCGTATGCGCTTGTGAAGATTGACGAAATCTTGGTATCGTCGTCCAACGTAGACCTCGCGGTCGCCGCTCTGTTTGACTCTGATGAGGTATTCCTGCGAACTGTTAGTCCGACATCACATGTTTCCATAACCCTGGCTTACCGCATGCGTGTGATAGCGGAGGTGCTTCTTCACGGATGTAGTTCGCACACCAGCAACATTGACATCCCAGCCGTTAATGAAATGCCCGCTGGGTGCGTTCATATGTAGACCCTCCTCGTTTGCGCCTCGCTCGACGATCTCCATCTCAGAGAAGCGTATCCTCTCCTCGTAGCCAGACGCGGTGGGGATACCAGAGACCATCATGAGCTCGACCAGCTTCTCCGCCTTGAGCGCCAGCTTCCGTCGCTTTGTCTCCTCGAGGCGGTCCTCTGACGATGAAATGTCTTTGCTCGCGAACGATTCGAGGAACTACAGGCCCGACTGTCAGCACGCCCCCGCAGCCCTCGGGATGAATTCACAACTCACCACTTGCAGCTTGTCCTGCCAGAATTCCTTCTCCTTGGCCTTGTCCAGGAAGGGGAAGTTTCGCACGTGGTTGACGAATATGAAGCGCAACAGAGGCAGCTCTGAGTCTTCTGGAGCGACTTCGCCGGCGTCTGAGCGGAAGGGTGCGCCGAAGCGCTTGAGGGCCGTCGGCGAGGAGAGTTCGGAGATTTCGAATTGTGTTTGCTGGGAGATAAGTTCGCGCTTGAGGTCTGTGTATGTGTGAGCATGTCTTGGAGGGCTGGAATCGCCTGGCTGCTTACAGTGCTCCTGCTTGCCGGTCAAGATGGAACCCTCCGGCGGCACCGACATCATAGAAGCCATTGTGTAGTTTGTGTCCACCCGTTTCGCCATCGGCCGCTCTGCGTCTACGTCTTGCGGCTCACCAGAGTTGGAGACTGTGGGCTGATTATCCATGATGGGCACTGTGGTTCCGTTGAGGACCAGGCCAGGCGGGGTGCCTTGAGCCATAATAAACAGAGGATGCGAGGAAATGAGGGGCAGGTAGAAGGCGCAGGCGTGAAGGTCGCAGGGGTACGGAGATAGTTAAGTAAACGCTCGGCCTCGCGAGCACGGCGAAAGCAATAATGTAATGTCGACGCGTGTTGTATGACGCCCGGCGATCCTGCACAACCTAGTGTGGCTGCTGCTGGGGCTTACACCTGCTCCACCGGCCAAATGTGCCAGGGTTTGCGTGCACGATGCTCAGAGCGGCCTTGTCGACGGTCAAACAGACTCGCAATTCGCTGAGAGGAGACTGCGTCGATGCTTGTCGGCACCAAGGCACTGCGGGCGCGAGAAGAACTGTGGCTGGTGGTGCAGGTACGTCAGGCAATGGCTTAGCCGGTAAGGCCGATCAATGATAGCGCTCGCTGGAGATCCGCTTTCGAGTCCTCGGTCGGGCTGCACGGGCGACGAAGGAACGCACGGCATCTGAGGTGCCCTTGGCTGCAGACGAAGGTCCTTTTACGAATACGCGCGCAGTCTGTTCGGAGAGGATACAGTCAGCCTTCTGACTGCCCTACGAAACATCCTTCAACCTTGTTTCGACTGCTTGAAGTTCGGCCATGTTCATCACCTGAAACGCTTTGAGAACGTCAGAAGCGCAGGTGTTCAGACGAATGCAGTTCCAGTGCATCCGCACGAATGCTTGTTCTACACTTGACCTCTCACTCGTCCACGTTCCAGACCACGTGCCAAGTGGGCCGCGGGCAACTTGTTCCGGATTGCAACTCGGTGAGACTGGGGAAGGCTTGTCAAGGTATGTGTCTGCGCTGCAGCATCAACACGCGAAACAAGAAGCAAAAACCTGACAGTTCGATGCCTAGATTGTCTAACATGTGGTTTTGACGAGTACAAGTTACAGGCATGCACTGAAGTGCAGCTAGAAATGCTAGACCCAAAACGCCTTGCCCCATGCCCTGTCTGTTCCGAGTAGATCAAATGACAGACTAGCCTACAAATTAGAACAGTCCACCCCAACGCCAACCTTATGATCGAGTCACCCGCCCAGCTCGTAGCCTTTCAGAACCTTGGAACCGAAGCGGCTAGTAGTTCAGCTCACCACCGCCACCTCCACCAACGGCATCCAGGTCCTCGTAACTCTTGATCTGGCGACCCTGTGTCGATTGCAGAGGCCCTGGGCCACCATCGCCGTACCGTTGCGGACCAGGCCGTCCACCACGTGGAGGAGGCGTAAGCCGGCCGTTACCGCCAGGAGGACCATTGCGACGGTCGCGGTTTTGCCTGTCGTAGGGTCCAGTACGAGTGTTGAACCGTTGACCACCGCGGCGCATAGCCCCAGCATCGTGAGTTCCGAGGGAAGGGTCCCAATTGCCGCCCATTGCAGGGTTGAACATATTTCCAACGTTCATCGCATTTTGCATGCCGTTGCTCGACATTGCCATACTCATGTTGGCAAGGTTGAATCCACGCGGCGTTCCCGTTGCCTGAACGTGGTTGCCCATGGGGAAGTGGCCATTGCTGTTGGCATCGCTGCGTGACGGAGCAATATGGGCAGGGTCGATGACATAGCTGTTGACAAGTTCGAGCTGCCTCCCGTTAGCTGGATTTTCTGAGGCACTGACTGTATCTGTACTTACATCCTTCTGCACCTTCTCAAGCCAGTCCGCATGACGTTTCTCCACATGCTTGCGCCAGAAGTTCTGACCCTTGAATAGCTTTGTGCATTCTGGCACCTTACAACGCCACTTGGACTCGTCTTCTTGCTTGCAATATCTCGCCAATTCATCCTCCATAGCCTCATCGAGCGGCTTGCCGCCGAGCTTCCGCACGTCCACGTTCTCTGGCTCCAGCAGCTGTAGCAACTTCTCTTCGTAGGTCTTCACCCAGTTGAAGGCTCGCTGTAGCTGTTGCTGGTTCTTACCGCTTAGCTTCATTGGCTTACGCTCGGCGACGGGGCTGCCATCACCGTTTTCGGCATCACCAGAATCTTGCTTCTTGTAAGGGAAAGCTTCCCCAGTAGCCGTAGCTCTGGCGGTAGCCTTGGCGGCAGTGGTGAGACTTGCGCGAGGACGGCGAAGATGTCCTCCAGCGCATTTGCGGATCAGCTCGTGAACTGAGTCACTCTCAAAAACGCAGAAAAAGCAGAAGCTGTACACGCGACGAAGATACTCGATCAAAAGATCGAGCTTCTTCTTCTTGACAAGCAGGTCTTCATCGTCGACTTCTTCGTCGTAGGCACCCTCCTCGTCCTCCATGGTCTCATCTTCGCCCTCTTCAAGATCTTCAGGATCGCGCTCCTTCTTGGGTGGAGCAGGGGCGTTGGCTGGAGGTTGCAGCCAGCCCTTCGACCGGAGATCTTCGACACGCTGCTCGATCTTGGCGACGCCATCGATGTCGCCGAACTCCTCTTCATGATCTGCCTTCAGTTCACTGTCGAGCTTCCTGACCAGCCTCTCGGCAAGTTCCAGGTCGCGTTCAATTCGTTCGGGGGCCGAAAAGAGATCCCAAAGCGCCTTCTTTCGAGGTGCTGCAGGGGTCTCATGCACGCCAACGTGACATGTGAAGTTTCCGCGCTTGTCGTCCTCAACGGTCTTGCCGTTGATTGCTTCGAGCGCCTTTTGCGCTGTGCTCTGCGGGACCGCAATGGGTTTCTCGTCAAGAGCTCCGTCTTCTCCCTCGTCGTCACGCGCATCACCTCGATCGTCGATGACCATAGGCTGCTCATCGTTGGGATTAAGGATGACCCATCCGATGCGGTGGCACTTCTTCAGCGGGTTCGGATCGCTTAGACTGAGCCATTTGAAGCCACCAGGACCCTCGCCAAGATGTTCCTTGGCGAACTCCTCAACCTTCTCTCGGTTGACGGTGGGGGCGATTGTCTTGATCAACAGTGTGGGCTGGAAGGCCGATTCATCGCGAATCTCACCGCCCTTGCACGGAAGGAGATCTCCTACGCCGAGCACTTCGTTGGCTGCAGTTGTCTCGCCTTCCTCCTTCTCGACGAGTCCACCGGCACCGTTCGAGTCATTTTTATAGATGCCCTCGAGTGTAAACTCATCAAAGTATCCCTCATCAAGCGATCGCTCCCAGTCGGTGTAGATGCCGTGGCGGTAGACACGCAGCTTCTCCTTGAAGGCCATGTCGTACTCGGGGTCGTAGCGCTCCTTGAACCATTCCTCACCCTTGTGTTTGTCCACAAAAGTCTTGGCCATTTGTACCTGGAGCTTCTCCTTGTACTCGTCGTACGCAGCCTGGATGAGCTCACGCTCTTTACCCCTTTCCTCACGGGCCTCACGCTCGCCTTTCAGAACGGGCTTCCTGCCGCCATTCTTTGCGCGTTCCTTCTCCTCTTTCATAACCTGTTCGACGCGCCACCACTCAGCGAAATAATTGAAGCCGACTTGGTATTCGAGTCCCATAGGATTAGGGATGGGGTTCGTCGTGAATGTAGGGGCGAAGCTGTCTTGACCAGGGACGTAGCGGTCGATGCCAGCTTGAACAGGCGGAGGGGAGGAGCGTCGACGGCCTCCATCGCGGCGTGGGTGATCGTAGTCTCTAGCGCGATCCGGCTGATACCTATCGATGTTTTGAGGTGACCGCGAGCGCCGCCTGGGCCTGCGATCTCCGGGAGCTAGAAGGTAGTCGGTTAGTTGGGCAACAAATAGGCAACGACGAAGCTGCTCACCTGGAGAGCGACGTCTGTAGGAGTCGGCTGGGGGCCGAGAGTCCTCTCGAGTGCTTCTGGAACGCTGTCAGTCCGGTATTCTTGCGCCGCGTAGCTGCTGCTGTACTCACGTGTAAGAGTCCATGGTTGAACGGCAGCTATGGCAGCTATGGATGTGGTATTAAAGAACGCGTGATGAGCCAGTCATCAACACCGTAGTCGAATTGCTGCTAGCCAGGGCACAGAGGCTCAACAGATGGACGTGATGCCAGGCAAGCGCCAGACGATCGATGGTAGCTGTTTGCCATGGCGGCCTCGGGTTAGACAGAGGACTGATGAGAGACAAGAAGAACGCGGATAGTATTGAGGGAGGTGCAGCAATGGAGAAAGAACAAGTTGGCGACAGCACTCGATGCGATTGATCACACGCGAGCTGCGCCGTAAGAAGAGAAGGGTGGAGTAGGAGGCTGGCGTCTGGCAGACAAAGCTAAGGGGAGCTGTCGCGATAGCCCGGTACGAAGGGGAGATACGAACAAGATGAGGCTGTGGCAAGAACAAGAGCGAATGCACTCACGATAAGCTTGAGTGTGTCCTGCTCGGGGAGGGAGAGGCAGAAAGTGTGGAGTGAGAGTGAGCTGTTCGCGTGGAGGAAGGAGCCCTGGACCGGCGTGCTGAAACGGGCTAGTCATGACGCTAAAACGCGAGGCAGGCACGGAGCACGGCAAGTGGAACCACAACGTCCGTGAGAAGGCCGAGGCATGGAGGCTCGATCTGGAGGGATTACGTAGCCGCATCGAGTGCTAAACGCGAGCTTCACGCCAATATAAGATCTTTCGATTGAGAGTCAGACCGTCTCTTTCGCAACTGGCAGTGTTCGAAGCACAACATTCTCGCGAACATGACTTCATACATCCCTTCTCTCACGCTTCCCAGCTTTCTATTCGAAAACCCAGCAGCTGCAATTCTGCTGCCTGTGGCTTGCGGAACTGCAGTTGGCTTTTCCATCAGCCGTCAGTAAACTTCGCATTGATATGGATGACACTGTAGCTGACGATCCGCAGCTTCCGTAACCCAGGCCTCATACAAAGCCATTAGACAGCCTCCCCTCCACCCTCCTGGCTACGTTTTCGGACCAGTATGGACCGCACTTTATGCGACTATGGGCTACACTGCCTACCGTGCGTGGACCACTGGCGCGACTTCTGTCAATCCCCACACTGTGGCCCTAGCTAAGCAGGGCGCAACTTTGTACTCAATTCAGCTGGCCCTCAACCTTATCTGGACGCCACTATACTTCGGTTTCGGACGTCCTATCGCTGCCACTGTCGACATCCTCGCGCTTGGCGGCACTGTTGGATACCTTGCCTACATCTGGGGTCAGGTCGATCCCACGTGCGGATGGCTGCTTGCCCCATACCTGGGCTGGCTCAGCTTCGCAACCTACCTCTGCGTAAGTAATCCTTACTGGAGGCTAATTCCATGCATTTGCGAACTATTAGCTAACCCTGACAAGGTGGGAAGTGGTTACCTCAATGACTGGAACTTCTCTAAAATGTTCGTCAAGAAGGACTAAGCATACCTACGGCACGCGTCAATTTGCTGGAAGCCTCCGGTGGCTAATACACCGAGGCTTGATCAGCTTGTATTGTAGCGACTTTGCGACTGCATGTGTACAATAACACCTAAGAACTGAATAAACACATTAATTCTCAAGATACATGGATGTATACCACTGCAATCTGACATCGTTTGTTACACTGTGAACTGACCCCCACTAAAGCTGTGCCCTGTCGGCTGTTCCCTCATGTGCGTTAGTGCACGGGCGGGTACCTCGACTAACGTTCCAGAGCGCATAGCTGTCCTTTACTCAGCCGAGCGTCGCAACAACCACGCGTCTCGCAGTTCACTTCTGTTTGTACGATGATACTTATGCCACGGCGTTGATCTTGCCAGGCCTTTCACTCCTTTGAACATACTCCTCTAGCAGCTGCAAGGGCGCTTGCAATTGCAGGATCTCGGTAGCGGACCGAGACACTTGCCCGTGCTACACTCCCGCGGGTCTCAGTTCCACGTTCTGTAACCCCGAATTGCCTCTCGACCGCGACTGCCAGCAGCGTAGTCTGCAGTCATGCCTCCCAAATCTGCCTTCACGCGTCTCGACGCATTTACCAAGACCGTCGAAGATGCACGCGTTCGCACAACGTCTGGAGGAATTGTCACCATTGTGAGCTTGCTGGTCATCCTCTGGCTGACACTGGGCGAATGGGCGGATTACAGGCGAGTGATAGTCCGCCCTGAGCTGGTAGTCGATAAAGGCAGAGGCGAGCGCATGGAGATCAGCTTGAACGTCACGTTCCCGCGAATGCCTTGCGAACTGCTCACGCTCGATATCATGGACGTGTCTGGTGAGCTGCAGATGGGTGTCGCACACGGTATCAACAAGGTGCGACTGAGCCCGGAAGCGCAGGGCAGCAAGGAAATTGAGACAAAGGCACTTGACCTGTAAGTATCGTTTTTCCAGAAGACGGCAGTACCGTAACTGACATTTGCAACAGTCACAAGGATGAAGCTACCCATCTTGCCCCCGATTACTGCGGCGAGTGTTACGGTGCCCCCGCCCCCACCAACGCGAAGAAGGCCGGCTGCTGCAACACCTGCGACGACGTCCGCGACGCCTATGCCTCTGTATCATGGTCTTTCGGTCGTGGCGAGGGTGTAGAGCAGTGCGAGCGCGAACACTACGCCGAGCACCTTGACGAACAGCGTCAGGAGGGATGCCGCCTCGAGGGCAGCATCAAGGTCAACAAAGTCATTGGCAACTTCCACATCGCCCCCGGGAAGTCCTTCTCTAACGGCAACCTCCACGTGCACGACCTCGAGAACTACTTCAAGGACGAGTACGCACACACCTTTACCCACAAGATCCACCACTTGCGTTTCGGTCCCCAACTGAGCGACGTCGTTGTGCAGAACATGGCAAAGAAGCACCTCGCGGCTGGTCCTGGTGGATGGACGAACCACCACATCAACCCGTTGGATGGGACAGACCAGCACACAGACGAGAAGGCCTTCAACTACATGTACTTCGTCAAGGTTGTTTCAACCGCCTACCTGCCCTTGGGCTGGGAGAAGGAGGCAGCTCGCCCCAGTGACACCGATCTTGGCTCGACCATCGAAGGTAACTACAAGGGAAGCATCGAGACGCACCAGTACTCCGTCACGAGCCACAAGAGGAGTCTCCAGGGCGGAACTGATGAGCAGGAAGGCCACAAAGAGCGCATTCACGCCCGTGGTGGTATTCCTGGTGTTTTCTTCTCATACGTAAGTTGTCAAATCATTGACGAGATTGGGCGGCAGCTGACTCTATCCAGGATATCTCGCCAATGAAGGTCATCAACCGCGAAGTGCGCGACAAGTCCTTCTCCGGTTTCCTCGTTGGCCTGTGCGCCGTCATTGGCGGTACGCTCACAGTCGCTGCTGCGGTGGATCGTGCGCTCTACGAAGGCGTCAACAAGATCAAGAAGATCCATTCAAATTAGTCGCATCAACGCGGCGAATAAGAGTCTGAAAGCGACCTCATACATCAGTTGAACTTGCACGCATTTTGGGCTGCGAGCCAGGAGTTCCGGCGTATTGATCTGACATTATCGTTTGGATTTGCCGGGCCTAGATCTATGCATCGATTGAGAAAGAGGAGCATCCCCAGCTGAGCTGAAAACGCCAGCTTGTAACATTTAGCCAGGCCAACATGTAGAGGAAATGCACATATGACAAGATCAAAGTGAACGCAAGGCGGGGCTGCCGTTAGGCAGCAACATTGTGTAAGTGCCTGGAAAGCCTAGCTACCTGACGAATCAGCAATGACACATGTGTGGTGCCTGAGTGCCTGAGCGCATTTTTCGGGTCACAGCTGCGAAACAGACTTCTTAGGGCTCCAGCACGGCGGTCCATGGTTCAATGTTGATCTGAGTACGGATCGTGGCCAATCAGCGGCTGTGGCTTGACTCTGTGCACAGACTTAGATCTGAAGTGCGCTAGTTGGGCATAAAACCTACCTTCTTGTCTTGATCAAAGCAAACAATCTCAACTTCCGCAGCCTACACAGTCACGCACAGTACAACGCTCGTTGTTACTTCCAACATCAGCGCCATCCCGACTCTGCCAGACCACCACACGACACATCCTCTACTTTCATTCGAAACATCAACACAGTCATCATGTCTGCACCAAGGGGAGGGGGTCGCGGGCGAGGCCGTGGTCGAGGTCGAGGCCGCGGCGACTACTACACACCCAACGACCGCCAACCCCAGAATCAAAGTCAGCAGCCCCAACAACAGGCAGAACCAGAGGGAAAGAACAGCACTATCGAACTTCTCAAAGGCTTCCTCCAGCGCCGCTACGACCCTTCCACCAAACTGCTCAACTTCTCAACCATCGCCACCGACGAAGAAGTCGCCAAGAGTGGGATGTTTCGGCAAGAATCCACTCAAAAGAAGTTCTTTCCTGCGCTCATGGTTGTCTGCGACGACATGCTCGAAACCCGAGAAGCTAAAGAGGCTGCTATCGAAAGTGTCACCTTGTGTGGTAATAACATCACAAATCTCAACGTCGTCTTCGACCTCTGCAAGACACTGAATCACATCAAAAACCTTGATCTGAGCGGCAACGCCTTTCAGTCAGTCAACACCCTCAAGCCATGGAAAGGCCGATTTCGAAAGCTGGAACACCTTATCATCGACCCTTTCAGCAACATTGGCTGGGAAGAGGAGCTTACGTCATGGTTCCCGAAGCTCAGGATCCTAAACGGAGTTCAGGTCCGCGCCGACAAGCCTGCAGCAGGCGACGCCAGCATGGTCACAGATGCACCGATGGCTGCAGAACCATCGCCACCGACTGGCACACCGACACCAAACTCAACGTTCAATCAGCAGCAAGAGGAAATGATTGCGTATGTCCAAACTGCAACGAACCTGAAGCGAGACTATGCAGTACAGTGTTTAGAAGCAGGAGGATGGGATCTGAATCGGGCGGGAGAGTTATTCACTCAAAGTCAGCCTACTTTGCCCGCGGATGCTTACAACTAGGTGTGACATCTGGGCGAGGCGATGAAAGTCGTTGTAAGGCTGTGGTCACAATTGCGTTTGTTTATTTTGCATCGATTATTGCATAGCGGTGGAGTCTAGGAGGACCATGATTTGGAGGAAATGTACAGGGGAGGAGAAAACAGGGGAAGAATGAACTCTTTACACCTCATCTATTACACATACTTGTGACAATCTCCAGGCTTGCAAGTGAGTCAAATTTATCTGTTCGACACAAGAACGCTGGAAAGCGTGACAAGACCTTTCACTCAGACCAAAGAGACTGCGCAGACTTTCACCTTGTGTAGTCCTTCCTACAGTGATGTCCGGTGTCTCCACAGTGTAGATAACATCACTAAATCGTTGAGTCATCCACGTATCAACTTGGAAGATTTCGAAAGAGGCTGATCGCATCAGATATGGACGCTATGTAGGTTATTTCCTTACACTCCTGAAAATCAACTGATCATTCCAACAGCAATTTGCGCAACCAGCAACAATCTCCTCACACAAGTCCGGCATGACACGCTACGATTTGCCCGAAGACGACGATGATGAAGACGAAGAGTCTGTGGCTCGCAACCAGCGAGTGAATGCCACTGCGCTCCGCTGTACCTGCACCTTCATCCGTCAGGAGACTTGCAAGACCTACCACACCGCCAGCACCATTAAGATCAGGGAGATTGACCAGAACGCGCTGCTTGGGAAATACCTGGAGCTCCCTGTCATCCGCCATGCTATGACGTTCTGGTTTAAGATGTCAATGGAAGATGTCGACCGCATCATAGACACGCCTCATCTCAGCGATATCATCACTCAGAAGCTGCCGATCCTACAGCGCCTTCAATGCTTGGGGTGTATCATTGTATGCTTCCCCAAGATCCATACATGGCATTTTGCGACACCAGGTGCTCCTTTTTGGGGCCTGAAGTATGAAGAGGCGCTGGAACGTATGCAGGAGGCTTATGACAAGGGTAGAGTTGGCAAGCCGGTGGAGTTTGTGGATGCTGCGCGGAGGCCTGCGCTTGCGTACGGCGCTCCTTAGTAGTAGAGGTAGACAGACTGAGAAATATGAAACCGTTTGCGAGATAACGGATGGGAAATGCGAACAGGGCTTCATGTGATAAGTGAATAGAGGATATGTCTATGCAATTTCCCAGATCGGTGTTCCTTAAGTCGCACCTGCCTTCACTTTACCAAATGGACTAGCGTGACCTCAGCAGTTGTACTAAGCTGCCACTAGTGAAACAGCTACTCCCCACTCTCCAACACGACGCTTACTTCATACCTAGTGTCTCGAGCTTCACAATGGGTCTAGACGCCATGTCAGTGCAACTTTACAAGCACATCCGAGATCCCTCACTAAATCAGCTACAGCACCGAGCGCAATCAAACTGTGTCACCATTCTTACGCCTGCCACCTGAGATTCGCAACCGGATCTACAGGTTGGTGATGCAGGTCGAACTGGTCCGCGTCTACGCACACTCCAAGAGCGTGCAGTTCTGTACCCAAATCACAGCGACTCCGAATACCTCCACAGCGACGGAACGCACCCTAGGCATGCAGACTACGACCCTCGAGAGCCTGCAACCTTTCGGCACACCTGCCGTCAGGTCATGCATGAGATCGGAGACATATATTTTGCGCTCAACACGTTCAAGCTGTACGACAATTGCCCGGACGACTTCACCCACTATCATTTCAAGCTGACGCCCTTGGAGTTTATCAGGTCCGTGGTCGTACCGGCTTTCTTCTGCAGGTCTATATTCGGCTACCCGTCAAAAGTCTTGATCGAATTCCTCGCGACCCTGGAGAGCCTGAGCCGGGTGAACGTTGCCTTAATATACTGCTGTGGGGATGATATCAGTCGAGAGAAAGCTTTGGAGAAAGCTCAGCGCTTGTTCGAAGAGAATGGAGTGGGGTCTTCTGTAGAGGTCGTGCTGCGGTGAGGTGTCTGAGCAGGATTTCGGTCCTGAGGCGGTGCGGATACCCACAAAGAAGCAGAAGATGGCCCATACCAGGCGATAGGCGTTTTTCGACCAATATCCAGATAGCTCAATCAACTCTATGATCTCTATCCATGAACCTGTCTCAAACGAGTGGCTCTTTAGTTGCTTGTCTTGATACCAATCTGAGGATGGATCCGGATTTCTCTTACCTAGGTACTGTGCCATTAGCGTACAGCCTGCGTGTCGGCGACAGAGACTCCTTATGATTGTTTGAACTCTACAATATTATTCAAAGTGAGAATGTCCTCTGCAGTCTCAGCCTTGTCATTTCGTGGGTTGAAGCCTTTCCCCGCTGATCCATGTCGCCATTGTACCGCGCTTTCAATTGTCCGGTTGGTCTTGCAAAAGACTCTGCAGGTGCTTGCTAAAGCTGAACCACGACACTTTATTCATAGTGAGGCTGCCTGTGAGTTTTCCCAAACTTCTCGGACGGTCTGTGGTGTGATCAAATGTGTGCTGCTCTCGATTCGCTTCAACGAGAAGCAGAAGCTTCGTAGTCATGAGTTACCTGCAATCATATCAGAGCCTGAAATGTGGTCTATTTGTTCCCGCCCGGCTATCGTACTGTGCTTGAGTCTACGCCGCCTTCACCTACACATTAGTGCAGCTTGGCAGTGGCCGTGCAGTTACTCTACCCTTAGTGGTTGTTTACAAAACACCGCCGAACAACAAACTCTTAAACTTCTCCACCTGGTTGAACAGCATGAGTATCGAAGCTATGTCAGTATCGCCGTCGATGCATGTTTGCGCATGACTGACTAAATTTATCCAGCACCCTGCGCAATCAGACGGTGTCGCCTCTGCTGCGCCTGCCGCCCGAGATACGCGATCGCATATACCATTTCGCGCTACTCTACGATGGCGTTGTCAACATATATCCTGCCCCGAACGGTGTGGACTTCTGTACCGAGAGCCACTCGATCTATGGATGCGCTGAAAAGGTGTCTCCCCACCAGCGGCCTGAAGATCTGAGACCGGACATTCCTCTCCGCTCGACATGCCGTCAGATCAACCACGAAGCTCGCAATGTCTACTTCGCCTGCAACACTTTCGCGATCATCAACCCCATCAACTCCTATGGCAGAGATCAATACGAAGATCGCCACTTCGAAGTGCCGGCGATGAACGAGATCAAGACCATACAATTGACAGTCAAAACATCTGCCGTTTCTCCCAAGTTTGGAGGAGCGTAACAGCTGGATCGACGTCTATCATACAGGATTGATGACTTGAAGGGCATGCAGAAATTGTCGAAGATCTATGTCCGCATCCGCCAGAGCAACGATTACTTCCCAGCGCGACCCTCACTCGTAGTGTCAAATCTTCTTCCAGGCTTCGCGCTACCTCAGCCATCTCCCAAGGTATTTCTCAAGCCGGAAGTGGTCTTCAAGATGATAGAGGACGAGTTCGAGAGGGCTGGGTTACGCAAGGCGACTGCCCATCTCGTGCCGGGGGAGAAGCAGGAGCGTCACCCCCTTCAGAAGGTACATGGTGTACGCCAGTGGCTAGACATTTAAACGGTGAGGGACATACACTAGTCTGCGAGCAGGATGCAGGATGTCGAAAAGCATGGGCAGCAACGACCACTGGCAGTATGTATGAGTATGGCAGTTTCTCGAGCAAGGTACCTGGTCATGCTTCATCACGGAGCCACTCTGCTGGGCGTCTAGCGCCTTCAATATGATTGTCAAGATAAGCTCACCCTCCCGCACAGCCCTGTTCCATACATGGTGAGGTATTCCGTATGCGCCCTCGCTTGCGTCCCTCTTCCAGCCAATCGGCTTGACTGGAAGCGTTGGAGATGCATTTTGGTACATCTTCGAGCCGCATGCACAGGCTAATGTGACCTGCAGAAGCTTGTCGCTACAACAGCTGAGCCTGATGGTCTCCGGTGCGCGTATGGCGGTGAGACCGCGTGTCTTGTGCAACGTTCGTCCCGCGCGATGTCGAACAATGTCGTGCCGGTGCGTTGAGTCGCTCGAGCTGGTCCGAGAAAGGCGACCCTTGATCACCGGGCATTTCTTCCGGCTCAAATTGATGTTCATAAGATGATGTGACGAGGATGTTTGTACAAAAATCATTATTCGATGCTAGACTATGCATCTGATGCTACTCCCTATCGTAACGTTCGTTACGCAATTCCAGATCCCAGCTTAGTTAAATGTAATCTCGCACTTGTGTGCCTTTGGCGCAATCAAGAAGAAATTCTCGAACTCCATGCTCTCGGGTGTAGTACTTGGCGCAAGCTTAACGCCTTTCATCTCCCTGAACATGAACGCCACGGCGTATCTAAGCTCCATGCGAGCAAGATGGATGCCAATGCATGATCTTGCGCCGGCACCGAAGGGATGGAAAGCTGTTTTGGCCGCGGGCGAGAGGGCTTCAGCTGGGTAGCCTTCCTTGGATGAGATCCAGCGGTTCGGGTTGAAACTGGAATACATTAGCGAGATAGATCAGAGGTCTGATTTAAGAGAGCTTACGTCAATGGATCGCTCCAGATGTTGGGGTCGCGGTGGAAAGTGTAGGCTTGCGTGTCGACGGTAACACCTTGTGGGATGTATAGACCAGCGAACTTGGTCCCGCCCTGTGGTACAACACGAGGCAGACTGCTTGGTGCGGCGCCGTAGAGTCTCAGCGTCTCTTCGATGACGGCGTTGAGCAGAG
Source organism: Didymella glomerata (assembly GCA_030271015.1). Lineage (NCBI taxonomy): Eukaryota > Fungi > Ascomycota > Dothideomycetes > Pleosporales > Didymellaceae > Didymella > Didymella glomerata. The sequence continues at coordinate 1,524,658 of JAJOHN010000005.1, read as the reverse complement.
GGAGGTTGATGAGATCGTTTTCAGTGAAGTCCTCGCGCAAAGTAGCGACCTCTGCTTCCAGAGCCGCTTGCAGGTCGGGGCGCTGAAGGACTGCCCATGTGAGGTACGTGAGAGTAACTCCGGTGGTATCGGTACCAGCGATGATGATGTTCATTGCCTCGATCTTGACATCCATATCGTCGATGGTGGTCTCACCCTCCTTCTCAGCCTCGTCGATGACCTTGGCGAAGATGTTAGTCTCGCCCTTGCGGGATCGTGCCATCTCTGCAGCACGACCTGCACCTTGTATTATGTACTCGTTTGCATTGAACATCTCCTGGACCGCAGGGATAGGCACGAAGCGCAAGACGCGAAGGAAAGGCATCTCGACCATGATACCAGCGCCCATAGTAAGCTTCTTCAGCACACGGAGGAACTGGTTTTGCTACCGAACAAGTCAGTGAAACGTAAGTCTCACGGGTACAAGTACTTACATGTCCAGTCTCTAGCATACCAAAAGACTCCCCAAAGGCCAAATGCGCACTGACGTCAGAAGCAAGTAGCATCCACCAGTTGTAGATATCAGCAGTGTTCTTCATGGCATCGGCCTTGATCTTGTTGACAGCAAGAAGAGCCTTTTCGCGGACTTTGTGCTCCCAATGCTCAACGAGGTAGGTCCTGCTGAATGAACGAGACAAAAGCTTTCTCCTGGGTCCGTGTTCACGAGGATCAAGCATGGTGAAGACACCAGCTTTAGGGAAGTTGGCCAGCCTCAGATACCATTCGCTCTTCATGTATTTAGTGCCGATCTTGTGGATCTCCTTGAAAGCATCGAGGTCTGCAACAGCAACCTCATTTGGTGACAATCGTACGATTGGCCCATACTTCTTGTGGAGTGAGTCGATGTAGAAGATCCTTTGTCCACTGACAACAGCACGCTTCAGTCTGAGGTGTGTGAAGCGAGTGTACCAAGGACCGGGAAGGTGCCGTGTAGGGCACGTGAGTCCCACATAGATGAACTCGTACAGTCAGCAAAGAGTAAAGCCAAGGATTGGGCACAACGTACTCGGAGAGTGAGGAGGGTAAGGCAGAGCACACTGAAGTGCACTGGGTTGAAGCCACCTGAGGCATTATCTTTCGAAGGTGGGACCATTCTGGCGGTGCTCGCGTGATGTTCAAGACTAGCGACGCTGAGTACGAAGAGCACCGATACAGTGACCGTTTGGCCTGTAAGCTTCATATACCCCCATCATGTTCTATGTCTGTTCGACGGTCAATTTGGGGATCCGAGATGGTCAACATCTCAGGTACGCGGGTGGATCCTCGGGTTTCAGGCTGTGTGTGCTCAGTCTGACCGCAAAGAATACGATGCTCTCGTGCCGCATACAGTAGTCTGACCTAAGATTGTCCAATTGTCTGATAGAAGCCTCCCCCATGACGTTCTGGCGTAGCATTCCTCGGCTGCAGGCTCGGCAATAAATGCGGGTTTAGTGCTGATTCGTATCACGATTATCGTGAACAGTGGTTGAAGGTTGAGTCGTGTGGGTCCACAACTGCCTGCGGTAACTGCGCAAGGGAAAGTACATCTGCAAGGCAGTATGTTAGGCCGGTGTGATTGGAGCTCGTCTGTCCGGTCCACTATTTGCTTGTCAAAGCTTGGTATGTCCGTCGTAACGAGTGAGAAGCGATGCATTTTACCAGGTCCCCGTTTCTGGATGAGTGACTAGGGTGATCGACAACTCGCTCTGACGTCCCAGCATATCCGGAGTGCGGGCTCCCCGCACATGTCCGCAATCCTCCCGCCAAGCGGAGTAAGCGGCTTGTCAGTGATCCTTCCTGGAGAACCCAGCTGGTAATCATTGCTGTCGCCTGATAAACTTGCCCAAAGTTGCAACAAGTGCAGCGCAGGTGCTGCTAAATCTGCCACGGCTATGCGAGACACGCAGTGGCTGCGCAAATCAGCAAGCCCCCAAACCATGATTTACAACCTTGCAATCAGGGTCTACGCTTAGGATGGACATACGAGACGAGCATCGATATCGACAAGAGAAGGCGTTAATGATTAGGAAGCATGTGAGCGATGAGTATTGTCGCTGCTTGATGCCCAGGACTCCGTGCGTACATCCCGTCTGCACCGGTGCTGATAAGAATCCATCGATCTCATAGCGAGCTTCTCCGTGCTTTGAAGCACTCACCACACCGGTCTTGGTTACTCCATCTATCATTGACAAGATTTGTTGAACACATGAAATGTTGACGTGGATTTGGAACGCTCGAACGATGACGACATCCTATTGCAAGTCGCACGGCAGGAGACGAGCCGCGGGGCTGTTGCAACGGCAAGGCAAGGCTGACATAACACATACATAAGAGACGGGCACAGAAGCTTGAAGTCTCGCGTACACGAAGATGGAAGGTGCCAAAGCACGTAGGAAGAAGGTGCGGTCACAGCTCACAGCCCGTCAGCAGCTACAGCTGTCACAACTCGGACTAAAGTCGCGCCCACGGACTACATTTGCAAGGATTTATCTGATTGGTCCGAATTGCGGATATCCATTGTTAGCAACGTCTCCTCGGTGCAATTGACCGTTATCCACACGTGTCGGGCAAGATACACTCGTGGCATCGCATTGACTCACCAGCTTCACATTGTTGGACTTCTTGAACAGCTCTTGCGACAGGATTCTCTTATTCGTTGCTCTGCGTAAGATGGAAGTCTACAAACACTCCTCCACGTCATCGATCCTTCAGAAAGCCCTGAAATCCGCTCTTCCATACAGCATTAACTTAGTATACCGTACACAACATAAGAGCCAATCTGAGCACGCACACATCCTCTCAACAATCTCAACATCTGCCACCGAAGTACCAAAATGCTGGGCAGCTGCATACATCGATCGCTCCACGCGCCCAGGAACTGAGCTCTGGCTGTTCGCACGGGGTGAAGACCCGGATCACGCACCTAAAAGAGATGGGACATCGAATGGAGGCTCTGATCCAGCACCAAGCGGCTCAACCTCAACGAGTGCCTTCTGCCCACAATGCAAACTTGCCGTCCTCTCTCTACTAGATTATATGTCCACGCTCCCCATCCCACCACTCCACCCCGACGAACTCCCCAGTCTGGAACTAGCCAAGCAGCACGAAAAAGAGCACCCTGAATCCGGCCCAGGCATCGTCTACGACCTTTCGCCAGGGACGTACATGCGGCACCTGCTCTGGCCGGGCGTCGTAACGCTGGGCGCATGCCACTCATCAGTCGTCACCATCTGTCGCGACGTGGGAATTCTACGATCCGAATTCCCCGGCGCCAACGCCGAGCTCAACAAATTTCTATTCAAGATCTCAGACCTGCCGCCGGTGAAACAGCTGCCTTCGGGTCTGTGCTGGGGCGTCATGAGGCCGCGCGATCTCCCGACTGTGCAGGCGCGCACCAGTATTCCGCGGGCGACGCGTACGCTGCTGAGTCTGGCGAGCAAGGGTGTGTTTGATGAAGCTACGGATCGCGCTGTTGCTTGGACATTCCTGGGCCTGGATGGGAGTCTAACGACACTTCATACGGAGGCTGAGTGGCGTGGAAAGGGCATTGCGAAGAGTGTCGCGGCAGGCATTATTGGGGAATGCGCGCCTGGGCTGGCGGTGGATGAGCAAGGCACTGCGTGGAGTCATGCAGATGTGTATATGGGGAACAAGCAGAGTGAGAGTGTATGTAGGAGTTTGGGGGGGAGGCCAATGTGGCAGCATTATTGGGTAAGGATTGATCTTTCGAAAGCGGGGTCACTGGCGCAAGTTTCGTAGCATAGACAGGGTACATCATACATCACAGGTGTAGAGGTAGAGGACGGATGGAAGAATCTTGGATATCTGATTGATAGTCAGCCTCGTGCTCTTCGAAGTGATGTGTTCGAACAGAAGGAGTATGCAGTGCTCAGGAAAAAATTAGAGTTGTGTTGCGTAGTTTGATCCTCACGGAGGTCAGGGTTAAAAATTTATCATCAGTGCAGGGGTAGAAGAGCGGGATTGCGCTTACCGTTAGCTGAGTGAGTGCTGCTGCTCGGATGAGCATCACACGCAGTCATCTGATTCGAGAAGTTCATCTTATCGTATTGTCGTTGGCTCTACATCATCAAGACGAGCTCGACAGCCTGCGGCTGTACGAGCAGATCTTAGACAAAGTCGCTGCGGACGCACACACTTAGTCGAAGAGACCGAAGCCCATGTCGTCGTCCTCCGACTCCTCCTTCTCCTCCTCCTTGGCGGCCTCGGGAGCGGCCTCGGCGGCACCACCGGAGGTGGCGGCGGCAGCAGGGGCGGAAGAAGCGTACTTGTCGGGGTTGGCGATGCGGTCCTTGAGCTCGGCAATCTCCTCCCACTCGTAGGCGGTCTCAATGGCAACAGAGAGAACCTTCTTGTAGGAGTTGACGACAGAGTGCATGACGGAGGGAAGGGTGGGGAAGTTGGCGGCCAGCGAGATGGAGGCGATGGTAGCGATGGCGCTGGAGAAAGCCTTCATGAGCTGGGACTCCTCGATGTCCAGGACGGAGGCAGCAAAGGTGTTGCCCTGGTCGTAGATCTGGTAGATACCCATGCCGTATGTGAAGGGAGAGATGTTCAACATGTTGAGCAGGGTAGCCTCGGAAGCACCGACCTTGGAACCAGCCTCGACGAGCTTGAGGTCGGAGGTGATTTCAATGGTACCACGGGCAATCTTGGTGGGGACACCGAGAGCCTGGAAGAAAGAGGTCTTACCAGGCTCCATACCAGTGTTACCAGCGGGGACGAAAACATCGCCAGGGGCGACGGCACCGGCACGAGCGGGGGCAGCGACACGGTTGGACAGGATCTTGTCACGGATGTCCTTGAGGTCACCGTTGGTGAAGACGAAACCGACGTTGCCTGTTCTCTGGTCAATTGCATGCGCTACAGCTGCGCGCGGAGCTGGACGTACCCTTGACGTGGGGGAGGAGACGCTCGTACTCGGGAGACTCGTTGATGAGACCTTTGAGCGCACGGCGGACCATGGTGTTCTTGCCCATCAGGACGACACCCTCGCCACGGAGAGACTGACGGATCTCGTGCATCTGCTGAGACGAGACATTGTCGACGGTGACGATGAAGATGGAGCGGTACTCCTTGAGAAGAGTCTCAAGCTTCTCGAAGTAGATGGCCTTGGTTTCCTTCTTGCCCCCCATTGTGTTCGTTGTGACGCAAAGGGATGTTTAAGGTCTTTAGTTTGGTGAGGTGGTGTTTGTGGTGTTGTCAGCGACAAGCTCAGCGCAACAAAATTGAGTGTGGTGTGGCCCGAGCGCTCGATATCGCGCTAGCCGGACGAGGCGAGGCGGCTCTGTCAAAAAAGTAGTTGTTCGCAGTGCATAGTGGTGACGAACATCAACTGCAAGATGACCTTTCCATACCAGTGTCTTGCTGCGCGCGAGTCCACAGAGACTGGACCAGGTGGCTGGACGCTCTTCGGCGCATGTGGATCGACGCTTGTTGCGCAGTCCAGCAGCGGAGGCACATCTACTTGGACAAAGCCTGATGATGTCGTAGCTGTGAGTGGCTTTTACTTGCGGCGGCATTTTGTTGTGATGCGCTGCAGGCGATGAATGCTGGCTAATATACGCAGGAACCTGAACCTAAAGAGGAGAAGGAGGAGAAGGAGGAGGAACAACCACCACAAAAGAAAGTCAAACTATCACAGCCGCCAAAACAACAGAAGACAAACTTCTCGAATTTGATTGTCTCAAGCGATGGACGATACATCGTTGGTGTCACCGGCGAGGACAAGTGCATTCGTGTGTTCGAGACCGACATCCAGAACCAGCTGAGGCAGCTCAGTGAAAGGCAAGAGTAATCGACACAGCTTGCATATCCAAGCTAACAGCAGCAGACACATGACGAGGCGGCCATGCTCGATCGCGCTGACTTCAGATGACTCGACGGTCCTGTGCGCGGACAAGTTTGGAGATGTATACTCTCTGCCACTACTCCCCTCCGCAGACTACCGGGCACCTGAAGCCCCAGAAGAGCCCGTCCAGGAGGCCGAATGGGTGCCTGCCGCGACTGTGCTTACCGTGCACTCTGGCAGGAACCGCCAGACCTTGGAAAATCAGCTGAAGCAGAAGAAGAAGGGGCCAGCGCCACCGAAAGATGAGATGAAGTTTGAGCATCAGCTCCTTCTTGGCCATGTCTCCATGCTTACAGATATTGTAAATGCGAGGACAGATGACAACCGCAGCTACATCATCACAGCAGACCGAGACGAGCACATTCGTGTCTCTCGCGGGATCCCGCAGGCCCATATCATCGAAGGCTTCTGCTTTGGCCACGAGGCGTTCATCAACAGATTGTGCCTCACACAGTCTGGACGGCTTGTGTCTGGTGGTGGAGATCCTTACCTGTATGTCTGGGACTGGCAGAACTACAAGCTTCTGAAGAAGCTGCCTATACTCGACGCGGTCGTGGATCACGTGAAGTCTCGCCCCGAACTGGAAGCGAAGGAAATCACGAAGGTCGCGGTATCTGGCATCTGGAGTGTGACCCATCAGGACGAGATCCTGGTGGCTTGTGAGGGCATTCCGGCTCTATTCTCCTTCAAGGTCGACGCAACAACAAATACGAGCAGTGCAGCGACAGAGTACAGCAGTGCACTTGCACTCAAGGGCAACGCGCTCGATGTCGCTTTCTTGCCCATCTCTCCAACATCGTGTGCAGCTGTTGTCTCTATCGACAATGTGCACAAGCCAGCGTCCACCAAAGAAGTGCGCGAGGAAAAGGTGAGAGACCGCGTCCTTTCATTATAAGTCTATCTAACACATTTACAGGAAGTGCATCGTCTGCAGTGCTTCTCGTCGCAGGAGAATGGCAAGTGGCAGGAGGACACGCACACGTCAGAAGCGTTGAAGTCGTTCCACGAGCAAGTCTTCGACGTCGAGGCTGGCGCAACCGGCGGCGATGGTTCGGCGACCGGCAACGAAAAGGGCGGTCTGGGGTCGGCAGATGATAAAGCACTGCGAGACATGCTCTACAGTGTGGAGAACCTGAGGAAGCGTCCAGGCGCCGAGGATTAGACACTCGACTAGTGCGATAACGCTACGAGTGACAAAGATGCGCCTCCGGCTATATGTCGTCGGCATGTGCGTGACGCGTGACGTGTGGGGCTCTGGGCCTGTCTGCATGTGCTGTAATCAGATCCGAGGAGCATCCGGCATGGCAGGGGCACCACTGTGAGGATGATACAGATCGATCTCCATTCCAACAGGTGATGATAGATAAAACGCCGTCGACAAGACAACAATAAGATGACTTCTCGTACACTGCATGGCGCAACCGAAAACAGATGGTGCACTCTGTAGCGCTGGCCCATGTGCAGCAACGCTGTCAATCACTGCATCAGCACGCCGACGCGCAACTGCAAGGTAGGCAACGGTGACCGAGGCTAACGAGTCGGTGGATACGGACGCCTCGCTGCAATTGTATCAGTTTTGCAGCAAAAAGCCTGCGAGGGGACATGAGTGGGTATGACGGGAGTCTAGCACTCTGCGATTTCTCAGCCGGGATTATCATCGAGCCAGCCCGACCGGCGCCGATGGCGTATGGTGAGCACCAGCATTTTTTCCAGGGCCTTCTCTCAAAAGTCGCAGCAACACCGCTGCTCTTGCATTGCACCAGTACAGTTGAGGTGAGTGTGCCTGCATAGCTCGTGGGACAGTCGCATACAAAAGGACGCACTGCTAACATCGCGGGCGCGGCAGTACTGAACACTCCCGCGAACAACCCCTCCGTCTCGGCCCGCCGTCATACCTCACGTCGCACAAGACCCTCGAAAGCTCCAGCATCGCCGGGAACGTGTAGACAGCCTTCACCAGGAACCGTCTGAGCTTGCACACTCTTCGCGCCACCACCTCCCCTCGTGAACAACCGTCCCACATCCCACCTTCGCGACCCACTCCCACGATCGACACGCGACAGCCGCGCACGCCGCCAAACTGTTTGCCTCAATCTTCCGCCGCGCGACCCCTCGAACTGTATCTTTATTCTTGCTGCCCGTCGCCGCTGCTGCTTCGCACAACACGCGCACCACTCCTGTTGCAGGGCTCTCCAAAGTAGATTCGCGCAAGATGCACTCGAAACTCGTCATCATTGGGTAAGTCGGTACAGAAGTAACTTCCAGGCGCGGAGCGCACATTGCGGAGATGCAGCATACTGACCTCTCCAGCTCTGGGCCGGCTGGCCACACGGCCGCTATCTATGCTGCCCGCGCTGACCTGAAGCCCGTCATGTACGAGGGCTTCCTCGCGCTCGGCATCGCCGCCGGCGGCCAATTGACGACCACCGACGAAGTCGAGAACTTCCCTGGATTCATGAAGATCCAGGGCGCCACATTGATGGTGAGTAGCTCGCTAACAAATCCCCCTGTGGATTGCGAGTGCAGCAGCTGACGCCTCCAGGACCAAATGCGCGCCCAGTCCGAAGCCTGCGGCACCGAGATCGTCTCCCAGACCGTCGCAAAGGTCGACCTGAAATCCCGCCCGTTCAAGTACTGGTTGCACCCAATAGGCGACGACGAGGAGATCGAGGAGGAGGAGCACACGGCGGACAGCATCATCATCGCCACGGGCGCGAAAGCGCGCCGTCTCGACTTGCCCGGGGAGGAGAAGTACTGGGGCTACGGCGTGAGCGCGTGCGCCGTGTGCGACGGCTCCTTGCCCATGTTCCGCGAGCAGCCTCTTGTCGTGATCGGCGGCGGAGACTCTGCGGTCGAAGAGGCACTGTACCTGACCAAGAAGGCGAAGAAGGTGACGGTGCTGGTGCGCAGGGACAAGCTCCGCGCGAGCCGCACGAACGCGCGCCGTCTTACTACGCACCCCAAGGTCGAGGTCATGTTCAACACGGGCGCGAGCGAGATTAAGGGCGAGGACAAGAAGAACGGGCTCATGACACATCTTGTTGTCAAGAACAACGTCACTAAGGAGGAGCAGACCATCGAGGCTAGGGGTCTGTTCTACGCCGTCGGTCACGACCCTGCGACGCAGCTGTTCAAGGGTCAGCTCGACATGGACGAGGACGGCTACCTGGTCACAAAGCCCGGTGAAGGCCACACGAGCGTCGAAGGTGTTTTTGCGGCCGGTGATGTCCAGGATAAGAAGTACCGCCAGGCAATCACCAGTGCCGGTAAGTCTTGACTCCCACATATCTAAAAGAGATGATGGAAGCTAATATGTTGCAGGCTCTGGATGCGTAGCTGCGCTCGAAGCAGAGAAGTTCCTCGCCGAGCAAGACGACAGCGTCGGCAACGAGCTCGAGACCGAGAACCAGGCCGAGAAGAGCCAGACCAACGGCGTCGTGCCCGAGTACCGCTCCAACCCTCTCTTGTAAAGAGCTTCTCCCGCAGGAGATCTTGTCTCGTAACTACAAGACAAGACACGTTTCTTTAATATAGACTTGGGATCTTGGGGTATTTGCATGGGATATTGCATGGGTAGCGTAGGTTGGCTGGAGCCTTTGCTTGTTGGCTCGCCATATGGCATAGACTTGGTTAGATATGGCAACGGAGATAAATCTTGATGTCTTGTTGACTGTAGAAATCGCATGGTGAGGATGTCTAGGGACTTGCGGTGCTACTTCAATGTCTGGCAACAGAGGCTTGAGGCGTGAATCGCATGCCCCAGCGACAATGTGTACGAGTTGCATTTACAGGAATGTGCAAGAGGGCCTCTTCGGCGCGGCACACCCGTACATTTTCCGGGACGTTATGTCTGTACACTTGACAGGGTGTGTAGCTGGCTCACTCCGGGCGTGGTGGTTGAGGTACGCGGCTCCTGCCGAGCATCAACCACGGAACATCATGGCATTATTGGCCTTGAGGAGGTTGAGCGCACTCTCGAATGCTTTCACCACGTTGATATCTGCGGTTGTCAGTTTGGCCCGTTAAGCAAATCAGTAACAATACTCACAGTGCAGCCTCTTCCTCTCCAGCTCATCCTCCTCGGTCTGAACATACGTAGTCCTCGTGTGTAGCCTGGGTTTCATTAGTACACGGTGTGCAAGTGTTGCTCAATTGTACATGCCTCTGAAACGTCCGATCAGTCTCATGCTCACGTCCTGATGCTGCCCAGATGCGGAAATACTGTGGTCAGTCAGTCATTGTCAGTGAAGCTGGTAATGCGAGTACACAGCACCTCCATAAGACTCGACCACTCATTCATGAGCTCTGCTTCCTCCTGGCTGCATCGGTTGATGGCCTGATGATACCGCACATGCAGGTCCTGCCAGTCAAAGTCGACAATCGGGTCTGCGGGGTCGGCATCCTCATCAACAAGATCAGGTCCAGCTTCCACGTCCGAGTGCTCAATCGAGTCATCACGGCGATCGCGCTGAGCGGAAGCTGGCCGTTCTGTGCTGTCAGAGTTCACGCGCTTGTGCTTTGAGCGCTTAGGCATTTGCACATCTTGAGACTGCTGCTGTTCCTGAGGAGCAGCAGGTTCAGACTTGGAGGCTGGGTTGTCCATGGGCGGAAGTGAGTACGGAGTGGCTATTGGCGGAGAAGACCGGACTGTATGCACGACTTCCGTGGGCAGAGACGACTCGCTTTCCATGCCCATTCGTTATGCTGTTTGATGTGGTCAGTGCTGCAGGTGAGTGAACAAACAAAAGCCACGCAGCATCTCTCACATCGAAGAGACAAGCTGCCACACAATACCGAGTCTGATTGTTGTCAAGCTCGATGCTGGGTTGTGGTGAGGTCTGAGTGGTGGTGAAAGGTACACAAACAACGCCAACCGCTTTCGGCCAGCGCAGCATGACGTGCAGAAGGTGCGTCTGACTCGCGCGCGCTTCGCGCCTGCTGCCTCCGTTACGCTGCGATCTTCTGACCGCCAGGTACTCTCGTCTTTCCGCTATCCTCTGTCCTCTTTTCCATACACTGCCATGGCCACGTAGACGACTCCGCAAACCAGTTACTTGCTGTCCCATCTCATGGGTCTGTAATCACGCACGTTTCCAGGGCAAACCTCTACTCATCATGGTCCCACGGTACCCTTCTCGGCCACCACTCCACGGACCTCAGGGAGGCGAGATCACCTAACACACCCAATATGGAGTGCGACATCTGCGGGAAGGCCGGCAGTCCAGGCCACCCACTACACTGCATCACTTGCGCCCGCTCCTACCTCGAGCAGCCCCGCATCGAGCTCGCGAAGACGCTTATCGACAAGGATGGGGTCGAGAAGCACGCCAAGGCGGTCATACAGAGCTCAGACGACAGATCAAGCGTATCGCTATCAGACTCAAAGGGAGGGTTCTTGGTCGATCGCCAGCTATGTACCGACAATTTGAACTGGCAGCGCACAAGAACAGAGACAGTAGAGATCGAAGAGAGGATGACGCTCATCACAGAGCAGGCAGCCCACCTCCGCGAACAGATGGAGGTCGTGAAGAAAGAACTCGAGGCCAAGCGAGCCCTGAACGCTCAGCGCAAGTCGGACCTGTCCTCCGCTACATACGGTATCGATCCCCGTCGCGCCAACGAGATGGACAAGGTGCAGCAAATGGTCAAGAGAATGGACTACAAGTCTGAGAAGGTACACTTCGAGACGATCGAGCAGCGGCGACAACTGTGCGCCACGTCTGCAAAACTCGCAGGGCTAAAGGTGAGCAAGAGGAGGACCAAGGATGGAGGCGTTAAGGAAGTTTTCAATATTGGACCGGGGACGAAATTGCGTATCTGGGACCTTCGGGATATGAACGATGCTCCACCCGACTATCTCTCAGCCTCCCTAGCAGCTGTTGCGCAGCTCCTCGTCCGCGTGGCTGCCTACCTGGGCATACGTCTTCCCGCCGAAATTACGCTGCCTCACAATAACTATCCTCAGCCCACAATCTTCAGTGTCGCCTCGTCGTACCAAGGCAAGAAAGTGCCGTTTCCTGGTACTACACTAGACTCGTCAGGTAACAGCCCTGAGGTTTCTCGCGTACTTGACCCACGCGTGCCACTTCCAAAACCTCGGACCCTGTTCATCGATCGGCCACTAGCACATCTATCTGCTGAAGACCCCCCAGCCTACTCTTCGTTCATTGAAGGCGTATCTCTGCTCGCCTACAATATTGCATGGCTCTGTCGGACGCAGGGTATGAAGGACAGCTTCAAAGATTGGGACGATGTTGGACGCTTGGGGCGCAACCTGTATCGACTGCTCATACTGCAAGAGACGTACATCTCTCGCCGCCCGGAGAACCCACTAGACAAGGACATGAGCGCGGCGAAGTCTTCCGCATCGCCGCTGCGAAGAGCGCCTGTTGGCTTTGGACAACTGTCACACGCAACGTCTCATTCGCACCTAAGTATCGCGGAGAATACACAATACCTCAGTGGATGGACCTTGACGCCTACCAAAATCCTCGACGAGCTGAAGGCGTTCCTGCTTGCTGAGCAGCAGGCGCAGGAATGGGATGTGCTCAACCAGAAGGAATGGGAAGATATGGAGAACGTCATCGCAGAGGATCCTATCATGATCGGCGACAAGCGACGCAACGCACGCTTGGAGGATGGACGCAGCTACACCACTACAAGTACTGCAAATGGGACACACAGGGATGACATGTCCGAAGGTGGGTTGCCTGAGCGCAAGAAAGGCACAAGCGGATGGACGAAGGTCAAGAGCAGGAGCGAGGACGTTGCAAAGAAATGATACCCCTGTCACGTAGTATGATACATCGTCGCATACATGTAGCCTAGATCTTGATTTTATCTTGCCCGTTGAAATGTCACTCTCGGAGTGTTCGGCGTGTTGCGATATGGCGTAATCCTTCACGCAACTCGTACCTTCCACACTCGTCCGCACAGTCCGTACCTGCCGATCTGGTATGTCAGCATGCCAGGGCCGATGTAAAGCGATCGGAGAAAACAATGACGCCTTCTAAGCTAGCCCCAGAGTCGCGAAATCAACGCGCAGCGTAAGCCCGAGGTGGCTGTCTGTTTCGTGACGTCTTGGCGGACGAAGGTTATGATTAATTGACTGCTGAGAAATGCTGCATGGTACGGCACCGCGTTCCCGTACATAAGGACGCTGGCGCGGCAGAGAGATTGTGCCAGTTCATAGTCTTCCTCAGGGTCCCAGTGCCATCACACCATCTTGTGCCATCGGCAAACAAAGGCACATCGTAAATTGTTTTTCGTTGAAGAAGACCACTTTGCCCCCGCAACACACGACGCGCTAAGAAGAGCCTGAGAAAAGTTGCTTTCTCTTGACACATTGAAATCGAACGGGAGAATCGCCTCGCACTTATCTTGAGGACCTCTGCCGCCGTGTTTCCTGACTGAACGCGAAGAATTATTGGCAGAAGTGCAAGACATTACCATGACGCTCCCCGAACACCCCATCGATACCCCGCCGCGCGCGCCCAGCCCAGTGCACAGGTTCGGCACCCTTGCGGTCCACGCTGGAAGCCCGCACGATCCCGTTACTGGTGCTGTGATCGAGGCTGTGAGTGCAATGGGCGGAAGTCTTGAGAACCGCAGCAGCTGACATGGCAAGATCTCTCTTTCTACGACCTACGCGCAGACTGCGGTCGGCAAGCCTGTGGGCGAGTACGAGTACTCGCGCTCATCGAACCCCAATCGGTACGCAGCCAGCCGCTCCACCGTAAAGTGCGCCGCAAGCTAACACGCCCGCAGCGACAACTTCGAACGCGCAGTCGCAGCGCTCGAGCACGCCCGCTATGCGCTCGCCTTCAGCTCCGGCTCGGCCACGACAGCCAACATCCTGCAGTCGCTCGCCGCGGGCTCGCACGTCATCTCCGTATCCGATGTCTACGGCGGCACGCACCGCTACTTCACCAAGGTCGCGCTCACGCACGATGTCAAAGTGACCTTCAGCCCGTCGATCGAGGTCGACATCGAGGAGCTGATCCGCCCCAACACGAAGCTGATCTGGATTGAATCGCCCTCCAACCCCACCCTCACGCTCGTCGACATCCGCGCCGTCGCTTCCATCGCGCACCAGCATGGCATCATGGTCGTCGTCGACAACACCTTCATGAGCCCGTACGTGCAGAACCCGCTGGACCACGGCGCCGACATCGTCGTGCACAGCGTCACAAAGTACATCAACGGGCACTCGGACGTAGTCATGGGCGCGGCGGCGTTCAACTCGCCCGAGCTGTTCGACAAGCTGTCGTTCCTGCAGAACGCCATCGGCGCCGTGCCCAGCGCATTCGACTGCTGGCTGGCCCACCGTGGACTTAAGACGCTGCACCTGCGTGCCCGTGAAGCGACCAAGAACGCGACCGGCGTTGCGACCGCGCTCGAAGCCAGTGCCCACGTCATCAGCGTCAACTACCCCGGTCTGGACTCGCATGCGCAGCGCGCGATTGCGAAGAAGCAGCACCGCGACGGCATGGGCGGCGGCATGCTGTCGTTCCGCATTCAGGGTGGGCACGAGGCGGCGGAGCGATTCTGCCAGGCGACTAAGATCTTCACGCTCGCAGAGTCGCTGGGCGGTGTCGAGTCGCTGGTCGAGGTACCCAGTGCCATGACGCACGGCGGTATCCCCAAGGAGCAGCGTGAGGCCGCTGGTGTGTTTGACGACCTCGTCAGGATCAGCTGTGGAGTCGAGGATGAGGTGGATCTTGTCGCCGATGTCATGCAGGCGCTCGAGAAGGCTGTTGTTGGGCCGAAGATCAAGAACGGTCTTCCCTAGAAGATTAGTCGAAGGTTGAGGAAGAGGAGGACGAATTGGCAAAAAAGGGCGGTCTAACGAACATACCGCTCACGAACATGATACGGCGTTACTGCTGGTTTTAGACGACAAACTCCTTTATATCCCAATCCCCACCGTGGGAAGCGTAGCTCTAAGGCGAGCTGATCTATAGATCTTAATTGCATTTGCTTTCATCTGAGCCTTCGTTCGCATCCCTTCGGTGAAATTGGCTGAGTTGGTGTACTGCAGTTGGCTCGAGGTAGTTGGGAGGCAGTCAAGGCGGTGTTGGGGACGTGGTGAGCACGGGAAGTAAGGAAGGATGACGTGATTGTCTGGCTGATGCTGATCAAGTCAGTAGCCAGTCATTCTCCTGTTGGAAAGTGGCTATCATCCGTATTCCGAAAAGGCAAGGGCTAAGGTTCTGACAACCTCCAGGACTCGCCTTGGTCGTAATATCTGCCAGCATCTGACCCAGCTTCCTACTCCCACGGGCTGTCGTCTGGGAGCCTCACGTCGACCTGTACATCTTCCCTTGTGCCTTTTGTCTCGAGAATTTCCTGGATTTAGCAAGCGCAGGGTCCTCGTGCCTGTTGAGGGCAACTTCTGCCTGGAGTGCGACGACTCTCGTGACGTGACGGATCGGTGCGGGATCGAGGCACTCGAGAAAGTTCACTGAGTTCTTCGCAAATGCAGTCAGAAGACATTGCAGGATCGGGAGGATTTTGGTCTCGTTTCGCAGCTGGATGGCTGAACTGATACTGAATCTAAAGGCGCTTTCTGTGAATGGGCACCTTTCGAACGGTAGTGTCTTCGTCTCGGCGTGTAGCTGACGGCAAACGTGGGTGATGGACAGAGGCGAAACATCTCGAATCATGGAAGTCGCTCTGGCGACACAAGCACGCATCGCGAATCATAGTCTTCCTGGCGAGTGTGACAAGACAGTATAGTCCGAGAAGACACTGGTGAAGATCTTGTTTCGCAATTCTGCAGGGAGCCGTAGAAGAGGAGAGAATTGCTGGTTTTGACGATGGCTAGCGGAAAACATCAGTGAACGCGGCGAGAATGTCTGTGAGAGACACACATGGCTTCCTTCAGAAACTCCGGTTCTTGAGCATGCTGCTGCTGGAGGTTCTCGAGCTCAGTCGTCCGGCGACGCAACATGGCCTGCAGCCCATCCTCAACGACACTGCTGATTAGTGAGTCACACGTTGATAGAGTACTGAATTACCAGTGACATACCGAGGAATGGTTGAGACCATCGTGATCACAGACGTGTTGTACTTGTAGGTTGATGGTGGAGTTATGTCGTGTGCTGAAGAAGGAGAGGCGCAAGTTTCCGTAGATAGAGAACTGACAGGCGAGAACAGCTTGACATCATCAGAAACACTTGAACGAGCCCCCCTTTCACTCGCGACTGTTCAAGATCTTAACTCGATGCAGAATGAGATTTACGTGTCCTTGTACTACCGACTTGAGACTCCAAGCGCGAAACCAGACTCATTCCTGACATGATGCTTCCACAAGATTAGATGGACTACCTGTCTAGAATAGGCGTACTCCTTCTCTACATGCACCTGTTTTCCTGAGTCGTTTCGCTTGAGAGCCTCTCTAATCTCAGCAGCCAGTGTGTCATCCTTCGCGCAGGGTATCCTACCCCAACGAAGCGACACATGCTCAAGTCGACCAAGTCTCTACAGCTGGTGTACCAGCTTCTGTTGTTCGAGCACACTAGGCGATAGCACGATAACCTCCGAGATCTGTCCAGCAAACGTCGCATCTAGACGGCTGAGGAACTTGACGAACAGCGTGGCGTTCGCTACGGAGGGACAGTACTGGAAGGGCAGAAGCTTGGTCTCGGCTCACAGCTGATGACACACATAGCATAGTGCCGGACCTGCTCACTCCGCTCGTTCCAGAATTCTAATTTGTCGAGATCGTATCTGCTGAAAAGTATTCTGCCGTCCCATGATTCGGTGGACATGGCATGTCCAGCGAGCGTGAAAGCGTAAATTCTGCTTCGCAGCTCTGGTGGAAGGCGCAAAAGACCAGAGGACTGACAATCACGACAGATACTATTTGAGTCATCAGCGGCTCCCAATAGCAGATTAGGCAGTGAACATACACTTTCTTTCTCGTAGGCTTGGCTCGACTGCTCTGTAGCCCTTGTAGTACGTCGACCTCTTCACTGTGGCGTTGCTGCATGTTGCGAAGGTCCTGGGCATGGCGCTGTTGTAAGTCTTGGAGAGCTAGAGTCGCCCTCGTCATGGAGTTAATGGTTGAACGGTAATGCTCTGGCATGGGTCCAGTGAATTGACACACCCCAACATCGGGATACCTGGGGCCTGACTGATAAATTCTTTCTTTCGAGTCGTTACTCTTGCTTTCCGTAAGAACTCACCTATACTAGGGGAATACAACCCAATCAAACATGTCTTCAGAGCATTCCATTGCTAAACGTTAGAAATTCGGGAAGAACGCAGCTATTGCCGTCAATCGAAAGACCGCTTTTAGCGTCCACAAAAGCCAGGTATTCGTATGATGGGCGGCTTCAAACAGGATGAGAGATCTCCTAATAGGTGGCTGTGATGCCCCAGAGCTCACAAGTTGTGCTTAGAAATATTGACCGATGTGCCGAAAGTAGTTAGTCTTTTCGAGGGGCATTCACGCATAGGGCTTCACGGTGAACGTGCTCATAGGTAAGGGGCGTACTAAATCCCCGCCCAGGGTTTAAAAAAGCCTCCGGTACAAAGTTGGGGTCCAAGAGTCATGGCGGGGATTTAGCTCGAGTAGTTATACCTTTGTACTACCCAAAGGGATGGCAGTGCTGAGCCACCCCACAAGCTTAACGACTTTCTTTGTTGTTTCGGGGTCTGACAATGCCCTAGGCAACCCCAGTATGTGCAACTCTGCAAGCAGCGCGAGAGCGATCAGACAAAGAAAGATGGCCCAGATACCACCGAACGACCGCGCAAGCGCTGTCGGACTGCCTTCCGCAGACCTGCGATTGAGCATCGAGTCGAGTCGCCATGATGCAAACCACTGGCAAAGACTACTACGACATTCCTGACGATGAACTACCATCAGCGAACTTCGCGGCCCGGCCCACAAGCGAGATCAGCGAGCTTGGTCTACTCGACATCGACGGGCTGTGGACCTTCATGAGCTCTGCATCCTCCTCAGAGCATACGGATAGCGAGAGCGAAATCGACGACGGTCCGACTCCCACAGCTCTTACCTCAGAAGCACCCTTGATGCCTCAGCCGAAGCTGCCGCAAACGCCGCCTGACACGCCGGCTATCACAGTGACATTGCCCTCTCGAAGGCAGTCGCTGCGCCAGCGATTGAGAAGCGTCAGCGATGTCGTATCCATCGTCAGAATACCAAGCATGCGACAAAAGCCAGGCGGCGCGTTCAACTCGACAGACTACGCACCTCAAGTGCCAAGGAGAGCTATGAGCGCGAGATTGGAACAGAGAGATGCAGTAAGGGGAAGGCATTCGAGACATTTGTCTTCCGAGAGCGACCTGAAAGCTAGGAAGGTACTTTGTATGCCCCAAACGCTGCTGGAAGAAGAGAGACCAAACTCCCGTTTCTCGTTCGAAATAGGAAGCGAGAGCTGGGAAGAGGACGAACAGGTTTTGTCCCACATTCACCCGTCTTTCTCCCGCAAACCAAGAGTGCGAGAGACATTACAAAGGAAACAATTGACGAGACTGAGAATGGACTTCGTGGAAGCAGATCCTGACGAACTTGTCGGCTCACCTCAATCGATGGTCGGCACGCCCGTGGAGCTGTATCCAAGCCTCGAGCCTCAGCGCCAACCTGGGCGCTTCAGGCCGACCAGCGCGATCAACGGAAAGCGAGGGACCTCAACGCCAGTTTCACCAAAAACGCCCTCGCCCTTCAGGAGACCACGGTTACCGTCAGACGACAGGTCTGCCGGCGACGGGGATCTCGAGGACGTGTATGGGACAAGGGTCTACGTGCCTGGTCCTATTCAACTCGAAAAGCACCCAGCCTTGCTGCGAAAGGACTCTGTTGCCACTCTGGACCCATTCGCGAGCGAAATCGACTCGATAGGGCGACGTCCGTCTGATATGATGGCCCTGGAACAGATAGTCGCGTACTTCGACGATATGGGTCTCAATGATGAAGCGTCAGACGTGTGCCTGGACAGGTATTGGCTCAACGGCCTGCAACAGGCGTTACGGATAACGGAATTTGACGTGATGGAACTCGAACCTCCCCTGACCCCGCGGAGTCAGCAACGCTGCGCCTCGAAGGATGCGCCCAGCGTGCTCTCCAGGTTCTCCTTCTCGTCAGCGTCATCAAGCGCCTCCATGCCACAAAGCTCTCCACAAAAGCGCCAGTTAATCAGATTAAGGAGGCTGCTGTCACCGGCTCTACCCGGCGTGAAGAGCTCCGAGGGGTGAACAGCAAACTGAAGGCTCGTGACATGCTCGAGCGATGTGATCTATGTTTGGAGACATCGAATTAAACTTAATGGAAATTGAAGACTCGTAAGCCGTGTTTGAGATGAGTGCTCGGTGAATTCTCGCGCCAAGCGCATTGCAACTCGCTGCTGGCCTGATGAAGA
Organism: Didymella glomerata; assembly: GCA_030271015.1. Taxonomy (NCBI): domain Eukaryota; kingdom Fungi; phylum Ascomycota; class Dothideomycetes; order Pleosporales; family Didymellaceae; genus Didymella; species Didymella glomerata. Next base: position 1,505,383 of record JAJOHN010000005.1, on the reverse strand, counting down.
AGTCCGCGATGCGACAAAGCGTTCAATAGAATGGAACGCAAAAGGTGTGCCTCCAAAAGGCCATGATTGGCAACACGAAGCCGTAACGGGGCGTCGCTTTCGATTTGGCCCTTGTGCGATCTGAGGACCCTTGTGGATGACGATCGTTCTGCCTTGCAACATCCGACAGAGGCGCGGGCGCCGCGCAAAAGCAACACCAGATGGACGAGGATGCGCTGCCACTGATGCAGAAAGTGACCGAATGGAAGAGGATGCAGGAAACTTGTTGCCCTTTCACCGACTGCGGGCTCACGATAGGGTCGATCCTTGCTAAGCGTGCAAGGATCGGAGCGCGTACTCCCGAAAGTAATTGCAGGGCAGCGAATAACATTCACCCACGTCTCTTCCAACCAAATCACGCTTCAGACGGAAGGAAGTGATCATCGACTTGGGTTGCCCTCCTCAGCGATGTCTGGACCCATTGCGACCCGCTCAGCGCGTCCCGCACTTCGTCAGACGGTCCTCCGCTCGAGCCAGCGCATCAACGCCTGCCGCTATTTCGCGTGGCTGCTAAAAGCTGATTCTCCCCTTCGAGGCCCGCTTCTCTCTCAATTGCACGCCTCACATTACTGACAGACCCTATTCGCCTTCGAAAGAAACGTTTTTGCGACAGCCATCTATTATATTGTAGGTCTTTTACGCAGATGAATGCCTTTTCAAGTTCGCAGATCGCTAACGTTGTGTAGTTTGCTTAATCAGACCACAACATCCGCCATCGTCAGCATTAACATGGCCAACATCTACATGAATAGTAGTAGCAATATCTACGGGATACCGGACCAGTCGCAGATGGACTTTTGGCTCAACAACGCCCACCTCTCTGAGGAGCAGCGCCAGGCAGCTTGGTCGAATGGCACCCTGAACCCAAACTACGGCTTCGACGCGCCTCCACAGTCATCGATGGTCCCAAGGACGATGCCCAACAGCATGTCGAATTCGACGCAACTTCCTGTATGGACATCATCTTTGGTGGTCGCTCTCCCCATGTTCTAACCTCCAGCAGATGGACCGTACCCGGTCCGCTCCGGCCTCAAGACCCCGATCCACCACCATCCCAGAGACCAACGACCTCCAACGCTCGGCAAGCGACTTCGGCGTTTGGGCTGCGACTTCCAACGAACCAAGCGGCGACTATGCCCTCTACTCGGGCTCGATGCAACCCCAGGTCAGTCTTCAGGCAATCCCTGAGACTACGGTTGAGTACACTCCGAGTGACTACGTCAACACCTGTATCGAGGCAACATCGCCTTCAGTGCCCTTTGACAACATGCACGTGCAACTAACCCCCCAGTGGCAATCGTCAGATTACTCCACTTCGCCCAGCACACCTCAGACTGCGCTGATGACTCCTGTTACTCAATCTAGTAACGCCATGAGTCGTCAGAGCAGTCTGAACACCTCTTTCTTTGATGAGACTTCTTTGCGCGTTCCTTCTGAGTTCCAGTACATGCCTATCCTCAACGAGGATAGTGCACTTTCCTTAACTACTTCTTCATGTTTTGTGGGATCGCATAGCGATCCTAATTTCCTTTCCCTCACTGGTCCTACGGCCAGTGAGACTGTCATGTTTCCTGCGTTTACTTCTGTTCCTGCTTCCAATGCAAGTGTGCACGCACTTGTTCCTTCCGATCAACAACAGAATGAGTCGTACCTGGCGGAGGATATGCGGAGGTCGACATCACAACAATCATCCGAGAGCAATGCGAGCAGCACACGCTCAATTTACTCTCGACAGTCTCGTCGCGAGCGTGAGATCAATGCCATGGCTGCATCGCGTCCGCTCGCCCCCAAGGCAAGCGACGAGACCGAGGCCAACGCTCCATCAAATGCTCAGATGGCACGCGTTGTGTCCTCAGACGGCTCCTCAAAGACCGTTGGTGTGATCAGCAAGACGCCATATGTGCGCCCCCAACACCCCAAGATCATGTGTCAGCACTGTAACGAGCGCCCTGATGGGTTCCGCGGCACGCACGAGCTTGACCGCCACATTGCGCGTGCCCACGCTCCCAAGCGTAAGGGCTACATCTGCGTCGCACCCGACTTCGACAAGAGCTTCTTGCTCAACTGCAAACACTGCCGCAGCAAGAAGGTATACGGCGCGTACTACAACGCCGCCGCGCATCTTCGCCGTGCGCACTTCCACCCGCGCAAGCGCGGCCGCAAGGGCAAGAACGACGAGAAGCGTGGCGGTATCGGCGGCGGCGATCACCCGGCCATGGACTGGCTGAGGGAGCACTGGATCCGCGACGTCGAGGTCGACAACAACGGCCCCACGCCCGACAGCAGCCCCGACAGTGCAGGTGAGGGCGAGAGCGATGCTGCTGCTACCCAAGAGCCTACTTACGACATGATCGACGTGTCGGCGCCGTATCCCGTGGGCCAGCAACCACTGCCCCAACACCCTCCTCAAGTGCTGCAGCAGACGCAGATGCAGCAGCCCCCCAACATGATCCCGCTCGACTACGGTTTGAGCGATTCCATTCAGCCCGTTGACCCTGTGGCGTACGAGACCTTCTCGTACACCCAAGTCAACGATTTCCAGTTCGATGCCTACGGCTTGGGTCCTTAGGTTCAACCCCGAGGTTCCTGTCTGCGGCACGGACATTCTTATTCGACTTCTTTTTCATGTACATGACGACCTGTTGGTTTTGATTGGGTTTAAACACGGCGTTTGATGACTGAGACCACCAGCGAGGTGCTGCGGTAGGTCCGCATCGGAAGTAAATATGGGTCTGGGTTTGGGCTACGCTATTGTTGCGTTGGGTTCTTATAGGCTTTGCCTTCGCATCGCGCTTCGTCGCTGCTATTGTTATTATAGTACACGTCAACAGTACTTTGTCATTTGTGCCATGAGTAGTGATGTGTTGATTAGACATGCGCCAGGAACAGGTCACGCCTGCCAGTCGCTGACAATCGTGGTCTCGTGCACTTGGAGCATTTACAAGAGACACGGGGCATGTCTTACTTTTCCATTGTGTTCGTGATGCTCGTAGAAGTTTTGAAAATGCACGTTTGACTTCTCAGCCTCTGCGGCCGCCCAACTCACCACCCTCAGATACATCTACTGGCTCAACGGACCACCATTGGGGTACCCGCCCTGATCCACAGGGTTCGCAGGTCCACCAGTCTGTCCCGCAGCACCGCCAACTGCTGTATTGCCCGCCCTCTCAGCCTTAATCGCCTCTCTAGCCTCCGCCTGCTCAGCCTTCTTCCTGCTCCTCGTCAGTACAACTCCACACATCCTCTCTGCGTCTCTCTCCAGAACGCCGCACAAAAAGCAAAACTCACCTGTCCAAATCACTCGTAAAGCTCGGCTCACTTCCACCCCCACCCATCCCCTCCCCACCCTTCGCAACCGCTTCCGCCACCCTTCCCTCCCCAGGCGCTGCCATCTGCTCCCCATCCAGCTCCTTATGCCGTCCTACATCCTCGTGGGTCAGCCCCTTCGCTTCCTCGCCGGCGGGCGCGCCGTGCACGCCCGCGCCCTCCTCGAACTTGGCGTTGTGGTGTCCCGCGGCGTCTGAGGCCTGCTTCTGCGGGATCCGCTGGTCGACCGAGGCCGAGTTGTCTGAGGCGTTGAAACCTTGTGCGGATTTTTCGGCGGGGTTGGCGGAGACGGGGTTGCCAGGCGTTTCGTATGCTTGGTCTTGCGTGGGTTGGGAGGGGCCGGTTGGTGAGAGGGCGGACATTGTTGTGGTGCGTTGTGTGGTAGGTTGTGGTGTTTGGTGGTGTGGATTGGTGGTTGGTATAATATCGAGACTGGTCTTGGATTAAAACTGAACTCGAGTGTGCATAAAGATGAACGGCAATGGGTTGGGTGGTTGTTTTGTGCGAAATCGGTGGTGGTGAATGCAATGACGTAGGCGGGGCGCGTCATTCATATCGCACCCCACGACGCGTTCTAGCGCTTGCGGCTTGTTAGCAGCTCGATTCGCGTAATCTAGGACGTGCAGTTGGTCGAGAAGATAGCCAAACTTTTCCATTTGCTAGAGAACGCTGATGCGCTGGGTACGAACGTACCCTTGATGTTAATGAAATGTCCTTAACGCCTCGCTATGCTGTGATGATCCAATGTCGGGTATTTACTCCGTCTCCATAACCACGTCCTCTGATTGCTGTCGGGATATTGATGGTGTCCCGTTGCTCTCTGCTTTCGACTCGGCTGCTTTGAGTGCCTTCTCCCGTGTCCTGCGATTCCACTCCTCGATGGAGTCTGGGCCGCCTCCTTCAATCTTCACGGGCTTGGTCTCTGATGGTATACCGAGGACTGTGCCCTGGAAGCGTGACTCGACGCCAGTCTTGCTGTGTTTCTTCATGAGCGCTGCATTGCCGGTTAGTGGTGTACGGAGGATGTCAAGCTGTGGTGCCTACTGTTCAGGTAGTCCTCCATCTCCAGCTGGTCCAGCTGCTCGGTAGGATTCGTGGCAACAGGCTTGTATGTGCCTGCTATCCGACGTATCTCCTTGTTCTGCTCGCCTTGCACCCACTCGATGAACTCAGTGACGTCTGCGGTGTCTTCAGCGTCGCGCCTGCGCTCTTCCATCTCGCGTGCGCCAGATTCGCCGTTGTAGTCCTCCAGCGGCTTGCGCAAGTACTCCTTCCAGAGCTCCTCGCCGGCTGTCATGGTCGGCACGAGCAGCCCGCAGTCCTGCATGGCCATGCGCACGTCGGAAATGTCTGGGGTCAAGTCGTTGTGGCTCGAGTAGGCGTTGTACGCGGTGCGCTCAGCGAGCAGCGTCAAGTAGCGCGCGGTGAGATCGACTACGGTATCGACGGCGGAGGGCTTGCCATAGTGGAAGCCGGTCGCGCGCAGAATGTGGAGGACTGCGGGCCGCAGGAGGTTGAGGAACAAGTCGTTCTGGGACATGCTGGCGCGGGCGCGGTCGCGTGGTTTGTGTGAGTGCAGAGGTCCAGTGTGTGTCTGCGGTTACCGGTGGGGCAGCCAGCGCATCGTCGGCGTGTGTAGTTGCGATGGGTGCTCGTCGCCAAAGTGAAGGCGCGTGGAGCTTGGACTTTCACATCGCGCGGACTTGCCAAGCCTCACCTCCGCACTCGTTCCACGGCTGCAGGCGTCAGTCACCACTCGACTCACGACTTTGACAAGAAGCCGCCAGTGCGCAGCCGCGCCCACTGTCCGTCGCCCATGCCTGCACCTCACACTCCCTCGACGTCACCACAATGAAGATCAAGCTCAAGAACACCAGCGCAGCTCCCAGCAACGCGCCAGCGCCAGCGCCATCCGCGCCGCCAGCAAACGGAGACGCAGCGCAGGCGCCAGCTCCCGCAAAAACCGGCGGCTTTAAGCTCAAGTTCAAGCCTGCAGCTCCTGCTGCGCCGACCGCTGAAGGCGATGCACCTGCCGATGCGCCCAAGCAGAAGCGCAAGTACACCAAGAAGCCCAAGATCGACGCGGATGGCAATGCGATTCCCCCAGGCAAGCCGGGGCCGAAGAAGCGGGCGCGCGAGGATGGCGAAGACGGGGAGGTGCCAACAGCGAAGCGCAAGCCGAAGCCAACCTTGAAGAGCCTGGAACGAGCGGACGAGAGCGACGATGAGGACATGGAGGAGCCTACAGTGCCGGTGCAACGAGCACCACCCCAGTTTGCCCCAAACCGCTCGACATCCCTCAAGTTGTCCATAAAGCCCAAGCCATCGTCCTCCGGCGCGCCCGCTGCGTCTCGCGGTACGACACTACTGAAGGTCAAGGGTGCAGGGCGGCCTCCTGTCAGACCGCTGGGTGTTGGATACGACAGTGAAGCCGATGAAGCAGAACACGACCCTGCGATTGAGAGCCAGTTTGTGTTGCGCATGCTGCCAGGGCCCGACTGCGACCTCTTGCGCAAGTCCATCGAAGAGAAGACCATTGGGCGGAGTGCTATGCAAGGTGGACCAGGCGTATACTTCAGGTTCTTCGACAAGGAAGGCAGGAGAGCCATGGTCACTATACAAGGGCGCCACTACGCTGCCTCAATGGTTGAGCTACCCAACATCATTGAGTCGATGAAGAGTTGGAACAAGAAGGACTGGGTGAAGACTGCAGATGTGTGCCAAATGCTCCTCGTTCTGGGTAGAGTCCAGAGCGAAGACGAGGCGAAGAAGTACCCACGACCAAGCTATGTCGAGGAAAACTCACATCGCTACCCTCATGGCTTGACCCCGCCCATGCGCTGGGTCCGCAAGCGCCGCTTCCGACCGCGAAAGTCCTACCTTGATGTCGAGCGAGCCGAGGCCGAGATGAACGCGCTCCTCGAGGCTGATGACATGGCTGAAAACACAAAGTACGAACTCGTTGAGGAGGGAGCAGAGTCTTCAGAAGAGGAGTCCGGCTCAGAAGACGATGAGGACGAAGAGATGATGAATGCGCCCGCAGAGACCCCGATCGAAGAAGTCGACGCCGCCGATCTGGAAGAGATGCTGGCTGCCGGATTCATGGACGACGACAACGTCGAGATCCAAGGCAACGGCGACGAACTTGCGGCCCTGTTTGGTAGCGACGCCATCGAAGGGCAGACGCCCGTCACCGCACACGATGCAGCCATGCATGCTCTGGCACAGAACGGCAACATCGTCGTCGAGTCCGAGACCGCACCAGCTACACCCGCCGCGGCGACGTCAGCGGAAGATGACGACGACGACGATGACGATGACGATGACGATTCCGACATCGATGAGGCTGCTGCAGCTGAGCAACAGAGGAGGGAGGTCTTGGAGACGGAAATCGCCGAGCTGGAGAAGGCGGTGCAGCAGAGCATCGAGTCGCGCGACAAGCAGAACAATCCGCTCTTTAGGAACCGCATCAACAAGACCATCGAGAGGCAGCAGCAGGATCTTCACATCAAGAAGAAACAGCTGAACGAGCTGAACGGCAACGAGGATGTAGATGATTAGGGTGGTCGAGTGGAGGGCATGTGAGAAAGGTCCACGTTATGGCGCATTGCATTGTATCGGAGTCTAGGCGAGGGCATTGGGTCGGCGTATTATATTCACAAAAGGGTCGAGGAGGTACTCGATCTGTTTTACTGCTTGTTCATCATTAGATACCAAGCACACATTCACATCAAACCCTTCCAGGACTTGTTTCGCTGCACAGGGATTGTGGACTAGAGGTCACTGCACCACGCAACTATCGACAGGTGAGGTGAGGGCAAGCAGTCGCGTGCCGACTCGCTCCTTCCTGTCTCTCTGCCCTGGCGAACAGATTCTTCAACATCGCAACTCGCACGCTTCTGTCAGACCACCATACCATCAAAGATCCACGATGACGTGAGTCTGCCTACAGCGCACTGCATTCGTCACTGACATCTCTTAGCAATCACCCGGCGAGAGATGTGCCTGCCTTCCCATCTCTCCGCCTACCGCCTGAGATACGCAACCTAGTCTACTTCTTCGCCTTCAACGACCTTGAGATGCATATCTCAGATGGATTGAGTCATATGCGTAGAGAATACCATCTAGGCATCGCGTAGTACGGAATCAGGGCAGCAAACCACATCGCTCTTACACGTACCTGTCGGGAGGTCCACGAAGAGACACGATTGTTGCTGTTCAAGTATACCACTTACTCCATCAGTAAGGATTGGAACGATCAGAAATTTGCGAGATGGATGCGTTTGCTGGATCAAGCTATGCAATCTGTCGTCTGGGGCGCGTTAAGTGAGAAGCAGAAGACAATCGTGCTTGAGACTGCCCTGTACGAGCATGCAGCCTCCGATACAGCAAAACAGACTTGAGATGCGTCAACAGCATGTTCGGCCCAAAGAAAAATTCAGATTTGCGCGCCGAAGTGCGATCTTGAATTTCGAAAGACAGGATGGGAGAGTGCCACAAATCTTTGCGCGTTGAACTGCGAGGTAGACGCCGGCCTGATCAGGTCTCCATCGAATTCAAGGTGAAGGTAAATCCAACCACATGCAAGTCCTAAAGGCTTCGTCCTGCGTATCCATATCTCCATCGTCCACCTCCAACTGTCCAGCTTTATTCAGGATGGAAACCAGCAACACATCGTGCGTTCTTTACACCTACATCCCCTGACAGCCGCTAACAGTCTACTCAGTACGAGTCTGGCATTACAACAGCCCACATCACCGCTCCTCCGCCTTCCCCCAGAGCTGCGCAACAAGATCTACTTCTACGTCTTCAGCGGCTACCGCATCAGCGTCCTCGCGTGGCAAGGTGGCTCTTTCTGCTACGCCACGCTTCCTGGCACCGAGCCCGATTTCCGTGTTTCTGGACGAAAGGGTTTTAAGACGCTCATCGCCCTCACACGAGCTTGCCGTCTGTTGTATGCAGAGAGCCGAATGCTGCCGTACAGATACAGCACGTACAATATCAGCCTCGTACTCAATTTCACGTTTTGGTGGATTAAACTTGAGAGGGAGCTGCACGATGCAGTGTGGGAGGCGTTGAATGAGTCGCAGCGGTTGTATGTGCAGGAAGTACGAGATGAGCGAGGGTGGTAAGGGGATAGTGTGAGGAGCTGCTTGAGATGGAAGTGACATTACTACCCCTTTCCAGACGATAAGACAATCAGGTATACGAGGTCGCAAAGAGTAACAAAAACATCACTCTTCTGGATTGTGGAATGATTCTGTCCAACTGGCTCGTTTGCTGCGCACAGACGTGGAGGTGAAGGCATTCACTCGTCCCCGATGTTTTGTGACAACACTCCACCTTGACTTTGCCACCATACCTGCGACATCTGACTTTCGCACATCCGTAGTTGACTAAATCCTTTCGCGGAAGCGTGACTTGGAAATCTCACCAACATCGCAGCAACCTCAATGTCACCGCCGCAGCACATCCACACCTCTCTCCTCCTACCTTTCTCCGTCTCCCACCCGAGTTGCGTAACATCATATACGCATCCGTCTTCAGCGGCATACAGATCCAAGTAACCGAGCGACCCAACATGAGCACTCCATACCAGTGCCAATCCCGCGACAACACCGGAGGCACATTCAGCGCAGCGCACTTCCAACTCCACATCGCTCTGACCCGCACCTGTCGCCAAATCTACCGCGAAACACGTCTCTTACCGTTCGTGTACAACCCGCAGCTCTGGCACAAGAGGAAGACTTTTGTGCGATGGTTTGTAGCACTGGACCAGCCCTTGCGAGAGACGGTTTGGAGTGTGCTGGACGATGCGCAGAGAGCAGCTGTAACGAACACGAAAGAGTACAGGAACAGGATAGCTGTCGAGAGGTATAATGATCTGGTCGGGGCTGTCGAGCTATGGGGCGAGGTGAGAGCTTCTGACTTGTTTGACTACTGAACCATGGAAAGCATCGGGCCCGTCGTTACGAAGAGCTCCATCGGAGGTTGCGGGTGGAGTATTTCTTGCAAGAAACACCGAGCTGGTCAGTCTTTGACTTCCAGTTTCGAAGTTGCTGATCGATACCAATGTAAGGTTGTAGGCAGCACTGTTGGTGAGGCCAGAAATCTATCTGGTGAGGCATGTCTCGGAGAAGGCAGAAAACATTCGTGGCTGTTAGAGGAATATTCCAATGACGAGATGCCTGCGCACTGCCTTTAACTACCTCTGTGGTTCTAGGGAAGGGCTTGTCTAAAAGAAGACAATGCCGTTGCTTATGACTCAGTTGGCAACAGAACGCCTCACCTCACAGCTGACTGGCCTCGCTGGATAGTGCAGCCCAAGGTCATTGTTAGCTAGGGCGTCTCGCAATTACTACAAACACACGATCTGAACGACCACAACGTCAAGTCTCCCATTATAGTGACTTCACGCAAAAAGCACAAGTCCATCCACGCCTCTCTCCACAGAGCATCTACAAACCAAGCAGCCACAACGCATCCTCACCCCCAAACTCACCAGTCCTCCACACATCACGATGCCCTACCCTCTTCACCGCCCTCCTCTGCCCCGCCGTCAACCCACCCCACACCGTCCAGCGCACATCCTCCTCCATCTGCTCGAGCCACGCTGCAAACCACTTCGGCTGGGAAAACCCATACGTGCTATACTTGTACGGGAGGATTTTCGTTTCAGCGCGGATCTGCCGATTCACCTTCGTAAGGGCGACTAGCAGCGCGAATTTGCGGCGGGAGCGGGGCGTGGAGGTGGTTGCTGGGCGGCACGAGCAGAGGGGTTGTGCGTTGTGGGTGGTGGTTTTGGGGGGGAAGATCTGCCAGCCGGTGAAGACGAGGGTGTAGATTGCGTTTCGCAGTTCGCCGGGGAGTTGCAGGAGGGGGGAGTGTGGCTGCTTGATGTGGGAGAAGGGGGCGCTGTGGTTTTGTCAGCGCGAGATGGGTCATCGGGTTGTCGGGACGTACGACATGGTGAGTTATTGGTGTAAGTTCGGTGCAGGACTTGATGGGTGTTCGCAAGGCAAGGATATAGGTACTATATCAAGTAGAAAGATAGGGAAGAGTGATGAGATACGTGTGAATTAGTTTGTGCGTAGCACGTGAAAGCTTGTTTCTCCGCCTTCCAAGAGTTTGCTCTTCCGGTGACCGCACACCAAGCCCAAAGTTCCTCGCATACCGATCTACTGATTGCTTCCTTCGAGGTTTGCAAAGGGACACGTTCTAGTCGACTGGCCAAGTTTGGCACCCCAGCCTCCATCCAGTCTGTTGCGATTCATCAAGACGTGCAAGCTCGCTGGAAGGTCTACTGAGACGGTTAAGATGCGGGCCAATTTTGTCAACGACAAACTAGCAACATTATTGCACGTATCTCTCAGCTCCCACAGCTAAAGTATGTGATCTTCCAGTCACCAAGCGGTTACTCAGAAGGCTCAACTTCCGCCTGCGACCAAAAGCCCTTGAACCCAACCTGTCCACAAAGTGCATGGTTCAAGTCAGAAACAAATAGGACGGGGTATGACTTGCAAGAGACCAGCATGGAAGAAAGTGGCTTGCACTGATTGAACGTACAGCGTACAAAGGAGACGGGTATACGCGCGCTGCACGCGCCGCGGCCATGCTATCCAAGCACCAACGCTGGAATGCAAACAAAGACAAGAAGAAGCACTCGATGCGTTCGTGACCAAGAGAAAATCCAAACCCCCAGGCTCAAAATCTGAGCGAAAAAACAAGAACCAGATCATAGTATCCAAACGCCGTCATAATGCGTAAGTTTTTCTCCGAAGCAATGCCGCCAAAGAACAGAACGCGCGCGCTTAGCACGGAAAAGAAGTGTGTACAACCACCAGTCCCCTCTCCTTGCTGGTCATTCGCTTTCCAGCAATTGCCGTATCTTTTCGTAGAAACTCGCCGGGTATTGCCTGATCTCCTCATCCGTCGGGAGGGGTTTATTCTGGTCGCGAAACCGATCCGCAACCCTCTGAATAATCTGGCCTAATAATTCCTGCGGAATCCGCAAATCGTCTCCGCCGTCTGGAAACAGGAAAACATCTCTCTCGTCCAAAAGCTGTTGGACAGTGGGTCTGCGCTTGGGATCGCGATTCAGACATCTCCTGAGCGTGGCTTTCAAGCCCGGCGGGACGCGGACATCGCCGACGCCCAGGTCGGGAAAAGAAATCTGGTGCTGGCGGTTGACGATGGCGAGCACGCGGGCCATTTGGTTGGCGATGTGCGCAAACGGAGGACGACCATACACCATCTGGTACAAAATACACCCAAGACTCCAGACATCGCTGGGCTTGCCGAGCGCCATATCCTTGCTGCCTTGGCCATTGCTCAGCTGCCCCTGCGCGCCGCCGGCGCTGTCTTCGAGCGACTCGGGGGACATGTAGTTTGGGGTGCCGATGTGCGAGTCGCGGTGGACGTTGATGGTGTTGTCGGTGTCGATGGCGTTTGCGATGCCGAAGTCGATGAGTTTGAGGCGCCCGGAGACGAGGAGGAAGTTTGCGGGCTTGAGGTCCGAGTGCACGATATCGTGGGCGTGGACGGCGCCGACGCATTCCAGCATTTCTTTCCAGTAGAAGCGCGTGAAGGAGAGATCCAGTGTGCCAGGCGCAGAGGAGTCGGTTGGGTCCATTTTCATCCGGATTATGCGCGCCAGGTCGGATTCGCCGATTTCCATGAGCTGCGATAGGGTTAGTGGTGCGGGCTTGGTCGGACAGAGAGAATACGTACAACGCTGAGGATTTGCCGCTGCTCGTCGACTTCCCAGTCGTAGAGGCGGACGACTCGCTCGACGTTCTTGAGCTTCTGGAGGAGATCGATTTCGCCTTTGTAGCCGCGGACGGCTGCCTCGTCAGCGTCTTCAAGCTTGACTCGCTTGAGGGCCAGCAGTTTGAAGTTCTCTGCCATGACACGATACACGGCTGAGCTGCCTCCTCTTCCTATCCGGTCCATTTGCGAGTAGTGCTTCCCATTGACTGACAGCGTGCTCCTCTTCTTGCGCTCTCTTTGCTTGGTCGTTGTAGCCGCACCCGCGGCAGCAGTTGCAGCTTCGAGAACAGACATCTTTGGTGGTGGCGGCGGCGGTGCTGGTCTCCGTGGTGTGTTTGCATCCCGGGACTGTAACGGCGTTGGCTTTTCCTGCTCTTGTTGCGGAGCAGGCGATTGATGTCTCTGAAGCGGTGATTGGTGTTGTTGTGTCGGTCGTGCATCCCTCTCGTCCCTGACCTTCATCACAGAGTCCGTCATCTTGAGAACTGAGTCGGGCACGTTGGGGTGCTCTTCCTTTACTCTTACTACGGATGCGGGCAGATTCTCCTGGTCCTGCGACGGGGGGTGGTCTTCTTCGCTTTGGGGGGTCCTTCGAAACCTGCGCATGGGTGCGCCTCGCAGTGGTACTCGTTTGATGCGCAGACTCGGTGCAGGCGTGAGAGAATCGGGCTGCGCCCTCTCGGGTGTATTCGAAGCCGAGCCATTGCGCGAGATCTTCAGTTTTGGCTTCCTCCTCTCTGGCGACAAGGCGTCGTCGTTCTGTGCGAGCAGCGCTGTCGTCAGGGCGCTAAGCTTCATGGGCTGCGGGATCTCGTCGTCTGAGCTGTCGCCAATGTCGATGTTCTGCATCATGGGCGCATTCGCCGAGAAGCCCTGCGACTCGCCCAACACAGACATGGGCGAGTCTCTGCGCACGCGGGTCGACGTCTGCACGCGCATGCGTCCATAGGAGCCCATGGGCGTGGGGGACGCGGTAGCCATTGTGGAGCGGTGAGAGATGCGCGTCGCTATATACAAGTCGGAGAGGCTATCTGGCTAGCGAATGTTGCTGTAGGGTTAGTTGCGCACACATAAGGCCCGGAGGGAGGCGGCTGTTCGCTGTAGGGATGCTGGCTGTGGTCGAGTTGTGAGGTTGGGCGTGCGCGACGGATGTGGAGTTCGTGTGTCGTGGTTGCCCAGCAACAGCAGCGTAAACACGCACAGTCTGGACTTCTGCACAATTATGTCATGTCTTTGTCTCCGGTCAGAATCGACTCGGTTGAGTTTCAAATTGGGATTTCTCTCTCGTCTAGTGAATTGTGGGGTGACTACAGCACCTGTCGATCAACGTGATATACAACAGCCAAAACAACCTCCAACATGGTCTATGCAAATGCGCCGCCATTTCCTTTGTGACCCCCCAACGCCTGCTATGCAATTCATTCAGAGTTTTGATGATACAGTCGACGACTCCTCCAGCACAATGGCGATCACAGCAGCAATGTCATCCGGCTTGCCGCCGTGCCAGTTCTCGCCGGGGTAGTACTTCTGCACTTCTTTGGCGAACGGCCCATCGCGCCGGGTATTGAGCCCGGTGTCCTTGGCTTCCTTTGCGATAGCAGTGGCTACAATGGCCTGCAGAGACTTGCTGTCGGCCCTGCGTCCTGTGCCAGCTTGCACCAGCTCCGCCAGATCGTGTCCAACCTCGATCGCGCCGTCCTTTTCCACCCAGGCACCCGATGCCACCATCTGCTTGCTGACTATGCCGAGCGCATCCTGCGGGCTGAGATTGTCCCATACACCGTCGGTCGCGAAGACGAGGACGTCACCATGGCGGACTTTGTGATGGGTGACACTCGACTCCTTGGGCAGATCGGACAGAGTCGAGGGGCCGCCAAAGACAGCCATCTGCACGAGCATGCGGTGGGGTGTTTTGGACAGCTGATAGGGGGTGTTGAATGCGTGCGTCTGGGGCTGCGTGAAGTGTCGCACCGCATTGAGTCCCAGATGCATGAAGCCCGAATCGCCCAAATTGGCGACCTCAATGTTGCCATCCGGCTCGGCGACAGCCAGACAGGCCGTGCTGCCGCCGCCCTCAATGGTGTCGTCCTCGGTGACCTCGTCGTACGCTACCTGCAGCAGCTCCCTGGGATGCAGTGACGTTGTGTTGAAGCCGTGTGGAAACGAGCGGGCGGCGCAGGTCATGTATTCGCACAGGCCGTGGGAGAAGTCAGCCGGGTCCAGTCCCGACTCGACCCATCCTCCCACGCCGTCTGCTACACCGAAGGTCGTGGTCTTGGTGTCGCCGACCTGGCTGAAGAAGAGGGCATCCTGTCCGCTTCGCAATCGCTTCCGCTTGTCTACGCTGTCTTTGCACTCTCTCCAGTCCTCGTGGCGCTTGGCGGGGTCGTGCAGGGGGTTCGTGAACAGGTTCTGCTGTGCATTGAAGCGGTCCTGCTTGGCCGAGTAGGACGCGGCGACGTGGTAGGAGAACTGCGGCGCGCTGCTCGAGGGGTGGGAGGTGGAGCTGAAGGAACGCAGGCCTGCTGGGTTCGGCGTGGTGTCTTTGTGTAATGGACATGTCGGCAGGGCGTAGGGAGACTGCGCGCGCTGTGTGTGGAGGTGTGCTGTGCGCGTCGAGTGTGCAGGCGCAACTAATGTGGTCGCGGAGAGGGCGAAGAGGAGCAGGCCAGATGCTGCGCGACGCGAGGGCAGTCGGGCCACATTGGCGGTGCTGGTGATGGCATACGACATGGCCGCGGCCCAGGCCTTCGATCGGGTCAGTGGGTGTCGGGAGAAGTGTATGGTAGAGGTTGATATGAGGACATGCGCATACTGGCGGCGCAATTCAAGGGCGACGGTACGAACAAACTTCTGGGCTAGGACGCGCGGATCCGGCTAGCAGAGGCAGAGGACTTACAATGATAACGTTCATAAGAGGTGGCGGGTGAACACACAGAACAATTCTTCTCGATCCCTCAGGACGGCTTCCGAGCAATTGCAGACATGTGCACGAGATCTGTCCTTGACTGCCTCCTGCCTGTCGCGACTACTGCAGCACTGCAACGCGTCCCAGGCGTGCATCATAGCCGGCGCTAGTAGCCCTACCGCGCCTGGGGAACTTTCTTTGCGGGCGGCCTGGGAGCTTCACATGCTACTCCACCAAGTGTAGTTTCGGACCGCCACTCGCGATGAGCATGCACCCGGCGCGGCAGGCCTATGTCGAGGAGGAGAATGGCGGCGACTCTATGGAGGGCATCGACTATGCCAGCGTGCGTACGTTCACCACGTTGCTGCGCCCGCAGGCTTCACAGCTAACATGCACAGCACTCGACCGCAACCATGCCATGCCCGGCGGCGGAGGGAGCAACCCCATGGCCTCGGACCTGCTCGCGGAGTTTGAGCGAAAGAAGCGCGCGGCCAACCTCGTCGTGCCGACCGCCGACCGCGACGTCAAGCTGCGACTGCGTGCGCTGAAGGAGCCCATCACACTGTTCGGCGAGGGTCCCGCCGACAGACGCGACCGACTGCGCGCACTGCTGGCGGATGCAGCCGAGGCAGGAGGCGAAGATGCGGACGACGTCGTCATGGAGGAGGCAGAGGCGCCGGGCGACGAGCAGGAGGAGTTCTACACACAGGGCACACAGTCGCTGCTGGACGCCCGCCGAGACATGGCGCGATACTCGCTTCCTCGAGCCAAGCAGCGCATCGCATACCAGCGCCAGGAAGCCGCAATACCGCTCAAGGCCCACGTCGAGCACCGCAACAAGATCAAGGACCGGCTAAAGGGCTTCGAGCTGTACGGCTCGCAGACCGCAGACCGCCCGGTCAGCATCGTGCGCCCCTCTCCGAACGGCCAGTACGTTGCATACGGCACATGGGGTGGAAAGGTTGCCCTGCTTGAGATCCCGAGCTTGGAGCAAAAGAAGGCGTACCGCGGAGCACACACTGAGCGCACCACCGGCATAGACTGGGTGCCCGGCGCGACACTTCCCGGCAGCACCATATCATCAGGCAGCGTCAACTTCGCCTCGGGCGGAGCAGGAGGAAAAGTGCAGCTCTGGTCACTGGACGACGACAAGCCGCTGCGGACGCTAGAAGGCCACACCGATCGCGTCTGCCGCCTGGCATTCCACCCCTCGGGACGATACCTCGCATCCGCCTCAGACGACTCCACATGGCGCCTCTGGAACGTAGAGACAGGCCAGGAGCTGCTCCTCCAGGAAGGCCACTCCAAGGAGGTGTACACGGTCAGCTTCAGCCAGGACGGATCACTAGTTGCAAGCGCCGGTCTGGACAGCATTGGTCGCGTGTGGGATGTGCGTACAGGTCGCGTCATCTACATGCTGGAAAGTCACATCAAGCCCATCTACGGGTTAGACTGGGGTGTTGACGGCCATCGCCTGCTCTCAGGCTCAGGCGACGGATTTATGAAGTGCTGGGACGTACGCGCCATGCGGGAAACAAACTCAATCGCCGCGAACACAGGAGGTGTCACCGATCTGCGATGGTACCAAGGGACTGACGGCCCTGCGAGCGGTGCACCGCTGCAACAAAACGAGGAGGGCGAGCTCATCCCCAAGAAGGCGTCGACGTTTGTCGTGTCTTCGGGTTTCGACAAGAATGTCCAGATCTTCTCCGCAGACGACTGGGCACACTGCAAGACATTGCAAGGTCACTCAGGGCCCGTCTTCAGCGCTGATGTGACAAGCGACGCTGCGTGGATCGTCAGCGGAGGCAAGGATCGAACCGTCAAGCTGTGGTCGAGGGATGATAACGAGGGGATATGAGACAGCATGACCTCAAGCCATCTCGAACCGTATCCAGCTGCACCAAGCTCATCAACCGCACCGCGCCCTCACCAGAGAGACCCCTAGGGAACACCCTCCACGAAGGAAAGCAAGGTAAGGCTCCATTCCAAAGCCACGACGACGCAGACGTTGGACGCACAATTCCATAGCCATATCACATAAGCGCATCCCTTCGCGCGCTCTTAATCGCGCTCCACGCATCTCCGTCCTACATGCAAAGCCCACGTGCGCAGCTTCCTCAGACCACTGCTTGCACGCCATCGCACCAAACGGTCCCACGCAATGCACCTCGCTCCGTCCCGTAGCATGTCGCGGGAGTCTCACGCAAGGGACGCTGTGGCTCAAGATGGCCAGTACTGATCCATCGAGCTGCAGGTCTCAAACAATTACAATGTCACGATTGCGCATGTCGGCTTCCATTGACCGAATCTCCAAAGTGCGGTGAACAGAATCTTGATTTCAAATCGAAGATGATCGCAGCATTTCTCGATGCAGACATATTGTTGCCCCTTCGTCCAGCCTCCCGTCCTGAAACATCTACACCGCAATACCGACAGTACTTTGAAAGGGAAAGATGGACGATGGAAACGCGTCGCGTGAACAAGTGTCTGGAAGGGAGCAATTGGAAGAGCAAGCGCCTCCGTGAAGTGGGTAGGGAGATCCACTACGCGATAGCCTCGCGCATCGTGACTTTTGCACGAGTCGCTCACCCTCTGAAAACCGAACCTCGAACGATTTTTCGGATCTCGAAATCCATGATAGTTCGTAGGACTGCCATCTTGCCGTCATCGGCCGACGTCAGCCCAGTCCGTCAGAGCTTTAGCCGTTGAACTGGGAAATCATCTGCTACGACAGTAGTCTGGGGCCTTCACGGACGTTGTAATCTCAGTTCATAATGCACATCCTCCGGTCCCAGACTTTGGCGTTGGTAACAGCCGTAGCCTGCCCTTTCTGCCCACAAGCCTGTCCTTGCACACATCATCTATGCGCGCAGGGGACCTCAGCCCTACGACTCAGAACGTGACTCACACCATCACCGTGCACTGTTTACATCACCCTTCAAATGTCAACAAACGCCAGCCTGAGGGAAGCCGGTTGCTGAGCCGAGCACCGTACCGGCACAGTCAGGACTCAGGACGCACGACCCGAAAATCCAGATTTCCAGAAGCTGTGGACACGATTGGCGGAGCAGCGCGGTCCTGCACGGCGGGAGCGGGAAGTGGGTTCTTACACCGCTGCAGCCTCACTTTCTCTGCGCCGGTTGTAAGGTATATTCAACAAATGAGACGGGTGCAAATGCGCCGCTTTGCAAACCTTATGCGAGCACCATTGTATTGAGGCCCAACCTCGAAATACACCGCGAGAGCCCGATTTCCAGGGCGTTCTCCAGGCGCGAAGTACTCGCGTTAGGCGGGAGGCATTGGGGGCGACGTCCGGTCAAGAATCATTCGATGTTTGAGGTGCAGCAGTAGAGAATAAGGAGGGTGCTGTAATTGGGCAATAGCAGTGTTGAGCAGAGGGCGTCGTGTAGGGCTGGACTGATATACCTTCATCCCTACACGCTATAGGGTACGCGTACGCGCCGTGGGGAATCCTACTTGCCCTGCCCATCAAACGTCAAGATCAACGTCAAGACTAACGTCAGGACTAACGTCGAGATCACGGCGATCCGTCGATGCAGACTACACCCCTACCTCATAACCAGGTAGTTCAATTGCCCGGCCGGCTCGGCTCAGGATCTGACGGTGGCTGTGATGGCTGAGGGCTGCGGCGTTTGCGTGTCTCGATCTGGAGAGCTTACGGCCGCTGTGCAAGGTGCTGTGTGACGCGATCTGGCACGCTGTGAGAAAGCAAGCGGTCATGTCTGAGATTGATGGGGGTGTTGCACGGTGGGGGATACCAAATGCCCGCCCGAGAAATGGCGATTGCTTTTGGCTTACTGCTTGCTCTGCTCTGCTCTGCTCTTCTCTGCGGCTCCCTACGGCCGCAAGGCTGCGATGAAATTGGAGGAGAGCAGTGAGTGAGGCTTGACAGCCGTGACAAGCAGCGCAGTCCTGTGCGCGAAGTGCAAGAATAGATGCAAGATATCAGGTGAAGTCTGAGTGCTCGACCAATCACTTTAATCTCACAACGGTAAGCAGTGAAGACCTCAAAGATGTCCCAACACAACGGATTACGCAAGCCGGCAAGGCACACCTTCCAACGGCTTGGTGCGCTTCAGCACGATAATCAACGCGAACACAGAGCACAGGAATGGACGTCTGCCGTCCCAGAATAGACAGGGACATTCGCTGCAAGTGCCGGGCGGTGAGATGACTCGCGCGCCTGGCCAGAGGGATGATGACAGCATCGATCAGGGCGCCGGAGCGCGCAGGTCGACAAGCAGGGTCAGCCCTCCGCGCAGGACGGCGAGAAGGAGAGGAAAGTGGGAAGTTGGAAGCAGTCGGCTGATGTGACGGTTTGGCGGTGCTGATCGCGATGGCTAGATTGCTGTGAAGGAAGGGTCTTGGCCGCTCGGAGAAAGGCGTCCCATGCGCTCCGCTCACGATTACACAGAGGCACTGCAAGTCACGTCTACATTTCGCGGCGCGCACGGCGGGAGAGCAGCGTCGCGGCAGCATCGCTCTGCAGCGCCCTGACTCCTCTGCATACGACGCAAAGCAGACTTTTCAGCGTCGGCCAGCCAAGTTGGTCTAATCTGGCCCAGCACCGTGATTCGCCGGCGCCGGGTGAATTTCGCTGAAGGGCCGGCCCGCTGGTCGACCAAGCGCGTGAATCGATTACAGCGGTACGGGGCCTGTCGTACCAGACTTCGCAGACGGCGACAGCCCTGGCCTGACGTGCAATCGCGGCCAGCGCTGTGACGCCGTCTGTGACTGCAGCGCGCGCGACAAACGCTTTCAATGGTGCTGCCATCACAGATGCCAATACCCTCCATGGTGTCGTCCACGCGGAGCAGGCAAACGGGAGCGCGAGGGTGGGCGCCGTGAATGGCACACGCCGGGCTGCCACCTGCACCGCAGTCGACGGCAGCCACTCGTTGCTGGGCAGACTCGTGCGGTGATGCAGGCCTACCCGACGCTGCTTGGGGCGCCGAATGGGAGCGCAAGCCCGTGTTTCGCGTGCATCCATGGATCCCACGGAAGTCACCCTCGCGCTGCCCCCAGCAGACGCTGAAGCGGCCTAGCTCCTCAGCGCTGCGTCCAAGGTTGTAGTCGGCTGCACCTGGCGACTACTTCGGGCACACCCCGCCGTCTGCGCTTCCGCCTGCGATAACTAGCCCGCCCTCCCCACCCAGCTCTAGCACCCTCATTCATACCACCATCTTCCCGGCAGCCCCTCGCTGCTCTGCCTCTCGCTCAACGGTACTCTACGGTGCCTTCGCAACGCCGTTGCTGTCAGTGCTGATCGTGCCCGTGCAATCGCCGGCTCTGCAAAACGCGCCTCTGCCAGGGCCCTGCCATCGAGATTGCCGAAAAGAGCAATCCACACCGCCAGTCCGGCCCACACCGGTACTTTGCTACAAGACTCCAGCACGCCCACCACATGGACTTTTCCAACACTAACAACCCCAACCACATGGATTTTCACCGGCCCTCGTCGACGCTGTCCAGCAACGACCGGAAATCCAACGCCTTTGCCTTTGACCAACAGACCCTGGATCACGACATCCTCGACACGCCCACCTTGATGTCGCCCACCACCTCCACCCAGGGCATCTTCTCGCCCGACGCCTCCATCTGGGAGGACTTCTCGCAGCACCAGTTTGTCGACCGCACCGCCACAAGTTCTGTCGTCAACTCGAATGCCAACAACCCCTTCTTCACCGAGCAGAGCAACAACCCCTTCGCCCGCCTTCCTCCTAACCAAGCTGCCACCTACGGCCAGCAGTCATGGCCCATGGACAACTCCGGCATCCGCACCCCAACCGCGCCCAAGCCCTCGAATCCCTTCGGCCCCGGCGACTTTGGAGTCCAGTCCGCCTTCGCGCCCCAGCCGCAGCAGCAGATGTTCCACGGCCTCCCCGTTGACGCAAACGTCAGGCCCAGCGCTGTCTTCCCCAACGCCGTTGCTGAGCAGCCCATGTCGCCGCACACCCACGCCGACTGGATGGCCTTCAACCAGCAGGAGATGGACTCGCGACCCGGGCCGAAGCGCATGAGACCCAACACGCCTCCACCCCGCGGTTTCTCTCCCCGCCGCGACGGTGGCATCCGGAAGAAGAACGCCCGCTTCGACATCCCTGCCGAGCGCAACCTGTTCAACATCGACCAGCTCATCGCCAACTGCACCAACGAGGACGAGATGAAGGAGCTCAAGCAGCAAAAACGACTCCTCCGCAACAGACAGGCCGCGTACGTACATCCTACTGGAGTTTGGTTTAGCGTCCACCGCTTGGCCCAATCCATCGTTTGGTCTCTACTTCCATTGTTCATCCGCTAACGCATCGCAGTCTTGACTCCAGGCAACGCAAGAAGAAGCACACTGAAGAGCTCGAGGAGGAGAAGAAGGGCTGGATCGAGAAGATGTGCGGTATGCAAGAGGAGTTTGCCACCATGCGTATTGAGTACGACCAGCTCATCGCTGAGAAAGAGAACTGGCACCGCGAGTCCATGGACATGCATCACATGATCAACCAGCTGCAGTTCGACAAGGAAGAGCTTGTCCGCAACCACACTCTCGAGACTGGTGAGCTTCGCAAGAAGGTCGCTGTTCTCACCGAGCGCCTTGAGAGCAGCTCTGGCAACATGACTGTCGCACCCAGCACGACCTTCACCGACTTCGCTTCTGAGATGGACAACCTCAACATGGGCGGCAACGAGTGGGACAACTACATCTTCGTCAACGACTTCGCCTCTGATGAGCAGACTCCTCAAGAACAGCCCATGGCCATCGTTCCCCGTGCCAAGGAAGAGAAGGAGCCCGTTGCGTCTGGCCTTCTGCTCATGCTGCTTCTGTGCGGTGCCTTCGTCGCCAGCAAGTCCGGTTCCGGCGCTGCTCCGCCTATGCCTCGCATGCCCGATGAGGTCCGCGCTGCCTCTGCCGACGTCCTCGATAGCATTCTTAAGGATGCTGGTGTCTCTTCTGCCTTCACCGAGCAAGGTCTCATTGCCAACGCCGTCACCGGTCTCGAGCCTACCCCATCCGGCATGGCTTGGCCCAAGGCTACCATGTCTGGCTCTGAGCTCGCTGGCATCTCCGGTTCTCGCCTTGAACAACTGCACTCTCAGCTCGCTGCGCCTACCAAGGAGCAGGAGAATGAGCAACTCTTCTCCATCACTCCCGCCCAGTACAACAGCATGACTTCTCTCGACTTCACTCGCCCCCGCTACAGCATCGGCAGCGACGATATGAGCGACCCGCTCTCGCCCTCGCAGCCATCTCACCGTCGCAACCTCGCCGCCACTCTCGCTGCCATGCGTGAGCAGAACAAGGGCGAATCCGCCGCCGAGGTCTACACCCGCAGCCTGCTCTGGGATAAGATCTCTCCTGAAGTCGTCCACGAGTTCAAGCGCATCGTCGAGGAATCGACCGCCATGTCGCGGCCCAGCACCTCCGAGGGCCTCAAGGCCGAGGGATGAACCCCATCCACCACCCAACAACGTTTCTTTGCGTCCGACGTCAGTCGCACTTTGCATCATTTCGTTCTAGCATAGCGCTTCCCTTCTCCTCGCCGCGGTCGTCAACGCCTGTGGTGGGCTTTCTTTGAGACAACTTGCATCGTCGGCTCCCGCCGCCTTCTCATTTGCCTTCTCAAGCCATCTTTTTACATCTGGGACGGCAACGTCGATGATACATCGCGAGCATACAGGCGGTTGCACTTGTCCTGCTTTGCACGCTCTGCTTCGGGGCGGGCTGTGGTGGCTACCACGCGCCGTTTATTTGACACCTTGCGTCTGATTTCTTGCCATTTACTTTTGCTTACTAGTCTTGCTTTTTGAAGGTTGTTTATAGCAGAGCGTAGCGAGCGAGCGTCTTGAGTTTCTTGGCTTTTCTTATGTTGACGACGCGGATGCCACTCAGTGGGTACTTGGAATGATCTCACGATCGCGATTTGAGCATGACGAGGAGAAGATGTACGCGCTACGACACTGTATATGAATCACGGCTGCAAGATGAGGGCCCGCAGGGGCACCGCACAGATTGATTTTTCTTAGGATATATTCATTAGCTAGCTGCAGGATATGGGCAATCTACACTTTTTGTTAGAGGCCAGACGGAATGTCTGGCTTCATCCGCCTATACAGCTTCCTCTGCAGTGACTTCTGAGCTCATTCAGGGGCATGTGTACTACTCGGCGCCACATCTGATACCCGTACCTCACAGCGTACCTCACAGCAGACTTCTCGGGTGACTCACAGACAAGATTCTCATCCAGCCCGCTAGCTTCACGATCGTCCCATACCTGCGCCGCACACCTCCCCAACGCAACGGTCCAGCGCTAGCACGACCACACCCGGTCCCCTTGTGGCTGTGACTGGGCAAAGAGGGCGCTGGTGAAACCCCGCGCGCAAAAGCCGCCGACAAAGTCCACCTTTCCGCCGCCGTGAGTGGACAAGTCTGTGATATTTCCCGTCGCTACGCATGCCTCTCCAGCGTGCGCTCGAGTCTCCACCTGCACGGGAGCCAACGGGAGCCATCTCCTGCCTCACCCGCAAGTCACTGAGTTCTACCGTGCGTTCGCGGGCCCGCTCGTCGCATCTCCACGCAGCCCTCTCAAAGAGCGGTAAAGCACTGCTGTGTTGTGTCTCGGTCTGGATACCGTGCTACTGATCAGCGCCCGCGGGTGGAGCGATGGTAGACGCTCGTCGGCCGTGCTATCTCGCGGTGCGCGAGTCACAGTGCAGAACTGACTGAGGGTCTTGCGCGTGGATGGTACCCGAGTAGCGTCCGCAGTGTGGGTATCTCTGTGTGCAACCACGAGGACAGAGGGGGTACATGGTTCCGATGCGCTATTGTTGTGTGGTGCATGGGTTTGTAGCGATCGACCGTGTGCATGTGTTGCTCGTGGTGATACGGATTGCGTTGCTGTGCTACATGTGTATACAGATGACCATATGCGGCATCACGATGCGTGCACGCGTTCTCAAAGCGGGCTGACGGGTCCGGTGCACAGCAGGTCCGGATAAGAATTGATTGCCATAGACTATTGTCGGATAGATTACTGTCGTGGAGACTGCCGTATGACTACTGTTAGGCCACACTCATGGTGGGTATCTCTTGATCCAGCTCGTGAAGTGCACACCTTTGCTTTAGCTACTTGGGGTCGTACTTTGGCTTCCAGATCCTACGCTTTGGTCAGCACGTGTTCTTAGGTACGTTCAGGCGCGGGTATCGCGTCGGCTCTTCACGGTCCGGTCCAGTCCACACTCGTTCGCACTTGGTCCAGTGGTCCCGTGACTCCAGGCATCCAGGTCGCTCGGCTGAGCATCGTCATCCATCGCCTCGGTGTGGCCGTGCCGCCATCGTTATCATCGACTGCTTGAAGTCATCGGTCGATACCAATACCGGCTGCGCGATCATGATCTCTCAGCCAGAGCAACAATATCATCCAGCCCGCCTCATCTGACACTGATCCGTTCGCTTTCTTCCGTCATCGGCCCATAAACCCTCAACATCTATCAATATTCGTAGTCTCACACCTTCAGCCCTCTGCGCCTTTGACAGCATGCCACGTGTATGCAGTCCAACCGGAAACGGAAGTCGACCCAGCCATTCGGGGTGCCGTCGGGGCTCCCAGACCATGTTGGGGTGTCAGGTGTGGTGTGCTTCCGCGTGGATGGCGCGATGATGCGCTGCGGTTGGTGGGGTGCGGGACGTGACTATTGCGGGAGGGAGGGTGAGGGCCGCTCCTAGCAGGCTGCTAAGCGAGGGCTCGATCTGTGACGGGACATCGAGAGCCAATGATTGCGGCTGGGCACGAGAGCACGAAACGGTGTGGGTTCTGGATGTCGCGCTTCGTGTGGAGACGTGCTTCATATCCAGAGATGCGGGCTGATACTGATGACGGCTGGCGCGGGTGTCGCCAGGGCTGTGCTCAGTTCCTGTTTGGGAGTGACAGGCAGGTGACATCCGGGCCGTCAGACGTTGGAACCTCGATCCGATGCAGGGTCGAACGAAACACAAAGAAAACCGTACTCACCAAGTATTCCCCAAGGTCTTGTTGCCTTTTGATTCGGCGAGCCGCAGAAATTGAGCCGCTTTGAACTGTATACACGATTAGCAACCGTTATTGAGGGAGCGCTACAGCCGAACGGTAAAAATGCGCGCGATACGCCAGCCGAAGCCATGTGAGACCGGCTGTACAGTGAGATGCCGCCGCTGAGATGCACGAGATCCCAAGCGAACTGCTGCCCAAACAGTGAGGCGGTAAACGAGAATGCGGAAATTTCTGAGACATCGATGACGGATAGCGGGAGCGAACGCGAGAGGTTGACCAAGCTGACCGTTCGCATCTACAATCGGTGGCTTGAATGCGCGCACATCCGGATGCAGAGCCGCCGTAGATACCCAGCGTGACGATGGGGTGACGAGCGATGAGGCTGACAGTGCACGATCGATTGAGAAGCTCTCGCAGTATCTACCATGACGCCAGAGGAACGGCCAGAACGCCATCTTCGAGCTGCGTTGTCGCTCGGCGTCCCGGGGTGCGTCATGCATCGCCGGCCGAGGGAGCAGCTTGAGCCTGGACCGGAAGACCTTCGGATTCAATATGCGTATTGCCGCTGTGCTGGAGCCCGCCCCAGCAAGACAACAGCTTGGGCACAATTATCGGATATTTACGTAGGCCCCATGGAAAGTCAGGATGATAGTGGGTCAAGGAGAGCTGGAAATGACGGCGTGCGAGGGACGGTATGGGCGCGAGTGGCGATATGAACGTGAGTGCATGTTTCCGGGCAGTGTCGGACCTGCAGCCAGAAGAACGACCATGTCATGGCGTACTATTGTGGTTTGGCTATACGTTGCTTTGGTGGAGGGTTGGAGGCGAAGGAAGGTGCCTGAGTTTCCCTGCTGACGACGACGTCGAAACGCAAGTCCAAGGTCGTGACTACCATTTCCTGGTAACAATGTCCAGGTTCAGATAGTGACCTCCTCGTATCTGCTTCTGTCTCCTGTAGATACCAGGGCGTCGCTGCATCCGCCGGATGTTCCAAGCTCATCATGTTCCTTGTCCACTGTACGGAGGCCCGAGATAGCAAGATCGAAGCGTCCAATTTTCTCTGGCAGACAATTTCGAAGCTGTGGCAGCATCTGCGTCTTCTTCGGAGTTGTCAATGTCTCTCGACCGCTCGAACAGACTCGATGTCCCAGCATGCAATGATGATGGCTCGGAGGTTCGAGTACATCGACCTCTGGATGCAGAGGTCCATGCGTCCAAATGTACTGGCGGGCCACGGTATGCTGAGGCCGACGAAGTTGTGTCGGTGGTATGGCTACGAAGCCCCTGAAGTTATACACCTGAGAGAACCCAACTTGTAGCAACTCTCAAGCTCTCATCTCGCGCACTCTCCACGGCACTCACTGTCTGATAGGCAATGCTCGTCCCACACATTAATGAAAAGCCACATACCTTATCTTTCTTACACCCAAACCCCTCTGTGTAGCACCATGCAACCTCATTCATCGCATCCGTATCCCCCAAATTCGCCGCCGTCTCATAATACTGTTTCGCAGCCGCAGGGTCCTTCTTGATGCCCCAGCCGTTGCGGAAGCAGTTCGCAAGCTCATACATAGCCAGCACGAGCTCGCCCTTGGCCGCGCCGCCCTTCTTCATGCCCGCGCCGAGCGCCAGCTTCTCGACCTCGGCGCTGTTGGACGCGGCAAGGGACAGGTAGTGCACGGCGGATTCCTGGTTCGCTTCGATGCCCCAGGCGTGGCGGAGCGCGAGGCCGTACAGCACCTGTGCGAGGGCATTGTTCGCGCCTGCGGGGTCGGCAAGGCGTCCGAAGAGCGCGGTGCTGGCCTCCAGATTCCCCTTCTCGTGCAGCCGAATCGCTTCCTGGATGTTCTCTTCGTCGGCGGGCGCGCCGGTGCTGGGTGTCCGTGTCACGCCCGGGCGCGCAGGACTCATGCCCATGCTGGCCATGGCGTCGTTGATCTCGATTGTCGGCGTGGGCGGCGCGCTGCTTTGCCCCAGCGGTCCGCATTGTACCAGCATGGTTGCGCGCTTCTCCCACTTCGCCTCGTCCTCCTCATTGCGCGCGACTGGTGCGTCGCCCACGTCGGGCAGGTTGTCGGGCACGTTGACGCTGCTCTGGCTGCGGGTGCGGTTGAAGTGCAGGCGCTCGCTCAGCGTGCCTGCGCGTGGCCGTGCTACATCTTCGCTCGCGCGCCCGCTTGCGCGCCCGCTCGCAGAGCTCGTGTTGCTAACATTCGAGTGACGCCTGAAAAGGCCGAACCCACGCGTGTCTTTGGGGCTCAGGAGCGGAGCTTCAGAGCGTGTGGGGTCGCCGGGGAACGAGGGCGGCTCGATGGCTTCATGCGTGCTGGTTGTGGTGCGGAAGAACTGGAACTCTGGTACATCTGGACTGAGCGTGGGACCTTTCCCTGGCGCGCCTGATGCGCCCTCGTCTTTTATCTTGTCTTTCTTCTTGAGCAAGTCTTTGAGCGGCATGGTTGCTGTGCAGTTGCGCCTGGCGCGTCGCGGGGGCCTCTCCAAGGGGCACGGCTGAGGTGAGGGGTGCTGTTAATTGCGTCGCAATTGCAATTTCGCTGCAGTCGCATATGCCTGGGGGCTGTTATTGTACTTTTAGAGTCGTCTTGTATCGACGCAGCTTCTGAACAAAGGTGGCAGGAGGCATGAGCATGGCTAAGCTGCGCCGCGTAATGTCAGCGGAGTGAGTTGCTTGTAGGACAGCCAAGGCAGCCTCAACCCGCTCCGCCTCCATCAGCCGCAATCTATTTCCGTTGCAGCAAGGCGGGGAACACCAGGCGAAGCTGCTTCACATAGCCAGTGCATGTTCACGTTGTTGGTCGGGACTCGTATTCGAATGTTTTCTTTCCATTGTTTTGTCTGTACATGCTTCTGCTTTTCTTCTAGATGAGTGAGAATGACCAGCCCCGGACCCAGCTATCTAATGACACCAAGAAGCTAGGAAACTACCAAGGATCACGGATGTGACGCAGTCGTGAAGCGCAAAGGGGTATCATCGCAATACGCACCATGTCGAGGCAACCCTGAATTGGACTTGGGACGTCAAAAAGGTCCAATGAGTAAGTCAGAAAGGCCCTACCAGGTTAAGCAATCGAATTGCAACTTCGATGCAAGACAGGTTAGGTGAGTCTTGTTCTGCGCAGGGGAGGGGGCCTACAAAGGTTCAGTGTCGAGTCCAGTGCATCGTGGTACCTAGTCTTCGACGTCGAAAGGTACGTAATCGACCTGTTGTGTAAACATTTGCGGCGCATGGGAGACCTCCGAAGTGATCTCCTGCACTTCAGCGGGGATGCTCTCGGCCTCTGTAGAAGGTGCTCGGGACCGTTCTTCTGGCGAGTAGTTGCCAGCAGGTTTGCGCATTCGAGACGCGCGATGGACGTGTCGATGTTGGCATTTATCGCCGCGTACACACTCGCCTTTGTTGGCGAAGTCGGGACATTCGTATGCGTGTAGGTCTGCACATTCACCGCCTTTCTCACAGTAGCCGAGACGCCCAAAGGCGTCGCAGATCTGAGCTGCAGGATTGACACGGATATGCGCGAATCGACATTCGTCGTTTGTACATCGTCCCTCTTGGAAGTGGAGACAAGTTGGGACGTTGTGTGGTGTAGGCTCATGGGACAATGAACAGCGGTCGCCTCGACTGCAGTCGTTCTTGAAGAGCCAGCGCTTGCAAAGCGCTTGCTTGTTCGGATCGTGAAGAAGAGGGCAGCCGTGGCGAGTGCATATTCCTAGAATAGAAGTTAGATGTGTCACGGCGTTGGAGTCCTGGGGCGTCGAGATTATTTGGGGTACCTGTCGATGTGAAAGTCGCGCAAAGCTGTCTCAATTCCGAGGGTGGGCTGTTTTGTCTCGAGTGGGCATTCGACAGCGGCGCGGACCCAGGCGCCGATGCGCTTTCGGTTCCTGAAGCTTCAGCGGATACGTCTGGTTTGTTGAACACGACGGTGCGGTTCTTGAACTTGGTTGGGCCATGGGACGGTGGCGGGCGCTGATACGGATGGTATGAAGCAGCTCCTCGTCCTCTGTATGTATACCCTCCACGCTGTGGTCCTCCCCGGTATGCATTATTGTATGCGCCGCGACCTCGGGGGATATATGCAGAGGTGTGGCCGTGGTACGTTGGCGCTGCGCTGCCATCATGTGCGGTGTAGCCGTTCGCGGAACGCGCAAGTCGGTCCTGCTGCTCTTTCTTCATGCGCGCGATGTAGCCTGAGTCTCACCGTCAATCTTCGTTCCAGGAAAGCCTCCTCTTTCACATACTGTTCAGCTCTGCGCGGGCGCGCAATCGTTCTTCTTTTGTGCTCATTGCGTTGATTTGTTCTATTGTGTACGGTGGAGGTCCAGGAGGTGCCATGCTTGCGGTAGTCTCACTGTATGTGCCTATGAATCAGTTATATACTGTGCAAGGGTTAGTACTACGTAAGCGCAAGTCTTTGTTGCTACAGTCGAACGTTGTCAAGTCGAGGAGCAGAGCGGTGGGGCGCAGATGGATGATGAGCAACCATTAATTACATAAGCGCGTCTCGCTGGCACGTGGTCGGCACATATAACTGCTTGACTTCACCCACGCTACAGTCAACAGGCAACAGACTGAAACTGAAATACCACAACACATCAGAGCGGTGCCGCTGCAACATATCGCGTGGTCGGAAGACTTTCGTCCAAAAGAGAAGCATTGTAAGCGGTAAGGACTGCCGTCTGTTCGCTTACAATGTTGTGCGCCCTGCAATTTCCATCTTCACCGCACTCAGACCGAAATGTACATGACCGAGCGCTCTGAGCAGTTCCTTAATACCCTGCACTATTTCCTTCTCAAGCTCAGACAAGCCCTCCTAGACCATCGCGCGCAGCTCATGGTCGACCATATGCAGCCACTTCGTAAACTCGTACTGCCAACGCAAGTCGTACCTGCTGTACATGTAGAACATGTTCCTCGTTTCAGCGTGCATTTGGCGGCATATTAGCGAAGTTGCGTTGTGCTCATCAGACTCGCGAATCAAGCATGTGCGGTAGCCAGGGGCCCCATGAAGGTTGTCTACGGTCACCATCGCAATGCTGCCATCGCCGTAGAGGATCCGTCGGAGATTCCAGCCTGTGAAGACGTAGACGTAGCTTTGGTTGCGGAGCTCACCAGGGAGTCGCAGGAACGGAGACGCCAATTGTATCGTGAACGTAGATACGCTGCAGATGCATGAACAGGGAAGGAGCGAGGGGAATGTTCGCTACTCACGGCATTTTGAGCTTGACCGAGGGTTGTATGTGGCTGTAGCTGCGATTTTGAGCAATGCTTGAACGTTCCAAAGTTATTGTGCGAAACTTTTGAGGTGCCTGCATGTAGGTCTTGCATGTGGACGATTGCGACTTCCTCTTCATGTCCGATCGAAATGACCTTACGTCGAAGAGGAACAACACAGCGCATCAAGCTTGCCATAGAGCGATCTGGAAGTGCAATCAGCAGGTAAGTGCATAAGTGTATTTGCTTTCACTTCCCAGTAGAGCCGTGATTATAAGCCTTCGCGACCCCCAGGAGCGCTCAATTCCTGACTGACACCGACATCAACCACTTTTGGGGATTACAACGCTTCATCGCCTACTACCGCGGCTTCAGCATGGACCAAATCGACCGTTAATGGTGGACGCGCGCCAGCGACCAGGTCATGGCAGCCGTACTGTCAGATGTCCTCCAAACCATGGTGACGAACAACCTCTTGCACGTACGAGGACATGGAACCCACATCATCGTAAATCGAAGGCCGAGTGGGAGGCCAGTCGTCGATGGCTGGTGAGGGAGACTGCGTATGCCCCAAACCTGGAACAAGAGGTCAAGTGTCGGTGCAGTATATGTCCGGAAAAACACTCCCGGTGCGGACATAGAATCACTGACAGACGCATTGCGGGTGGCGCATACTATCATGGGTCAGAGAAAGGACTCTGGTGAATCGACTAGCTATGTGTATGGTAGCTTCCGTATGTACCGAATGAACGAAGACAGAATACAGGATGCCCCATGACGGCGTTATGTCATACCACCTCATACATCATCAACCTCCCGCCAACTCTTCCCCATCAGTGTGTTGCTCTCCCCGCACCCCTCATCCACCAGCTTCGCTGCCCCCTCTTTCCCCACCACTGGCAGCCTAACCTCAAACCTCTTCCCCTCGCCCGCCTCCCTCCCATCGATAATCCCCCTGAAAGGGACAAATTCGGGCAACAGATCCAGCTGCTTGAGCGCGGTCGCCTGGTCCCAGCTGATGTGCTCATGGCACAAGCGATCACCACGCATAGCCACGATGGAAGTAAACGGGATCTCGAGTTTCTTGCCCGTGGCCGGAATACCAGGGAGCAGCCAAGGGACCTCGCGGTCGTGGGTCAGCAAGAAGATGAACTCGTCGATTACGCGGTCGCTGCCTACGGTACGGGAGACGAGGGAGAGCGATGTGTCGTCGGGGTTGGAGAAGATGAAGTGGTGCGTGTAGAAGGCTGTTAGGCGGTCTTTGCCTATGCCGCCTCTAGATGGGGATCAGGAATGAAATTGATGTAAGATACGAGATCGCCGCTGCGGTAGCAGCAGTCTTTGAGTGGAGGACAAGGAGGCACTCACGTCATTGTTGGGATGTGGTTCACGTAGGGCTGCGTAACCATTGTCGCCATGGTCTTCTCCACTGCGCGCTCACCAAATTCATAGAGACAATGCTCATCCCACACGGCCTCGAGGTCGAAGTAAGGGCCGCCCAAGAAGGGCTTGAGGAATGCTACGCTCCTTGTGTGCGCGATTCCAGCGTTGCGCTTGGAGTATTTGGGATCGGCAGGAAGTACCCAGTTGGTGTCGTTAGTGGCATCTTCGTAACGGAAAGTCTTTACGAGACCCGCCGGACGTGTAGAGGTCGGCGAGGATTTCGCTGGCTCTGGGTCCGGGGTCAATGGGAGTGATTCTCGACGTGCGATCTTGGGACCTGCGACATGGACTAGTTGAGGTGGGAGGGCGGCCGACGATTCGTGAAGAGTGGACAGTTGGCGGCCACCGTAGGATACAACGGCGAGAATATCAGGGTGCTGGATCACGCCTTCTTCGACATAAAACGGCAGGCGCGAGATGTAAGCTTCAGACATGTCAGACCTTGATGTTATGTTGATGTGTTCCGTAACGTTGTCCGCGATACTTGCTTCTCTTCGTGCAGTATCTCCGGCTTCAATTCTCTGTTCAAGGAAGGTTCAAAACTCACAAACGACACCGACACCCTTCCCGTAATCACATCCCTCACACCCCTTCAGCACTTCCAAGGCTTTCTCGAGCGGGAACTCGCCACCATCCTCCACTTTCCCAGGAACGAGAAGTTGAACGACGGCAAAGCCTTCTTCAGCCCATTTCTGTAGTGGTGGAGGGTCGAGGTGCTTCTCGCTCTCTTCGATTTGTGCGTAGTGATCAAGGATCAAGATAAGTCCTGGTCCATTTCCGCGGCGAGATAGCGGAGGCTGGAGGATCAAGTGGGGCGATATTTGCTGAGGTGAGGGGTAGGATGCAGGAGCTACAGAGGGTGACGAGGGGTTGGCTTCGCCCATCTTCTGAGGTCTCAAAGAAGACGTGTCGCAGTAGGATGAAGTACTCAAAATCAATCCGAAGGTAATCCAAGATCAGGTCATCGAGCTACGGACGGAACGTCAGGTAGACTAGTGGTGCAAAAGTGTGGGGTAAATTAGGATAGTTCACGCCCGCCATGCACGAGACGCAACGGCGTCAACAACGTTGCTCAACAGCGATGATATTGGTCGCACGAGTGCTCTATCTTGAACGCGCCAGACCATGTTGGGTGTATACATGCACGAGCCTGATGGCTTAGTGCATGGTGTCTGTGCTCGGCAGGTGCACGTGCGACCGAATGCATGCAGAGCAAGATAAATGTGGTCGCTTGTGTAACATCAGCGATGAGCGGTGTACTTGATTAGGAGATATGGGCGTGGGACATGAGCGCTGCACGCGCATCAACATATTGTACATGATGTTGGGTATCTAACATTGGAGCTAACTGGATGGACGCAGAAGAAAATGTACAGAGGGTATGGAGGATAAAAGTACAGGGCGCATTGTGCAGCTCGGGCATAGGAACACATGAAGACTCGCAAAGTAGCTGCAGCTTCACCTTCTGTCTTTGACCGTTGATGCGGGCTCTGTTCTGGTTAATCGCCCTTGAGCTGCTTGCGGACTCGTGCAGCAATTGCAATAGCTTCTTCGGGCAGACCTGAATCATGTTGGTAAGCGGCGTCTGGCATGCAGAGGACTTGACCATACCTGCGACTCGTGCGACCTTCAAGGCATGACTCTCACGATTGACTCCTCTTTTAAGACGATGTACGTAGGAGAACTTGCCATCTGCCTCCTCCCGCACATCGTTGCAGTAGCACGCAAGCTTGTCAAGATCCTTGGTCATATCAGTCAAAGCGTGGAAGTGGGTCGCGAACAACGTTCGACATTTGTTCACGTGGTACAGACGATGCAAGCAGGCGTAGCCCACTGCGATGCCATCTTCAGGTGTGGTACCCCGGCCAACTTCGTCCATGATGACGAAAGAACGTGGTGTGGCTTCCTTGAGGATCTGAGCGGTCTCAAGCATTTCCACCATGAAGGTGGATTGGTCGAGGAACAAATTGTCTGCGGAACCAACACGACTGAAGACTTTATCGACAAGTCCTATCTCCGCATACTCGGCTGGCACAAACGATCCTGTCTGTGCCAGAATGGAGATCAAGGCGTTCTGTCGAAGGTACGTGCTCTTGCCTGCCATGTTGGGACCAGTGATAAGCCAGATGCGTTCCATTTCATCAAGGATGCAGTCATTCGGCGTGAACTTGCGGCCCTGGTCCCCGCTACTATTGTCCACCACCGGATGCCGACCGCCCACGATGTTGTGCGACGTTCCGGAATTGAGGATCGGTCGAACAAAGTGCTTCTCCACCGCGAGAAGAGCAAAGGCGCACGCAACATCAAGCTCGTCAAGTACGGCGGCGTTGCGTCGAAGCCTCACAAGGTTACGTACGACGCCTTCTCGCAGATCTCCCAAAACTCGTTGTTCCTCGTTACGAATGCGGAAGCGTGTCTCATCCATTTGGGACCCTAGTTGCGTCCATTCTGGGACTTGGAAAGAGCGGGTTGACTTACTGCTGCTCAGACTCTTTGGAAAGTGGGCGGTAACGCGAGACACATCCTTACCTTTGACGTGGGCAACGTGAGCAAGATTTGGTGTCCATTTAAGCGTCAAGCTGGGCACATCCATCTCTCCTCGCAGTCTAGCTTCGAGTTGTGCTTTCGCCTCAGCCATGGTGTCTAAAGACATGTGCAGTCGCTGCAAAGCCGGGCTCGCCTTGCGCTTCATGATCCAGATGTCGTCTCGTCCATCAGTAGCACTTTTGAAGCTACCTGTGATCGTATGTGGCTTCGGTTGGATCCGCTTTGGCATATTCTTTAGGTCTTCCTCGCCAGCCTCTCGACCCAAGGTATCTTGCGCGAGCTCGGACATCTCTTCTGCTTGCTCGTCCTCAGCACGATGGTACTCAGAGAGCGCGTCCTCGTCAATGGCATCCTGAACGCGTCTGGAAAGCTCGAGCACACCCTTGAGGTCGAAACGTCGCTCCAAAGCAGACATGCACTGCCTCCTCCTTGTCTCTGACGTCCCGGCGTCTGTGTTGATTGGGATGGCGTTTCTTGAGATTGCGTGCTCATGGATGGCATTGAACAGCTCGAATGTAGTATCGATAGTCTTTGACAGCTCCATCAAGTCATCCGCATCGCCACGACCGTATGTGAACTTTGTGACAAGTCGAAGAGAATCGAAAGTATGCCCGAGTAATGACATGATATCCTGTCTGAGCTGGGGATATTCGATCAACTCCTCAACCAAATCGAGCCGGTCGTTGATTGTAGAGAGTGACATTGATGGCGCGGCTAGTACGTGTCAGCGGAGTCACACAGAGTTGAGCCTGTCCACCTACACAACCGTTGCGAGAGCAGGCGTGTCCCACTCTTGGTAACCGTGCTCTTCAGTGAGTGCAGCAAACTACCTTCGTACGTGCCATCTCTGATGGTACTCCTGATTTCGAGCGCTCTCAAACTGTTCTTGTCAATGCTCATGTGGTCCTTAGCTTGATGCCTGACTGGGGCCTGTAACCGTGTCCGAGATCCAAGAAGCTGGTGCTTCACGTAGTGGAGAAGTGAGCCACCTGCAGCCACTTCGCAGGGCGTGAAGTTCGCAGGGTCAAAGTCGTCTACCACATCTTCCAACATGGGTATCCAGTCCTTCACGGTAAGCGGTTCTGATGAAGGCTCTTGAAATGTAATGATGTGTCCATCTTCTTGCAAAATGGACACAATGCGTGAGTGCTCAGCCTCCTCAAAAATGCTATCCAACACAATCTCCCTTGGTTTGATGCGGGCAACAGCAGTGGGTAGCGATGCAATGTCGGTGCTCTGTGTCAAGAAGTCGCCGCTGGATAAGTCCATCCATGCAAGGCCGACCTCAGTGCGAGGCAGGTTGAGCACTGAAGCTACGTTAGAGCTTCCAGGGCTCTTTGTGACGGCCTTGTCCTTCGCCAGGGTCTTGGGATCGACGTGGATGCTGAGGAGGTAGTTGTTCTCCCATGGATCCATGAAGTGCTCGTCGATCAGTGTACCTGGCGTAATAATGCGTGATACCCGCCGCACGTATTGTAGCTCGCCCTTTGCCCTGTTCGGTGCGTCATTGACAAACTCGTCGCAAATAGCAACATGCTTGTTCAAATCCTGAACAAGAATTTTGAGGTAGCGGTCGAGCTGGTATGCAGGGAAGCCGGCCTGGAGTGATCAGTCCTAATTGTAAGAATGTGCACGACGGACTCACCATCGAAATAGCAGGTTTCTTGCTACCCTTGGATGCTTTCCGCTTTGCCTTCTTGAGGTTGAGCAGCGGGGCGTACTCATCAGCCTGTTCAAAGTAGAGCTGTCTTGCTATCAGTAGATTCCTTGAAATCAGACTTTACAGAAGTACCTCGTAAAAGCCACCGACTCTAGTCACTAGGACACAGTGACTGAACTTGAGCATAGTGTTGCGTACTTGCTGCAGCAATGGAGGGTAATCAGGTTCGGCGTCATCCTGTGGTAGAGCACCAAGTCCAATGGCACCCTGAGGTACGTCGTCAAGGGTTACTGAGGCTTTGCGTTTCGCACCTCGACGCTGCAGTTGTCCGGTCCATGTTGTTGCGCTTTCGAATCGTGTTGCACGTGGTTTCGCGCAAGGTCGCGTCAAACTTGAGATTGAACTTGTGCAGACTTTCACATGGACTTGAGAAGCGGAGAAGAGATAGTGTGACGATGGTCTCGATCTCAGACGCGTCGTCAGATGAACAGGCCTAAGAAGCATGATCTCTGGTTGACTATAATGCCAGGGAAAGGAAGGCGCGTCTGAGATGTTGCGTCTGCATGCGGCCTAGTGGCCTTTGCGGTGCGCAGGCGCGGGGTTGGTCGCTCTGTCCATCATCATAGAATTCCGAGGCTGCTCGTTCTTCAGTCTCACCATATACCGCAACAATGGCACAGAACTTCGCGCCTATGAAGAATGATCTCATTCTCCGCACCGCAAAGGGTAGGCAAACGGATTTTGAACGCTAGAGAAATTCGTGCTGACTTTCAATAGGCGAGAATGTCGAGCGTGCGCCCATGTGGGTGATGCGTCAAGGTATGAAGCTATTCATCGGTACCTCGGCGCATTCACAGTACTCACAATTGAACAGCTGGACGCTACCTGCCCGAGTACCACGAAGAGAAGGGCAAGAACGACTTCTTCGAATGCTGCCGCAGCCCCGAGATTGCTTCCAACCTTACACTTCAACCCATCGATCGATATGCTGGCCTCGTCGATGCTGCGATTATCTTCTCCGACATTCTTGTCATCCCGCAAGCTATGGGCATGGAAGTCATCATGGTAGATAAGAAAGGACCACATTTTCCCGAGCCATTGCAGACGCCGGACGACGAGCAGTACAAGGAGGTCATGGAGCGCAAGGTCGACGTGAAGGAATCGCTGGATTACGTCTACAAAGCGATCACCTTGACGAGGCAGAAGCTGAATGGTCGCGTGCCTTTGATTGGTTTCTGCGGCGCACCATGGACATTGTTGAGCTACATGGTCGAAGGCGGTGGCAGCAAAATGTTCATCCAGGTCAAGACATGGATTTATAAGTACCCAGAGGCTACGAAGGCGCTACTTCAGAAGATCTCTGAGCTCTGCGTAGAGTACCTGGCTCTGCAAGTCGTGGCTGGTGCTCAGGTCAGTTCTTACTGGAGGCCGTTAACGAATAACACTGACGAACATAGATGATTCAAGTCTTTGATTCATGGGCGGGCGAGCTTTCTCCCCAGGCCTTCAAGGAATTCTCCCTACCATACCTTAACTACATTGCCGACAACCTCCCTGCGCGTATCAAGTCGAAGGGCATCGATGAAGTTATCCCCATGACCGTATTTGCCAAGGGCGCATGGTACGCATTGCCGGCGCTCTGCGAATCGAAATACAACACCATTGGTTTGGACTGGCTGCATGACCCAGCTGAGGCCTATCAACTGGCTCAGTCGAAGGGTAAAGTCCTGCAAGGCAATGCGGATCCGGGTATTCTATACGGCAGCCACGAGTCGATCACGAAGGTGGTTGAGAACATGGTCGCTGGATTCGGTGGAGGAAAGAAGGGCTGGATTGCCAATCTCGGTCACGGTATGTCAAGGCGTTCTGCGCACAAACGAAAAAGCACTAACGTATGACAGGCATCACACCATTCGTCAAACCAGACGATCTGAAGTTTTACTTCGAAGAAATCCATAGGCTGACGACATAATACCATACATGACCAGTCTGCAGCCAGAGAGCGCGGATGACCTATTCATCCTCCCCAATGTCCTCGTACCAATCTCCGGGCTTCTCCTTGATGAACTTCTCCATCAGTGCCTGGCACTCCTGATCCTGCAGCACCACAACTTCGATACCCTTGCTCTTCAAGTACTCCTCACCACCAACGAAGGTCTTGTTTTCACCAATGACGACTCGTTTCACCTTGTACATTACACATGCTCCGGTGCACATGTCACAGGGCGAAAGGCTGGTGTACATGGTTGCACCGTGGTAGGCCGAGGCTGGAAGGCGCCCTGCGTTCTCCAAGGCGGAAATTTCAGCCTGGTCCGGTCAGCAATGAGGTATATACAAGCACGTTCAAGGCAACACTAACGTGCAGAGTAGCACTGCCTTTCTGAATACGCATGTTATGTCCCTGGCCGAGTATCTTGCCATCAGCCGAGACGAGGCAAGCGCCAATGGGCACTCCGCCTTCGCTGCTGCCTTGACGAGCCTCGTGCACGGCGGCCTTGAATCCAGCGTCTTGTGCAGACATGTTGAGAGATGTTAGAGAGAGCGAAGCACACCGCAGAAGAATTGCATCACGAAATGTATTCAGGGTCCACAACGCCAATCGACGTGCTTCGCAGATAAGCTTCTAGTTCTCGAACCTTGCCGATTGACGGGGACGCACGGACTCGAGCATCCAAAAGCAGACGCGTCGACGAGCTGCATTTCAATCCATTTTACGTGCCAAGATCGAACGAAGTTTCCAAACCAAGGTAATTCGAATCACGGCTGTTAGACGTTGCAGCTGAATCCATTGAGCAGGCAGAAAACCAAGTTTCAGCCGTTTTGGGTTGTTGGGTTGCGGTGGAAGGGCATAGAATCCATTGGAATCTTCTGCAGCTCGGCGCAGTTGACAACCCGGTTGACTACTTTTAAATCTCCAAGCTTTCGCCTCTTGCAGTGCTTTCACCAAATTAATATTGCCGCCAACTGACAGTAACGTGCTTGTGAGTTTAATACCCCTCTCAGACTTCCGCGATAGCCCGTTCCCGGCGAGTCTCGGTAAGCGCCTTCTGTTTGAGTCTTCGATGGCGACGAAGATACGGGCGCCTTCCGCAAGGCTGAGCCGCCTGTTAAAGCAAACCCTTGTCCGCAACTCGGCCGCTGACATTCGAACTTCAGACACAGCAACGTTGCGCTCCCCTTTCGCCCACAAGATACTCCAGCGACCCCGCGCACACTTTTACGACCCCACTAGCTCGTCGTCTTCGCACTTTTCCGCCACACAACTGCCAATATGGTGAAAGACACCAAGTTTTACGACATCCTTGGGGTATGTACAGCCTTACAACGAAAGAGTAAGCCAGGACAATATTGACAGGCGCAGGTGTCCCCAGATGCTACAGAAGCACAGCTGAAGACCGCATACAAGAAGGGTGCGCTCAAGTGGCACCCCGATAAGAACGCACACAACCCCGAGGCCGCCGACAAGTTCAAGGACCTTTCACACGCATACGAAGTTCTCCAAGACTCGCAAAAACGACAGCTGTACGACCAGTATGGCGAAGAGGGTCTCGAGCAGGGCGGCATGGGCGGCAACGGCATGGCTGCCGAGGATCTGTTCGCTCAGTTCTTCGGCGGCGGTGGTGGAGGCCCATTTGGAGGCATGTTCGGCGGCGGTATGCGGGAGCAAGGTCCCAAGAAGGCGCGCACCATTTCCCACACCCACAAGGTCTCGCTTGAAGATATCTACCGCGGCAAGATCTCCAAGCTCGCCCTTCAAAAGTCCGTTATCTGCCCGAAGTGCCACGGTGTTGGTGGTAAGGAGGGTGCCGTCAAGAAGTGTGCCGGCTGCGATGGCCGCGGTATGAAGCACATGATGAGGCAGATGGGCCCCATGATCCAGCGATTCCAGACTGTCTGCCCCGACTGCCAGGGAGAGGGTGAAATAATCCGCGACAAGGACAGGTGCAAGCAGTGCAATGGCAAGAAGACCATCATCGAGCGCAAGGTTCTCCACGTCCACGTTGACCGTGGTGTTCAGAGCGGTCACAAGATCGAGTTCCGCGGCGAAGGCGACCAACTTCCGGGCGTCG
Organism: Didymella glomerata; assembly: GCA_030271015.1. Taxonomy (NCBI): domain Eukaryota; kingdom Fungi; phylum Ascomycota; class Dothideomycetes; order Pleosporales; family Didymellaceae; genus Didymella; species Didymella glomerata. The sequence goes on along the minus strand of JAJOHN010000005.1, from coordinate 1,465,347 downwards.
AGCCTGGCGATGTCATCTTCGAAATTGAGCAGAAGCCGCATCCCCGTTTCCAGCGCAAGGGCGACGACCTTTTCTTCCACTGCGAGATCGACCTCCTGACCGCCCTTGCCGGTGGCCAGATCCATATTGAGCACCTCGACGAGAGGTGGTTGACTGTCGACATCATTCCTGGCGAGTGCATCGCCCCTGGCGAGGTCAAGGTTATCCGTGGTCAGGGTATGCCTTCGTACAGGCACCACGACCACGGCAACCTATACATCCAGTTCGATGTCAAATTCCCCGAGCGCCTCGGCGGCGAGGACGGCACACCCATGACACCCGAGCACATTCGCGCCCTCGAGTCGGTTCTGCCTTCACGAAAGGCTCCTGATGCCACACCTCCCGCGAACGCCATGACTGAGGACTTCACACTCGAGGCTGTCGATCCCACACGGGAACAGGCTCGCGCACGAGGCATGACCAGCCCTGATGAGGATGACGACGACATGCACCCCGGTGCCGAGCGTGTCCAGTGCGCATCGCAGTAAAAGATGAGCGGGCGATGTGATTAGCGAACGATTTACGAGGAATGAAGCACGATACCAAGCATAAAGAACCGGAGTGGAGACGGCGTCGTGGCTTCTGGGGATGATGTTGATGAATTGCACGGTGTTCAGGCATGCTGGCTACGCATATCAAGGCCAAGCGTGTCTGAGCAGGATACGCTTCAGCGCTCGAGGGTGGCATGAACGCGTGACGGAGATTCTTCTTTTTGATAGACCAGGCAGCGGTGGCTTTCCTTGTTTACAGCATTGCTATGACTGGGCAAAGGCGTTCATAGATGGAAGTCCTTTGCGCAGAGCATATTCGCGATCCAGTCATGGGATTGTGAGAGTAGTTGAAAATGCATGTGGTAATGTTCAACATCTTGTGCTTCTTGAAGGGTGACTGAGCGAAATGCATGCACGAAATCTTTAGTGACAATGACGTACAAATAACAATGCCGCCGCCGTCGCGCCGCGGCTTCGACATCACCCACGAGGCAGGTGACTCTGGCAGGTATTTTGACAATAGCACGCTACGAGAGAAGCACGCTCCAGACGATGTCGGGCATTGCCGCGCTGCGTGTCACGGCTGGACCGTTAGCTGCTCTGTTGCTTTCACTTCCGTCTGTTCCTTAACAGCGCCCACACCACTACCACGGCCGCATCCTCGGTCACGCCGTCTTGCCCTCGAATCTTCTAACAACCGCCACTAGCTCTAGAACAAGCAGGATGACCCTCCCATAATTTTCTAGGTAGCACTTATGAATGATTCTAGAGCCACTCACATTAGCGATCTTCAGCCGCAGCACTGCTGACAAGCTCCAAGCTTGGCTTCGTCGCCGCAAGAAGGAGCCTAGACTCTTGAAACAGTCACCAGCTAAAGTTATCAGAATTGCAGACACCGACGAAGAGGCGCACATCGCGCAATCGCTGAGGCACTCAGCCAGCGCTCGCCACCACCAACAGCCCTTTCCTTTCCTGGGTCTCCCAGTAGAGCTACGAACCAAGACCTATGTCTTCGGTCTCGCAAAACATTACTTAAGACTCCGGATTACAGGCAAAGCATACTTGTCCGGTCCAAAGACGTCCACCGAGCTCACCTTTCTACGATCAGTACGCCCTAGCTGTGGGCCATGTCTGCCGGCAGCTACGGGCAGAGACCAAACTGCTACTTTTCGAGCAATACCCCATCATCGCCGATGTTCCCATGATGGTCCAATTCCTGAGCCGTCTCGACCTCGAATTGCTCAACCGCGTTACAGAAGAGCAGATCATTTTCTGCTTCTACTCGGACCTTGTAACGCCGGTCGGTGTAGACTTGTGTTTTCTACTGTGTCGTTTATGAGCCATGGAAAGGCCTCAGAGCACTCTGTTTCGCTCGCTTCAACCCCGCCAAGATGAAGAGGACGGAGAGACTCGTCGCTGCTCTCACTGCGTTCCAGCAGGTATCCCATTCGAGCGGACCAGGCCACGGTATACAGGTAAATATATGGTGCACGACTTGATGGCTCTTGAAGTACGATCAACGACAGATGCCTACCCCTGCTTCACAACAAATTCCATCTCGTAAGGCTTTGTTTCTGGCTTCTCTAATCTATGGTCCCTCAGACCGTCTTGAGCGACCTTCAAACATTTGTCTTGTACTACCACCCTTGATCTCGCGTTTTCCCTCTGCATTCGGATTTTGGAAGCCCTTCATGATTTCTCAATGAAGAGAGTATTGTGAGTGAGCGGAATGACCCGAGCTTCGTTGTATATCTGTCAGCAGACGGCAAGGATGCCGGAGGCATGGATGCCCGAGCGCTTCGGGTTTTGGCGTTCAGCGATACCATACTCGCTGGCAGTACAAGAATCTTGGATTCTGTGGATTTTACGCCTAGTTCGTAGATGATATATCGTAGATGATATATCGTAGCCCGAGAGGTAGACCGAGCAAGCGAAGGATCTCTCTGCATGTTGAGTACATTTTCTGCATAGGTCCGAGGCGTCTTGACCACAGTCTGCACACGGTGGGGTCAACCATCGTCAGGGCCAGCCGAAGCTAGTCACATCTGCCTACACCTCAAAATGCTACAGTAGTTTCATCGAATACAGCTATGTACACGGAACATACTATTTCACAGTTTAGCGTTGTGTACCAAGCTTTCATTCTTGCTTTGAAGGGCATTATCTATAAAGAACACTTTTATAATCAGCCACGCAATACGGCGCCCTGGCTAGTAAACTGTGCGTTTCCTCTCTCGGAAATGTACCGTGACACGCCTCAAAGAAACTTGACATTCTTGACGTCCTTGGATGAAATCTTCGCCTCCGGGTACACATGATGTATATAGCCTTCCAACAAGGTCTTGCGGTGGACAAATTTATGATCCGCTTTCCTATACCCGCAGATCTTAGCGACAGTCAAGCTCTCACCATCAGCAGCGCCCGAGTAAACGCCAACGATCTCAATACGACCAGTCCAAAGCCTTCGACATCGGAGTGAACTGTGATGCGCCATTCATCGAGCAAGAGCATGGAGATGTACTTGCATGTGGCAATCTGCAGCGTGATATCCCCCGAAAAAATTGGGACAACATCATTGCGTAACTTGCGGCAGACATTTGGTATGTGGACAAGGCGACGAACATAATGGTCGGAGGAGCGGGCCTTGCCGTTGGGCGTGGAGACTTCAATGGCTCGGTGCTGGAAGACCTTGTCGATAGTGTCGTCCAGGACCTCTTGGGGCAGCTTCAACAAGTACTTTGTGCTACATTGTCCTTTTTGCTAGGACCGATATTCAGTGATGTTGTAGGCTTACATGGCGCGCAATCTTACAGGTCATCTGCTCGATGCTTGTCGGCGTTGGCGAAAGGGACCTGCTCGTTCTTCAGTGGGTCTTATTCGGAACTTCCTCCGGTGCAACTCTCCTGCCCAAAGCTTGACGGCCAAGAGGGACGAGCTCAAAGTCGCAAGAGCTCTTCTCGAATAGCTTCTGAAGCTCGCTCGTCAAAGATGCTCTTTCTGTACGCCCTTGACGCGCGGCTTCCCAAAAGAAACCAGTTCCTGCCTTTCGTATCGCACGCGCGGTGACGTCCATGCCGAATAACCGTTGAGCAGGGATTCCAGTCCAGGGTCCGTAGCTCCAGCCCCGCCGACTGTTCCGCCTGTCACATCTCCCCGCGCCCAGACGTCAAATGTCTCTCACGCTTCGTTGCTACATCCTCCACGATGGCGGAGGTCGGAGCCGGTTCTGCGGTCGCTGCAGATCAAGCTGTCCGAAGCTCATCTGATCAGCTCAACGACGAGGAGCAGCAGAAGGCCGCCCAGCTGATCCAGCGCAACTATCGCGGATACCGGGAACGTCGACAACTCCAGGGTATCGGGCTGGATGCTAGTGCACGCTGGGCAGAAGTACGCCTCCAATAGTTCCGCGGTTCCAGAATGAGATGTTGACGGTGCCACAGGCTGTACGAGACGGTTAGCCCACTACTTCTCTGCTGTTGGCGCATCCTAACCGTCCTAGCGAAATGGCGCAACGCAACGCGCCTCAAGTCGCGCGCAGACAGCCAGCCGAACCGAGACGATTTGACGACCCCCGAAGAACGCGCACGCGCAAACTCTCAAGCTGCGCGACAGAACTGGAAGCGTGTCGGCGAGATCGCGCGGCGAGCAGGCGCAGACGATGCGCCGGACGTCTCCCACTCGGAAAGCGACGATGCTCGCTCGCCCGAAGAGCGCACAAACCAGAAGAAGCAGAAGGGCGAGCAGAAGTCTGAGCGCGACAAGACGGCCAAGATGATGGACCTGCAGTACTTCCTCGAGATGGTGGACCAGAAACATCGGTACGGCTCGAACTTGCGCGCATACCATGGAGAATGGAAGAAGGCCGCCACGAATGAGAACTTCTTCTACTGGCTCGACAAGGGCGAAGGCCGTAACTTCGAGCACCCGACGGTCTCAAGAGAACGACTGGAAAAGGAACAAGTTCGGTACCTCTCACGCGAGGAGCGGCTGAACTACATGGTGAAGATTGATAAAGAGGGACGATTGTGTTGGGCGAAGAACGGCGAGCGGATCAGTACGACCACCCAATACAAGGACAGCGTGAACGGTATTGTTCCTGTCGATGATGATACCCCAGCGTACGGCCCGAATGGACAGCTGCTGCACGACGGGCAGAGCAAGAACTTCAGGCACTCGAGGTCGTCCTCCATAACATCCAGTAGTTCGAGTTCGACGGATTCGGGAGAGCATAGCGACGTCGAGGGCGAACATTACGTCAACGAAGATTTGGATCGTGCGAAGGGGATCAAGAAGATCAAACATGTGTCCGCGGCGACGATTTTGAATCATCTCTTGCGCAGCTCTGTCAAACCAAATTCTTGGATCTTCGTAAGTTACAGTCTTCTCAATCCACCCATGCCAGAGGCAGGGTCGAAGTATCACCATACTCTCGGCAAGACCGGCCCTGTTCGTAGCTATCGGTGCTAGTTGCGAAAGTATTGTTCTGAGAGCGTCAGCGGAAGCCTCGCTTCGATCATCGACCATGCTGCCCTGATACTGACTTCGAGCAGGTTGCAGATACATCCTTCCGCTTGTACATCGGCATCAAGCAGTCCGGAGCGTTCCAACATTCGTCCTTTCTACACGGCGCACGTATATCGGCTGCAGGTCTGGTCCGCATCAAAGATGGACAATTGCGACGCCTCTCTCCCCTGTCAGGACACTACCGACCGCCAACGAAGAATTTCCGCGCCTTCGTACACAACATGCAAGACAATGGTGTCGACATGAGTCGTGTCAGCATATCGCGATCATACGCGGTCCTAGTCGGGCTGGAGGTGTACGTCAAAACGCGGCGGAAGGTCAAGAAAGGCGTCGGCGCAGTCAAGGACGCCGAGACCAAAGTCGTACATCCGGAGGTGTACGAGAAGAAAGTCGAGGAACAGAAAGACAACAGTAAGAGTGCGCAACGCGAGCGACAGCTGCTTGCCGATCAGGCTGAGAAAGAGGAAGCCGAGCGGAAAGAGAGGAGTTGGAAGCGCCGGATATGGAAGAAGATCAGTGGTGGTGGGAAAGAGGATGCCGCGATCCGTGAGAAGGAGCAGGTGAAAGAGCAGAGGAGGAGGAAGGTGTTGAGTCGATCCGGGCAGGACGTTGAGAGCGGGATACCGCCAGATGGGAGAAGGGAGAGCTTGCCGAAGAGTGCGACCGAGCCGAAGACGATCGGTGGTGTGCCTGCCTGATGATGTCAGACCTTTATTCATGATACCTCTTGCTAATGTTACTTGATCGCGATGTTGAAATGAACGTTGTTGGCTGTTTCAGCATGCTATTGTTCGTCTCCTGCGCATCACGAGGCCTGGGCGTGAACTTGGCCAATGATCCATGATCCATGATATACAGTCCAAAGGGATTCGACGAGGCTTCTGTTACCTATACAGCATGCATCTGTGATCGTTCAGTCGAGATATCGCATTGTCGGGCTCTCAAAATGTTGCGTTGCCGCATTTGGGTTTTTGGTTGTGTTTGTTATCGGCCCAAATTGTGCCAACATGAGGTTATAACTTTTGGAAATGTTCAGATGTGTTAACAAGGAACTCGTTTGACCACATTCGAATGGCTCCTGAGCAGCGCAATTGTTATAGCGATTGTCTGCTCTTTGCTTAATCAAAAATTCCTCGTCAAGGCAGATTGAAGTCTCTGCGAAGGAACAGGTGTGTTCTCAACGTGCAAGTCAACTCCAGCCGGCACGGAGCAGCGAAACCCCCTCGACATCAAAACTGCAGGGTCATTGCAACGTCGACTTGGACGCTCGACTGATGGGTCTGGCGCCGTTCGGATTTCCTTTTGTTGTTACTTATTGTGGGTTTTCGATACGCTTGCGACTCCTGGTGTACTGTCGGTATGCTTGCAAGACATCAAATTCGCCGTCTGGTCGGATTTCCCAGCGAATGCTTTTGGAAGCGTTCCTGCATGACTTCTGCAGGTACGCCTCAGGCGATGACGATTTGCTCAATTGACGTCGGTGGAGATGGAGGCGCTCTTGTCGGTCGTGAGACACAGAATCATTGCCATGCGTCCACGACCTTTCCTGAAAGCTAGGTAGCTTTCAACAGCGTATCTCAAGAACCCCCCTTCGAACTACAGCATGGTTGCGATTGTCGCGTTTGGAGCAATTGTTCATCGCAGCGTTCCATAACGCCGTGGTTCATAGCGACTCGCGTATGATCTCCATTCCCGTTCCGCGGGCCCCTGCAGCATATTTCGCATCTCGATGCCTGGCGCAAAGTTTCGGATGTCCGCCCGCGCTGCGCGAATCGAGTACGAATCAAGACCTTTCGAGGGAGCTGATCCTGGCCCAGCAACAGGGGCCGGAAGTCAGGCCCACGCGCCTACCCGTTGCGGTGATGCGGCTGGCTGAAGGTAGCGAGCCGTGACATCATGGCCGGTCATCGAAGCCGCGACCTGTACTTTGGAAGAGAGGCATCTTTCCGAAGTACCGACTGTGTACTGGCGCTTCGCCGTGTCGCTTCTTCATCTTGAGATGTTGGCACAATGGTACACTACGTGTAAGTGTTTCATCAGGATCAGGTTTTGGGTACGCAGATGTTTGGTACGCCGTCAATGGTACACTAGGCGCTGTCAAGTCCGCACGCGTTTGAGCGTCGAGTCTGGTCCTCCAATTCGAAGTCGGGAGGCTGGGCTCGTCACCTGAGGGCCATGATTGGTCAATTGCACAGCGCATACCAGAGGATGCGGTGCTTCACGCTTGTGCTGTAAAAGCAAACTTGTGCTGCTGTGAGACACACTATTGCCTGTCAATAATGTCAACAACGCATTCGTGAGACGTAGGTCAGTCAGGCGTGCAGCAATTGAGTGCTCCAGGTACCGATGCCATGCTGCATCGTGATGAGGGCAATTGCTCGAGTAGCAGTACATCGACCACGTAAAAACGTTGTACCACGTTCGATGCCATACTCAGCACACAGACCACAGTTCGTATCTGCATCGACGTTAACCGTGCGTGCCCGTTGCACACCGCACCTACCGCACGTTTCCCAAGTTGATCAAGCATACGGTCAGTGTGACGAAACTTCTGGCGCTGCAGTTAGCGGACCCAGAATCGCGATCTCAACGGCTTTCGGGCCAAACGTCGCGTCGCGTGTTCTGAACGGTTCCGCGGCACCATCCAACGTCGGTTGGTGGCCAGCATAGGAACTTCACCCATCCTTAAATGACGAAGTCTGGGGTGCATTTCGCCTCAAGTGGTTCCTGATCACCAGCAGCACGCAGGGACGTCAGGGCTTCTGGGCTTCTCTTTCATTTCCCATGCCGCAGCGGGAACTCAATTCAGGTGCGCTGCATCCAAGAACATGGAAGGTGCAGATTCGCAGCGGGGGCGGCGTCGTAAGCGAGGGTGAACCAGGGTTCACGCAGGGGTACTCCCCGACGCGCTACGTCATGGCGACCTACATCACTCGCTGGATGCCACAACCTGCTTGGCCAACTGCACGGCAAGACCTGCTCTCTCTTGACAGCCTCCGCGCGTTGCAGGACTCTGATAGGAGCGGAATGCAGCAGTTTCAGGGATACACGTTTTCGATCGCTGGAATTTTGTGGAGAGGCTGTTGCGATGCCGTCGATCGGGCCTGGATCGTCAAGTGTGCAACGGGAAAACAGCAGGTTTCGTGTCAAAGTGTGGCTGACAGTGGTGAGCCGCTTGACGTGTCGAAGAGGGTGCAGCTTGAGCTGCAGCCTGCCAGGCCGTGTCTTCTGAGATGGTAAGAATTGATGTTCTGAAGATATTGCTAAAGCATTCCAGACCGTTGTGCTGCCAGAAGAAACCTGTCAACATCAGCATGGACGCGATTCAACCCACCTACCGCCGGCAGGGCGTCTCCAAACTTGGCACTGCTTGCTGTAACCATCGTCGATGGTTCTCCATCCCAGTTCCCGCCACAGTTCCCCGACCCCTGCTGCAGCTCCCACCCGCGCTTGTCACCTCATTGAGTGGAGCTCTCTCATCATTGCTCCGCGAGACTGGAGCGTCGCCCCGCTCAAGGCTGGAGCAAGTGACGCAACTAACGTCTGGTTCGTCGCAGCCCGTCGTACACACTCCAGTCGTGGGCTCCAAAACAGGTTCTGCTGGCCCAGCTCTCCTTACTGTGGCGCGAGCTCCCCCTGCTACATGCCTCATGGAGCTGCAGAAGTCGACGTCATCCTGAGGAATCGCCCGTCTGTCCCAACTTGACCTCATAAATGCAGGCCTGCCTTGATATCCTTGCTCTTTCTTTCAGCTACAAAGACGACCCATTCGTCAAGTAATACATGACAGAAAACTCATCTAACTCTTACACCTATTACTCGTTCCCCCCGACGCCTAATAGGAATTCTCCCCGTTCCCTCCGCTCACGATCTATCAGCAGTAACGTTTCTGCTACGAGTCAACGAACCCCAACAAAATCCACTTACGAATTACCCATTGACGAACGATTCAACATGCCTTCCCCCGCCGCAGGAAAGAGTGATACCCCCCGCACTCCTACCAAGCTTGGCAGGAAGCCCCAGCAGTCAGCTCCCAAGCTGAACAAACCGCAATCGCAGGCACCTGACACATCTGATCTGTCCGAGAAGGCCCAGTCGACTGCCGAGGACACCAAGAACCAGGCACAAGACACCGCCGAGGACACCGCAGAGCAGGCGAAGGATACTGCTGAAGACACCAAGGATACAGCCGAAGATACCGCAAAGGATACCCAGAAGAAGGCGGAAGACACAGCTGAAGACACCAAGAAGCAGGCGGAAGACACCGCTGATGATGCGGAGGACACCGCCGAAGACACAACCGGCAAGGTCTCCCAGAAGGGTGACGAGCTCTCTGAGGCCGAGCCCAAGCCCATCGACGACGATGAGGACGAGGAGGCTGAGGAGACCGAAGACGATGCCACACAGAAGGCTGGCGACGATGCTGAAGACACAGTCGACAACACCGAGGACGATGCCACAGACACTGCCAGCAAGGCCGGCGAGGGCGCATTGAGCGGCGCTCGCGGTCTCGCTGGTCGCGCATCCAACCTCGCCGGCAAGGCCTCGAAGGACCCCAAGGGTGCTGTTGAGGATGCTGCCGATCAGTCTCAGGACAAGTCTGCTCTCGATGCCGCTGATGACGCTACTGAGGCTGCTAAGGACACAGCTCAGGAAGGTCAGGATGCCGCTGAAGACGCTACAGACGATGTTCAGGATCAAGCTGACGATGCCGCTGGCGATGCTCAAGACAAAGCGGACGATGCCACTGGTGACGTCCAAGACAAGGCCGAAGACACCAAGGCCACTGCCGACGACAAGACCGGCGATGTCAAGGATGCCGCAGAGGATGCGAAGGATGGAGCCGAAGGCACCGCCGACGATGTCAAGGACTCTGTCGAGGACCAGACCGGCGGTCTTGATCTGAGCCTTCTCAAGGGTCTTGAGGTTGATGACGAGGGCCTTATCAACAAAGACGGCAAGCCCGTCGGCCGCCTTGTTGAGGGTGATGCCGAGGACCTTGCTGGCTACCCCATTGGCGACAACGGCGAGATCCTTGATGACGATGGTGATCTTGTCGGTCGCTGCGAGCTCCTCCCCGAGGATCAGCTTCCTGACGAGCTCAAGAAGGGCGCCGAGGGCGCCGGCCCCAAGATGCCTCCCCTTAGCATCCTGAAGGGTTTGACCGCCGACAGGACTGGTCAGATCCTGAACGAGGATGGTGACTTCGTTGGTCACTTGGTTGAGGGCGACCCATCCGACATCCAGGACAAGCAGTTCAACGAGGATGGAGAGATCCTTGATGATGATGGCAATGTCATTGCCCGTGCCGAACTCCACCCTGATGCCGCCGACCTCGTTGACGACGACGATGAGGAGGAGGATGAGGATGAGGAGGAGGGCGGTGCCGCTGAAGGTGCCGTCGACGGCATCAAGGACACCGCTGAAGACGCTAAGGACGATGTCAAAGACACAGCCGATGACGCCGCTGAGGATGCCAAGGACGAGATCGAAGACAAGGCTGCCGACGTCGAGGATGAGCTTCCTGGTGTCGAGGCACTTGAGGGTCTTGAGGTCAACTCCGAGGGTGAGGTCCTCAACGATGACGGCGAAGTTGTCGGCCAGGTCGGCGAGGACTTCGATGGCGACGTCAAGGACCTCAAGGGTCTTACCGTCAACGAGAAGGGTGAGGTCGTCGACTCTGAGGGCAACGTTCTCGGCAGTGTCGAGCTTGCCGAAGGCGCGGCTGAGAAGCTCAAGGACTCTGCGAAGGGCGCTCTCGACATCCGCATCTTGGACGGCCTCAAGGTCAATAAGAAGGGCAAGGTTCTTGATGCGGAGGGTGAGGAGATCGGTGAGCTCATCGAAGGCGAGGCTAAGGACTGCGCCGGCAAGACCATCAACGACCAGGGTGAGGTCCTCGACAAGGAGGGCAAGCCCATCGGCAAGGTTCAGGTCGTCGCTGGCGAGGCTGCTTTCGAGGCCCAAAAGGAGCTCAAGGAGCGCCTTGGTGAGGTCGAGCCCGAGGTCAAGGAAGTCGAGGTCACTCCCGAACCTGATATTCTTGATGGCTTGAAAGTCAACAAGAAGGGTCAGGTTCTTGACGAGGAAGGTGAGCCCATCGGCGAGCTCGCTGAGGGTGACATCAAGGAGTGCGCTGGCAAGAAGATCAACGAGAAGGGCGAGGTGCTTGATAAGGACGGCAACGTCATCGGCAAGGTCAAGACCCTCCCCAAGATGATCGAGCAGCAGGTCGACCAGGCCGAAGATGCCGCTGAAGGCGCCGAAGATGCTGAGGAGGGCGCTGAGGATGCTCAGGCTGCCGCCGAAGATGCCCAGGACGCTGCTGAGGATGCCGCTGACGACGCTGAGGAGGCTGGCGAGGACAACTTGCCCCCTCTTTCCATCCTTGACGGACTGACAGTCAACAAGTCCGGCAAGCTCATCAACGACAACGGCGACATTGTTGGCGAGCTCACTGAGGGTGACGCGAAGAAGCTCTCCAAGGCTGGCATTACCTGTGACGCCGAGGGCCAGTTCTGGGACAACAAGGGCAAGGTCATAGGCCGTGCCCAGACCGTTCCCCAGGAGGAGGGCGAGGAGGAGGCTCCTTTCGCTGGTCTTGAGGGTCTCACTGTCGTCAAGGACGGTTACGTCGAGGACGAGAATGACAACCGCGTCGGCCGAGTCGTCGAGGGCGATGCCAAGAAGCTCATTGGCCGTGCCGTCGATGAGGATGGTGATATCCTTGACAAGAAGGGTTCGGTTGTCGGACATGCTGAACGCTACGAGGAGGAAGATGCCCCTGAGGAGGACGCACCCGAGCCCGAGGATCTTTCCATCCTGAAGGGCAAGACCGTCAACAAGCAGGGCAACGTCATTGGAGACGAAGGCGTGCCCATCGGTCGTCTCGTCGAGGGCAACCCTAAGGAACTCAACGGTCGCCAGATCGATGAGAACGGTCAGATCTGGAACGATGCTGGCAAGGTCATCGGTCGTTGCGAACTCATTCCTGAGAACGAGCGTGAGACTAAGCCTGAGGGTATCTTTGGCGGCCTCGAGGGTCTCCGTGTTGTCGCTGACGGCAAGGTGGCTGATGAGGATGAGAACATCGTCGGAGAGGTTGTTGAGGGCAATGCCAAGCGCCTTGTTGGACTCCGAGTTGACGAGGATGGCGATATTCTTGACAAGTTCGGTAACGTGAAGGGCCACGCTGAGCCCATTGAGGAGGAGGAGCCCGAGGAGGAGGTTCCTGAGGACCTCTCCGCCCTCGAGGGACTTACTCTCAACAAGTCAGGCAAGCTCGTTAACCAGGAGGGCATCCCTATCGGCCGACTGGTCGAGGGTAACCTTAAGGAGCTTGCTGGCCGTAAGTCCGATGGCGAAGGCCTCATTCACAACGACACCGGAAAGGTTGTTGGCCGCTGCGAGATGATCCCCGAGAACGAGCGCGAGTCCAAGCCTGAAGGTATCTTCGGCGGTCTTGAGGGCCTCCGCGTCATTGCTGATGGCAAGGTCGCTGATGCCGACGAAAACGTCGTTGGTGTTGTCACTGAGGGCGATGCTAAGCGTCTGATCGGGCTGCACGTCGACGAGGATGGTGATATCCTCGATAAGCACGGCAATGTCAAGGGTCACGCCGAGCCTGTTGAGGACGAAGAAGAGGCGGCTCCCGCGGACCTGTCCTCCCTCGATGGCCTTACCCTGAACAAGCAGGGATACCTTGTCAACGGCGAGGGTATTCCTGTCGGTAAGCTTGTTGAAGGCAACTTGAAGGAGCTTGCTGGTCGCAAGTCTGACGGCGAGGGTCTCATCCACGGTGACACTGGCAAGGTCGTCGGACGTTGTGAGCTTATCCCGGATAACGAACGTGTCACTCGCCAGGAGGGACCTTTCGCCGGCTACGAGGGCCTCCGCGTTGTCAAGGACGGATTTGTTGAGGACAACGACGGTAACCGTGTTGGTGAGATCACCGAGGGTGATAAGAAGAAGCTCGTCGGCCACACCGTCGACGAAGACGGCGACATCATCGACAAGTACGGCAACGTCAAGGGCCATGCCGAGCCATTCGAGGAAGAGGAGGCTCAAGCGGCCGACCTTTCCGCCCTTGCTGGCTGCACTGTCAACAAGGCTGGTAACGTCGTTGACTCTTCTGGTCAGATCCTCGGACGTGTGTCTGAGGGTGACCCATCTACCATGGTCGGCAAGAAGGTTGATGGCCAGGGTCAGATTTGGGACAACGCTGGCAACGTCATTGGCAAGGCTGAGCTCGCTCCTGGCGCCCAGGGTGGAGCTGAGGGCCCCTTCGCCGGCTTCGACGACAACACCGTTGCCAAGGATGGCACTGTCCAGACTCCCAGTGGCGACATCATCGGTCGTGTCATCGAGGGTGACATCAAGAAGCTTGTCGGTCACCACGTTGACGAGGACGGCGACATCAACGACAAGAACGGCAACGTCATCGGTAAGGCCGAGCGCTGGGAGCCCGAGGAGAAGGAGCGCCGCATCAACCCCATGTCTGGCATGCGTGTCAACAAGGAGGGTGAGGTGCGCGATGAGAACGGCGATATCATCGGTCGTCTTACTGCTGGTGATCTCGGTCACTGCGCTGGTCTCGAGATTGATGACAACGGCTATGTCATCGACAACGACGGTAACAAGGTCGGAGAGGTCACCCTTCTCGGCAACATCGCGGAGGAAGAGATTCCTGAGGATGAGTCCGATGAGGAGAGGCAGCGCCGCGAGGACTCCGAGCTTGCCAACAAGATGGCTGCTATCTGCCAGCAGACTCTGGAGCGCGTCCAGCCTGTCATGAAGCAGATCACCGAGGTATGTAACATCCCATCATCTTTGTACAAGTCACACACTAACATTGTTCCAGCACATCGAGAAGGCTGACCGCACACCTCGCGACGAGCTCGACGAGGAGGAGCTAGTCAACAACGTCAAGCCTCTCATCGAAGAGGGTGGCCGCATGCTGAACGAGTGCAACGGCTCGCTCCGTGGACTCGACCCCGATGGCCGTATCGCCGCTCAGGCTAAGGGCCGCCAGCAGACTGGTGAGGCTACTCCTGAGGAGTACAAGCTTGCCGACTGCTTGAAGGAGCTCACCTCTTCTGTTGTCACTACCATTGACAACGCTAAGAAGAAGATCTCCGACATGCCCCACGCCAAGAAGAAGCTCAACCCTCTGTGGGGTCTTCTCACCGAGCCTCTGTTCCAGATCATCGCCGCTGTTGGTCTGCTGTTGACTGGTGTTCTCAACCTGGTCGGCAAGCTCCTCAACGGTCTTGGTCTTGGTGGCCTGGTCAACGGTCTTCTGGGTGGACTTGGTATCAACAAGCTGCTCAGCGGTCTTGGTCTAGGCGGCCTGTTCGGTGGTGACAAGAAGAAGAAGAAGAGCGGAGGTGGCGCGAGCAACATCCCTCTTGTTGGCGGCCTCCTCGGCGGCAAGTAAACGTTGTGTCTGATAGATACGAGCGGTACGAGTTGATGATTTCTGTCCCCCAAAAATGATACCACACACCATCGACACGAGGGAATGAGAGCTTTTCATTCTGGCTGGAAGATCGGGGGGTTGGAAGGTCAGCACTGGAGGTGCTCAAACCTGAGGTCGATGGGTCGGAAGTAATGATTTGCAGCGTTCTCGTTGAAAGGTTCCGGACTTAGCCCGGTTTCGATGTCAGCTCTTCAGCAAGCTTTTCCTTTGTCACACACCATCTGCTTAGCGGGCGTTGCTTTTGCACGAACAGCTGTTGTATGATTAGTTCGAAGTAATGAGATCTTACACTTCAATATTCATCTCCTCCAATGTGTGAGCGTGTTATTAGTGAGCGAATGTTGCGATGTTGAGGTGGTGTTGTGGACCATGCCTAAATTCCATACCTTTGGCAGACCTCCGCCAACCATGGCGCCTCAAGGTCGAAACCCTACACCTCCACCCTACAATGAAAGCCTGACAGCACGGCAAGCTGAAGAAAGCGCAAGCGCAAGGCTCAAGCCGGAAAGAGCAGTCGCCATTCGCCGAAAAGCTGTATAAGAGCATTGCAGGCTGGCACGAGAAAGTCAAGGACTGCACGCGGATTCTGGAGCTGACAACCTTACTAGTAAGTCTACGATTACCTTTTGGCTGGTTACCTGTACCTTATTGCGAAAGATGAGACCAGGATATGGGACAAGGGACTGTGATCATCTCAAGATCAGAACTGATTTGTGTTTCTTCGTGTTTGCCACGACGTTCACGAGGGGATGGCTTTCTTACCATTGCCCGTAATGCCTTCTTCTTTACACATCAGCCTCTCGACAGTCAGTTTTGGAAGAAGCTTCCGCTGTGACAGAAAGAAAACATCCAGCATATCATCCTTGCTTCGAACATAAAAAGCTGCCCTCAGAAGATTTTTGTCAAGCGGCATCCAGACACTACGGAGAGAGAGGGACTTGTCGCTGAATTTAATTTTCCCAGAATCTTGTGCGGATTGAAGCACATCGTACCTGCGGAGTGTTCTGCAGGAAAGGTGACATTGTGTCTACCGTGCGGGGTGACGTCATCTTCGCCCATTTCGACAGTCGCGACCACGACACCTTTTCATCAACCACGCACAGTCACATCATCAAAACGAGTTTTGACAGACCATCGCATGCCTATAACACCCGAGAGCATCATCTGATATCACGTTCAAGCTCTCCTCGAGCCTCGCTACCTTGTTGTTGCAACATGAGGACGGCCCTTGTGTTCTTCCTCATCTCGAGCATCTTAATCGGCAATTTCGTCCTTTTCTACTTCCTTGGCATACCAAAACTGTTCAAACAATTACTCGATAATCACAAAAAGAAAGAGAAATACAATGCGAAACAAGAGTGGATCGAGATGCAGAGCGATGTACACAAACGCGCTAAAGAGCGAAGGAGAAGGGAAGAGAAGTTAAGATGGGAGCGCAATGCAGCGCGAAAGAGGAGCGGCTTCTACGCGGAGCTTGAGCAAGCGTACAATAAAGCTTGAGTCGCGTAGGAGGTCACCAGGTCGCCAACGCGGGGCGCGAATACACCCTTGGTCTTTCACTTGAACAACGCGCTCGATCCACAATCAGAGCGGGACTCATCGATTGCACCTTTACCATAGCCGCCCACGGCCACCTCAACCTTGATAACACAACTGCCAATGATCTCGAATTAGCATTTTTAGGTTGCCATATCTGCCACCCAACATGTCTCTCGCCAACCTCCCCATCGATCCAGAGCTTCTCATCATCCTCATCACGGTCGTCAGTATCATCACTCTACAGGTCCTGGCCGTCCTCTCGTTTCTATGTTATCGCAATTACAAGGGAAAGACTAGATGGCGGCGTTTGAGGGAAGAAGGCATTGTCCTACTTGAAGGGCCTGCGATGTACTGGTCAGATGAGTTGCCAATGCCGCCGATTCCAATTCAGGTCGACACGTTACGGGTGAGACAGGCAGCACTCGCATCGAGTCGCGTTTTCATTCCTGGGCCGCAGGGTCTTGCGACATCCCAGCAGCACAATGCAACTAGTGAGAATTGAGTCGCTCTGTTGAGTCTCGACTTGAGGAAGGGAAGCACTACACGCAAGCACTCCTGTGCTGGAAGTCTCGGACGCAGGGTTGTCGGGGTATGTGTCTCTAATTCCGCTACTCTCGGCATACTGACGAAGTACTACAGCAACTTGCTAGCTCAGAGGCTTCTGCGCCCATACTGTATGGCTAGTGAAAAGGTTAGCATAACTTCGGCAGATAGGGATTCATGTCACTTACAATTCTTCCATTAGATGTACAGATCTGTCTCTCAGAGCTTCTCTGATCTGTGCGATGAAGACTTGAACTTCCTCTGGCCTCCAATTCTCGACACGGACCAGCAAGCCAAGAAGTGCGGCCTCCAGAAGCTCCTCCAGGTTTACCCGGAAGATACCGCCAATTTGTTTCTAGGATCATGTCAGCAGTGTTTCTTCAATAGATAGGGATTACATCTACCAGCTTCTTGTCCCTCGCCCATGATCCTACTGGAACTTTTCGTATGTCATGGTGTACGTCGATGAAGCCAGCTTCTTCTGTCCAACCTTTCAGATGCTGGCCAGGCGAACCGTGCCGGCCGATCTTATCGCAGGCTGCATTAAATATGCGACAGAACTCGATAACCTTGTTGTTGTGTTGCGCACTTCCATCTTCGCTGTAAGCTAGCGTATTGAAGTCTTGCAGCTCAATCCAACCTCCCGGGGTGAGGTTCCTGACCAATCAGCTTCATGATCTGTTGTGGAAGCTTTCTCCGGTGGCGCAACTTACTCGTAGGATTGTCGCAGAAGTTTTGGCCAATCCTGTATGCTTCCAAGCATATAGCGACTGTGGATGAAGTCGAATGGCTCTCGAGGTGGCCAAGGGCTTTCAACATCGTCGATTTCGAACGCGACATTCGGCGGTACCCTTTGGCAGCGGTCAGCCTGGTCTAGTGGCTAGGCGCATATAATCCACCATTTTGGCTGTATTGGACTCAGCTCGTTCCCTATCACAGTCGCGTTCGGATATCTGTCGCCCATATCCATCGCCCAGATACCCGTGCCGGTTCCAATGTCTAGTATTCGAATCGCTCGATCTTTTGGAAGCTCAGCGAGGTGCAGCTTGTCGTCCAGAAGCAGTAGGCACATGTGGTGGCTCATGTCCAATCTATCCTGCTCCTTCTCTACAACACATCAGCTTTGATAGATGCAGCGATTACGCACAGCTTTCTGACCGTCATTTGGGAAGTTGTATGCTGCGACAATCAGCCAAGAGTTCGAATTTGGCGAGGCCCAGGCGTGCAAACCTCCTTCACGATAACTGTGATAACGCCGCCCATTCTCCCACTTGTACTTTTCAACACTGGACGATAAAGAAGTCACATAGCTCTGTCTTCACGATGTTCAACATTCATTGCCATTTGATCTGGATGCATGCATGACACGTACGCATCCGTTTCATCGTAAGTTGAGTCCAGGTCTTCCTAGGAACGATCAGCATATCAACTATCGAACTAAGGCATCACGTGAGCTTACGTCGACAGCGACAGTGACGGTGGCCTGATCGTTGTTCATGGTGGGAGGTCAAAGAGGGGTTGTAACGGGCTCAAACAAGCAGCGATCGGGCATGATTAAGTAGTAAAGGTGTGAAGATTATATGCAACAATGCGGCGCAGTAATCGACGCACACCGGTTCTGGTGGCCTATGGTGTTGACAGGTGCAGGGTCCGCACTACTTCCACCCCGCACGACCTATGGAACGGACGGGACGGGAACTTCACCAAGAACGGTCGTGCCGAGAGCATTGCACCCCACCCAAAACAAGGTCGTGACAGCATGACAGGCCCGAGAATCAGGGGATCTCAACGATATGAGAGCCTAGGACAATGGCCTTTCCTCCGTCCTCATCTGGCGCATCATGTCTCTTCTGGCAGAGCTGTACGCCCTTCGGTGGCTGCTGCTGACTTTCATTGGTGCTCTTTATCTCGCAGACAAGTACCGCAGATACAACCGCCTTCGGCACTTCCACGGTCCTTTTGGAACGGGCTGGTCCGAATTCTGGCATTCTCGCGTGATTCTGAGTTTACAATCGCATCTTCGATACAAAGAAGTCAACGACAAGTAAGCTAGCGCTGTGGCAGTACAGGAACGTGGCGTACTCACATTAGCAGGTATGGTCCTATTGCACGAGTCGGTCCCAATGAGCTGGTTACTTCGTCGCCTGAGCTGCTTGCACATATGAACGCGGTTCGCTCGCAGTATACTCGGTCTTACTGGTTCAACGCCGCGACTCGATTTGAGGCCGGCAAGGACCATGTGTTTAGTCAGCTCGATGAGGAGAAGCACACCAAGCGCAGACAGCAGATGGCCGCTGGCTATTCTGGAAAAGAGAACTCGTCTCTGGAACCAGACATTGATGGACAACTACAGCAACTGCTTCACCTGATTCGCAGCAAGTACATCTCGACTTCTACGGCGTCCAAGCCAATGGACCTTGCGCGGAAGGCTCAATACTTTACTCTCGATGTTATCTCCACTATTGGCTTCGGTCAGGCGTTTGGAGACCTCCAGGCTGATGCCGACCTGAACCACTACATTAAGTCAGGCGAACAAGGTCTCTCCATAGTGGCCATTTCGGCTGCACTTGGTCTGACTAGATATATGCAATGGCCACCCATCGCACGCCTACTTGGACCTTCAGAAAAAGACAAGAGTGGTTTTGGTAAGATGATGAGTGTAGCCCGCAAGCTCATCGATTCACGACTCGAGAAGTCGACCGAAGGCCGATCCGACATGTTGGCATCGTTCATCAACCATGGTCTCACGAGAGAAGATCTTTTTTCGGAAGCTCTACTGCAAATTCTAGCCGGATCTGATACTACTGCCACAGCAATCAGGACGATCATGCTCTATCTCACAGGCCACCCGCGCATCTACCGCCGTCTACAGGCTGAGGTTGACAATTCCGTTCGGTCTGGCGTCGCACCAGCTGCACCAAATATCATCCAAGACAAAACGCTCAAGGAGCTTCCGTATCTACAGGCGGTCGTTCGAGAAGGACTACGGATCTTCCCGCCAGTAACAGATGCTGTCCCGAAGAAGGTGCCCAAAGTTGGTGATCAAGTCACGGTTGAGGGCAAGCAGTACTTCTTACCAGGCGGTACCGATATCAGCTATAATGTCTGGGGCGTGCACCACGACAAAGCCATGTTTGGCCAAGACGCGGACCACTTCAGACCTGAGCGTTGGCTGCTGAAGGAGAACAAGGTGAACGAAGATAAGTTGACTGCGATGCGCCGCACGACCGAGATGATCTTCGGTTATGGGAAGTATCAGTGCCTGGGAAAGCCTATTGCTTGGCTGGAGATTACGAAGACCATCTTTGAGGTATATATTGTATACATGTTCGTTGTATTTTTCGCTGACTTGCTCACAGTTCATGCGCCACTTTGATTGGGCTATTGCACAGCCAGGTCATCCGTGGAGGTCAACAAACTATAATGGAATCTGGGTGCAAGAAAATATGTGGGTGTTGGTCACTGAACGCAACCATAACACTTGAGTTGCAAGATGTGCTGCAGTACAAAGAAGCAATATGATATGACTATGTTAGGTTTAATGCTATGGAATGCGACAGCAAAGTCGAAATACAAGTGGGTTCCTTCATTAAAAAAAAAAGCCAGGCACGAACACCGTCCTTACTCTTAGACTTATGTCTCTAAGGGGCTGACGCGAGCTTGACATAGCGTTGCAACGGGTTGTGCGTAAGCTACTCTATCGGCTCGTAGCTGTCGAGGTGCTCCGGCACCTTCTGCAACTCAAAGTGCCACAACACCAACACTATCGCCATTCTCAGCTCAAGGTACGCAAGCTTCCGTCCGGAGCAGCCACGGGGACATGCGCCAAGACCTAGGTGAGCGCCATGGGTCGCGTCGAAGACTCTGCTCCTGTCCACGTCCGTCTTGAGCCAGTGGTCGGGGTTGAATGCCATTATCTCTTCAGGTGATGACTCGTCCCAAGCGCCGATCTTACCGCCACCTGCATTGC
This sequence comes from Didymella glomerata, assembly GCA_030271015.1. Classification (NCBI taxonomy): domain Eukaryota; kingdom Fungi; phylum Ascomycota; class Dothideomycetes; order Pleosporales; family Didymellaceae; genus Didymella; species Didymella glomerata. The sequence goes on along the minus strand of JAJOHN010000005.1, from coordinate 1,444,763 downwards.
GGAAGGGCAGCAAGCGGAAAGAATCGGGAATGTTGTGCGAAGGCTCCAGATTGCCAATGGACTGTCCCGTCATGATGACTAGAGTACCTTCTGGAATGACATGGCCCAGGACAACAGCGTTGGTAGATGCGGTATGTGAAGGGATGGGAGCTGTCTGACTGCATCGAATCAATTCTTTAATGCAAGCATTGAGGTAATAAACTGTTGTATTGGCGATCTCGTGGGCGGTAGGGACGCGACCTTCAAGTGAAGGCCGTCGAGTACGACTTGCGAAGTTCGTCACGTAGCTTGGATTGAACATTCGGATGATGGGCAAGCCGTTTCATGGTCCACATAATTGTCGCCGCGGTTGTCTCATATCCTGCGATGAGGAGACCGAAGATCTGCAGGGCGTTCGCTTATGGCAGACCCCAGCTTGACTTTCTCAGAAGCGACATACCTCAGCAAGCATAAGCTTAGAATAGAGCTGTCGTTTTTTGTGTTCTCTTGCAGCTTCCTGAGACTCCCTATGAAGCATATGGTCGACAGCATAAACGCTTTCCCTTGTTCGCCATTGATGTCATGCAATCTTCGCTCCGATTTGCAAAATCCACAGACGATCAAATCGTTCTCTGGCTTTACGAGGTGACCGATCCGAAAAGGTAGAAATCCTGGGGGCTAGCAATCAGCCGTCTGTGCTTGTTTGATGAAGCGAGAGAACTTACAACCTTAGATCCGAGGGTATGGAGAATTGCTTACTCCTTCAAATGTGTCAGCCAGGCTCAGTATGGCCTCGAAAACTGGGCCCCAACCCGCGTTGGGGAGTTCGAGCGCGCCGTCCGGAAGTGTCTTAACAGACTCAGAGTTCAGAGGAGATAGGAGGTCAATTTCCTGCTGTATCATGGTCGCTGTCTCGCCGGTGCCGAATAGGGCTGCCAGATAGCTTCAAGTGCAGAATGACTGATGTCAGGCTTGATTGGGAAAGGGTGATGCTCCGTTCTGGACAGCCGCCAGTGAGGGTGGTTGAGACTGAGCAAGAGAAGCCATGATGACAGCGAACGCTTTGGTCATGATCTGCGCGCTGTAAGGTGTTCCTCGAGGAGTGAAACGTAGAGCAGAGAAGTAGAGGTAGGTCAAAGCTTCGAGCGCTTAATAGGCATTGTAAGATTTTCATGCAAACCACATAGACCCGGTCTTCTGTTGCTTGAAAATACCTCCATAAGACCAGGAAGCTTGCTTTGTGACCGCTCAAAGACCGTGTGGTGTGTCTCGTTATTCTGAAAATGAACAGTGGGGTTTCGTCAGAGTGAGCCTATACCTAATGCTGCTAATGCTGTCGCGAGTTGCACTGCTGACAACACGAACGGTACTACGGGTCAACCGATGTCAGCGTCTTCGAAGCGTTGAAATCGGGCAAAGACTACAGGGTTCATCTCGCCCAGGAGTTATGACCCTGCCGAAGAGCATCCTGACGAAGCGGGCGCTTCGAATAGTCCAAAAACAACCGCCGAATCTGGTTGCAAATAATCCTCCCGGATGATCATCAAGCCGACAAGGCAGCGGATATCTCTGGACACCAAAATTGACGTATCGACTACGTTGTGAGGCTCTACTGTTTAATGCACTGCATTCCTTGATCGAAACCATGTCTGTAGTGCAGGCCCTCGGTGCTTTGACAACTGAGATAAGCAGATCTAGAAGTGGATTCCGACAGGAAGTGGTGCAAGCACTATCACCGTGACTTCCCTGGGAACCAAATGCTCAGTTTCTGTTCAACCACGGCGTCCTCGCTTGTACCTCGCTTCAGAGATGCGTTGATTCGGTTGTCGAAAAGACAAAGAATCCAAGAAACGAGCGTGGCCCGATCTGCTATATTCTCTACTGATGCAAAGACTCCACAAGGGTAGACTTCGCTGTGGGACATCGTAGAAGGGTTCTTGCCACGCCTGGTGATCATGTTGTTGCCTAAGCGGTACTGCGTCATCCTGCACCCAATCGAATACGACATCTCGGAACTTGCCAGACCGTTGATTGTTGATCGTGGGGAATGTCACTACAGTCCATTCACTGCCGGTCCTCGTGGACAGCTGCCCCTGGCTGTTCCCACAATCCAATCATCTCACCGAGGCTTCCTTTGAGACCTTGTAAATCCTTGATCCCCGCATTCGGATCGCTTTGTAAATACTCTAGAAGTGGAAATCCCCATTCTCGGCTCACTTCCACTGTGTCAGATGGGGGCTCGATGTGCTCGAACGAGGCTCTTGCTTCCTCAGGAAGGCTCTTTCTCATCCCCCAAACTACCGCCTGGACTCCTCTCAAGATCTGTCGCATACCAGGTAGGTCGACAACCGTGCGATGCAGCAGCATGGCCGCCCGTGTGAATAGTTCGGCACTGATTACAGAAGAAAGAGACGGAACCAGAGTAAGGCAGGCGTGAAATAGTCCAGCTAGGAACATTGTCGAGTAATCGCCAGCCAAGTGATCCCGAAAGTGGTTTTCGACGAGCGTAATGATTCGTTGGCAGTGCATGACGCGCAGCCCCAGGCTTGCTCCTTCCCCAGGTAATACTGCCTGAGGGTCCAATGGCCGCAGTATAAATAGGGCAACGATGTCGCGGTGTACACTGAGACGTCTCGGTGAGCAGACTGTCAAAGCCACAGAGGCTCTCGGCCAGAGACCTACCTCAAGAAGGCTGTTCCTGGAGTATTGTTCATTTCATTTCGCAGTTCTTGTGGGATTTTGTTTTCCCAATCTTGCAACGTTCGGTATTGCTGGAGGCGCCTGTCAAAGTCATCTTTTGCGCCCTTCTCCCACACGTCGAAATTGTGGTTGATGACCGCATGTTGTAAGACCGCTAAGTCGCAAGCAGCATTCAATACTCCCGGCGTAAAGGACGGACGATAGGATGAACTTGTGAAAGGCTGCTCAAATATGTCAACATTCTCGACAACATCGCCGGGCGCGGCGTTTCTCTTTTGGAATAAGCGTGGCAATTTGGGCGCTTCACGCTCTGGCCGCTTGTTGTGTAAGTTCGCAACAATACTGTCCTTGTTAGCCCCTGCCTGCAGAACATCATAGATCTTCTTACTTTTCGCAGCAGTATATACCCCACACAGCTGTAGAATAGGCCTTGATCTCTCGCTCGTCTGTTGTGGCTGACAACTTAGTGTCAATTCGCAGACGATCCATCATGTCGTAACCTAGATTACGATAGATTGGTGCCACCCCATCTCGACTCAAAAACGCACTCGCCATAAACATGACGATCAAGCCCTGGGCAGTTGGGAGGGAAGCTCGGTTGTTTTCGAGATGGTAGTGTTTGACAGCTTCGTTGAAGAATGCTTCCTGCATCTTCTGTCCAGTCACTGTATTGATCCTTCTCACCGCATTTGAATAGTGCTGGAATTGAGGCCTCAGCTATGCGAAGATCATTGGAACTGGACGAGGAGACTTACAGACTAAAGTTTGGTCAGCGAGTGTGGGATAAGGTATGTGGTCAAAGCCCGCCTCATAACTCCGACGACATGATAGGGTCGCTCATCAAGCGCAGCGATACACCCTTTTGTAGTGCTTCCTACTCCTTGACTTACTTGTAGTGTGCAAATTGCGCTGACGAGAAAAGGCGAACAGAAATGCGACCGCTCCAAGTCTCCAGATTGCATGTCGCGGATGAAGCAACTGCGTTCAATGAAAGGAAGGATGTACGCTCCATCCCAGGCAAAGAACTTTGAGACGAGTGCCGAGACGATACCATCTCCAGCTACTGTTGTCCATGGCCTCGCTCGCAGCTTCAGTGGGCTCCATCTTCCGCTTTCTGCATCGAGTGTTTCGATCTGTGGATAGCCTTGATACTGCGACACAGGGTCAGGATTCGGCAGTAGCACTCTCGCTTGTCTTATTGATTCCAAGGTCATGAGAGGATCTCGGTTCATCCTCAGCCGGCGAAAGATCTCTGTCGCCTCATCCTCGGGCTGTGTTTGGATCAGATTCAATAGGTCGCGTAAATCATTCCGTTCTTTCTCGAGTTGTCCTAGCCTGTTCTGCAATACGGCCTTGCGATTCTTGTCGGAAGGTCCAATCTCGTACTCACAAACGAGCTGCAGGCTTCGACACCGCCCGCAAACCGGATGAGTACCATCGCACTTGAGATGACAATGTCAGCACACCGGAATCCGCGTGAGCAATAAGCTATTATACACACCCGAGTCTTCTTTGTACGACACCGCTCACAGGCTATATTCCTGCGCCGTCTCTCTGGTGGAGGGTCTTGTTGTTGTCGACCTCCAGTCGCTGGCAGTAAAGGCCGATAATTGGCAGCCAATTGACGGCTCATCATTGGCCGGGACGCTGATGCGAGTCTGCAAGACCATGAGCAAAAGACGATCCTCGCTCTGCCGGAAGAAAACCCCGCCTCATATAGAGATTCTATAATTGGGTGTATTTCTCGGTAGTCGTTAATGCCAGGATTTCCGATGATGTCATTTTTGAGTTGTCTGCCTCTTGTGGCACGCAACACACCTACCTGGTCATTGCGTCAGGTCCAGGAACTTTCCAGATTTGAATGGTCCGGACTTCTACTGCAAAATCGTGACGGTAGTGCATTACTGGCTGCCGAGATAGTCGGCATTGTTCGGCATGGATTGTACGCCGACAACCTGGAGTCGTCGAGAGCAGATGGCCGAGCCTGTGGCATGAGATATATTAACACGTTTGGAGACCGAACGACATCATACCCGTTCCCCTACAATAACGCCAGACTGCTAGTGGAACAGATGGGTAGTCGTTGTTGGTGGATGGGTTTGTTACGACCCACACTTATAAGCAGAAGCCCTTTGGGGTAGTTCGAGTCGAGATTGCCCCACCACAATTCCACTTTGTGAGAGTCGTACGTCATGCTGATCCTGTCAGCTTAGTTTCAGTGCACTCCTAACATGCCACAGTGCCGACAGCATGGAGACCAAAAATGTAGATGCATGTACTGTGGTACGCTCTCAATCTCGTTGCTCAACAGTCCAGTCATAATTTAATATCTCGATCCACTGTAGTGCCGTTCGAAAATTGAAGCTCGAACGGTAACCCTCGAACGTACGTGTATGAATATGACAAGCCTCTTCGCTCTGCGAGAGCTTGTTCGATGTCCTTGTACATGTCATACCCCTTCATCTCTTCAAGGGTCAATTTCTTCTTCTTACCCACGACTGTCATATGAGAATGATGTATTGCTGGAGAAATCTGGGAACTTCATTAGCAAGATAAAATCTTTCGGTATAGCGGTGCTGGCTTACCGGTTCGCTCATTGATGATGTATGCAGTCTTAGCTGCCGAAGCCTGAACTTCTGTCGTGCGAGGTAGGCGGACCTTCTCATACGCAGCCAGAGAGTCTTTCACGTCTCCCTTGAAGTAGTCCTTGTAGAAGAGAATGCCTAAGGCTGCTGCAACTTCAAGTACCACGCAGGCTCCTCGACTCTGGTGGGGCATCATCTTCGTACCCTCATTAGCTACGACTGGGTCATACGAATTTTAGACATGGAATTAGACTTCCAGGGTGCCCAGCATCTCCGATTAAAGTAACATTTTCCTTGACGAAAAAAAGGGTACGGCTGATGGACTCACAGACGCCGAGGCCAAACCTCGATGCCGATGGCGAGGCCTGCCTTTACTTGAACACCGAGCTCAGGATATGGCGCGAGAAGCTCTTCAACAGGTAAATCTGCACCACTCCAGGTGTGATTTGCATAATCTACTCCTGAGCGAGGGAAGAAACAGTAGTAGGACGGAAGCTCGCCACCGTTACACGGTGATAGAACAACCTTGTCCCACGTCCCCTCTTACCCTTCCCAGTACTCGAGGGCGCTATTGAGGGAGTGATCCACAAGCCCCAGCTTCCTAACATCTTTGGTCCAGACGTTAGCATGTAAGCAACTGGACTCGACTGGTTGTTTTCCGGGGTTCAGGTCGATGATCTTGCGTGTGACGGAACCAATGCCGTCGGCTCCAACGATCAGATCGTGTTGACTCTTAATGTTATTTCTGAATGTGATGGTACCAGACTCCTGATCTATAGTTTGGCACTGGAGCCTAGGTCGGCTTCTTCCAGTACAGCGTCAATATACGCACACAGCATGCTTGCAGACTTACCCCGTGGTTGACCTTCGAGATCGCCGAAGCCCCTTCGCCATCTTGTTGTAGCGCACAGTCCATGAGAATCTTGTGCATATATTGCCGATGGAACCTGTTGTAGACGTATCCCCAGCGCCCTTCATAGTCGTCAAGAACGTAGACGCTGACAGACTCGCCAGTCTACCAGTTTCTGTTGCTGAGTATTTCGAAACGACCGGATCGCTTTTCTGTACGTCAACGCCCCATTCATGCAACCAGTGAGTGCCATTGGCAGGCATGAAACTGAGGCTCCAGCTTCGCCAGCGAAATCGTGACGCTCGTATATCGTATGATAAAGTCATGGCCAGCTCGGCGCAATGAGATGGCAGTAGCCAATCCACCGATACCACCTCCCATTATACCGACACTCAGTCTCGCCCAGTGATCCCAAGGTTGATTGTGGTAGGTAGTAGGAATGAAACAGCCTTGAAGGTAACAGGGGGCTTCCTTAAGGGAGAAAAGAAGACCCGGCACCCGTGTGTCAAGGATTACAGACGAACCTTGCATGGGACTCACTGACAATGATACCTGGGCGTTTCGAAGAATTGCTGTAGTCGGCAGATAGTGCTGGTCAAATGCGATCATGAGTTCGTCCGAGCACACAACCGCTAATAGCCTACGGACATTGCTGCATGTGAGACTCAATAAGCTAAGATCTAAGAGCGCGGCTGAAGATGACTGTGCCATCCGTGGAAGAAGGTGCGGAAATGGTGCTCACTCGGCGAGTCGCAGTGTGTGTCGTTGTTTGGGTACTGGGGGCGGTTAACGTACCATAGCCGCGCCTACAGCTTGTTCGGCTAATGCACCGCTGCATCCTCCCACCCAAACGGGGAACGCAGCTTACCAGGACAGGGTACTCACACGAATAGCATTGCGAGACAGGCGGGGTTCGCGAGAGACGCATCAAAGAGGGGGACCATTTCGGTAAATGCACCTTGCCTGTCACATCGTCACCTGCGTTGGGGCATGCAGAGAAGGCCGATGCTCACCACTGTGGCAACGAGCCCGCTATTCATACATAAGCGATCGCCCTGTTGTTAAGCATCTGTTTCTGAGTATTTTCGGCCTCTTGTGTCCTACATTTACCCGCAAAGATACCTTAACTTGTCAGGTTGAGATCCTGGAATTCACAAGCGTCGAAATTCCTACTTACGATGCTTGGCAAGATCATCCTCGAAGAGGCATTTGCCCTACCTCGCTTGGAAGAGAAGACCAAATGGTGGGCTGGTATGTTCAGCACAGATGCAGAGAAGCACACAAGAGAGATCCAGGACTTGACAGATATTCGACTCAAGTTCGCCGATCAGTACGGAGTCGGTTACACTATCCTTTCTTATACCGCCCCCGGTGTCCAGGACATCTTTGATCCCAAGGAGGCCCATGCTTTGGCCGTTGAGATCAACGACTATGTCGCTGAACAGATCAAGCCGTTCCCGGACAGGCTCGGAGCTTTTGCGTAAGTCTGCGGCGCGGAACTGACAGGCTCTGCGTACACGCTGATACTTTGTTTAGGACACTCTCAATGCATGACCCAAACGAGGCTGCGGAGGAGCTGCGACGAACCGTCACCAAGTACGGCTTCAAGGGAGCACTGATAAACGACACGCAGAGAGCAGGCACTGATGGTGAAGATTACATCTTCTACGATCAACCAGAGTGGGACGTTTTCTGGAAGACGCTCACCGACCTTGACGTCCCGTTATACTTGCATCCGCGTAATCCCACAGGAATTGTCTTTGAGAAGCTTTGGAAGGACCGTCAATGGCTGATCGGCCCTCCTCTGTCATTCGCTGTTGGTGTCAGTCTTCACGCTCTTGGTATGGTGACAAATGGCGTTTTCGATCGCCATCCTAAAGCTCAGGTGATTCTCGGCCACCTGGGAGAGCACATTCCGTTCGATATGTGGCGTATCAACCACTGGTTTGAGGACCGCAAGAAGCTCTTGAAGCCTGGACTGGACTGCAAGAAGACCATCCGCGAGTACTTCAACGAGAACTTCTGGATCACAACGTCAGGCCACTTTTCCACAACAACGCTGAATTTCGTCAAGGATGAAGTCAGCGCAGATCGTATCTTGTTCTCGGTCGACTACCCGTTCGAGACTTTCGAAGACGGATGTACTTGGTTTGACAATGCTGAGATGAACACCGGAGATCGTTTGAAGATTGGGAGAGAAAACGCGAAGGGGCTGTTCAAGCTTGGCGAGTACAAGGACTCGAGTGCAAAGGCCATCTAAACAGATCAATGAACCGTAAATAAAGAACGTGCAATCTGTATTATCCCAACATTGCGAGAGCAGATCATCGGCGACAAGGCTGAGATGAGTTATCATGACGGTGGGTCCTTACTGTCACATTTAACCATTGGATCTCCGAGCACGTTTCGGACGATGTGTATGTCGCGGAAAGGCCAGTGCAGGTGTCGCGTGTCCTACTTGGGGACGCGACGCGTTCGCGTCTCTTACGGTATCGTGCACATGCTCGCTTATCGCTTCTGCACGTGACTGTCTGATCCAGTGCCACAAGGCCACTTTCCCTTCCAACTGCTCCTCCATCGAACCTGCGGCTCTTCAACTGCATGCCACCCTATTGCGCTTAGTGGCTGCAAATCGAGCTATTGACATGAGCCAGCGGTAGAGTCCTACTGATTCGTATAGTGCGCGGCACACTACCCGACCATTCCGTTTATCTTCGGATCCTGCACCACGAGTCGCGTTCGCCTAGAATACTATTACCCCGCGCTGCGCCACGCCTATCACTCGCTTAGCTTACGTGGACTGCTTGCTTGCTCTTTGCGATCTACGAAGAGCTATCGCTGGCCGCAGCAGGTGAAGATATGCTGATTCTATAACATCGCCCTCGTCGGCAGCCGCGCCCGTAACGGTACCCGTTCCCCGCCAAATCGAATTTTCCCTTCTGAGCGGCTGTTGCACTGCAGCTCGAATCCTATACGAGCATTGACTGATCACATGACGGATTGAAGGTGTTCTCAGCATCGCAATGCCACGCCGGCCAGTGAAGCCACAAGACCGTCAACGTGTGGTCAGGGCATGTGATCAATGTAAGTCGTCCAAAAAGCGTTGTGACGGTAGTCAGCCTTGCTCCCCGTGTCAGAAGAAAGGATATGATGGGATCTGTCATTACACTGCTGGTCGGCGGCATCATCCATTGCCACAACCCCCACCTACGCTTTCGAAGCTGGCTCCAGCAGGGGATGCACCACTAGCATTTGAAGGAAGTGAGACCAGTGAGTCTATGCTTTCTCCGAACTCATCGAATTTCCATGGTCCCACAACTCTCTTATCCGGAGGCCCAGGACCGAGGTTTGTCAACATAACACAAGGTCACCTTTGTGAAGAAAGCACAGGCACCACCGACACGCGAGGTTCGTCCATAGAAGTCATGGCACAGCCATCTGTCATGTTATCAAGTGTCAGCGGTGAGAAAGGCAAGCATCAATAGCCTCGTTCGAATGCGCCCATACTTATTACATACAGTGTTTGTTGGTAACACGGCGGCCATATCGTTCTTGCAATTTCTTCAGAAGACATTGGAGCGTCACGTCGGCCCTTCTGGCTTTACCGACGCCCAAGAAAGTCGGAATTTGTTCGAAGCAGAGGCTGTGGGCAATGGGTCAAGTCACTTCTATGACGGGCTTTGCCTTGAGGACAAAAAGGCGTACATACAGTATTTCTTCGATGCAGTATGTATCTCATTCGAAGACTGAGCTCTTTTTTCAAGATGAAGGAGTACTGATTTCCTCGCAGTCAAATGGTCTACTCGACTTGTACACCTGGGAAGAGGTATGTCAGGTGCTGCATATGGAAACTCGTCACAATAAGCACGACGGCTCCTCTACCTCACAAGGCCCAAGGACTCTTGACTCAGCCGCATTGTATCTCATGGTCGCAATCGGTGCTCAATGCTACGGGCCCACAAAGGATGCTGTGGTCTGGGCGGCTGAGCTCTTTTCTTATGCACGCAAGCTTGCCTTCGCGCAGATGCTGGAGAGCCCAAGTCTTGACCTGGTCAGAGTGTTCCTACTCATGGCATTCTATATGTTTGGTGCTTGCCGGCGCAACTCCGCCTTCATGTATCTTGGAATTGCCTCCAAATCTGCAGACATACTAGGGCTGCACATGTCTGCCCAACAGAAGCACACTGTCGCAAAAACCCAAAACGCAAAGTAAGTGTCGAGACAATCCAACTGTGTTGAGAGCTTACATTGTGTCTGACCGAAACGCGCAGACTTCGAGCGGCCAAAAGCATACGCGTGTTCGACGTGGTGTGCAACTCCATTCTTGGGCGATCAAGTAGTACTCCATCACTTCGACCGGGCCAGTCGAGCTACGTCGGGGATATATCTGACAACGCGGCCGACGTAGTGTACCGAGCTCTGGCATTAGGCGCAACGTACGAGATAACAGCTGTCCTCAATACCGCCGTCAAAAAGTCTGCCGAGGACGAACTTGACGTGGACACTGCTGAAAGTCTTGTCCTGGCCTTGCAACAGAAGAGTCGCAATTTCCCCTCAGTACTGCGAAGCTCTGATAACGAAGGTTCTTCTAGCAGCAGACACAACACAATTGGGAACATGCACGTTTCCGGTGCATACTACTTTAGTGTGATCTTAGTCACGCGACAATTCCTCATACAACACATCGTACCTCAGCTTTCGGAAGGCTCCAAGTCATCTCAGCGTCAAGACCTTACCGAACAAGCCAAAATCGGCCAATTAGCCGATGCTTGCATCGAGGCAGCTACGTTCATGGCGCGCATGTGCCACCAGGTCATGAAATCTGGCCATCTGCTAGGCAACATGTGCATACTCAAGTGAGTCAATTCATCCTGGACGCTATGATGTTCTTGTTACTGACAGCTGCTGCAGAGCTTGGGTGTTCGCGACAGGCCTTGTGTTAGGATTTTCATTGCTTACTGAAGACACGACGCACACCCCTGAGCGAAGGACGGCCTTCCTCAAATCACTCCATGTGTTGGGCGAGCTCAGAAATCTCAGCCCTCAGGCGGAGCAATATTACGGCATCCTATCCAGCTTTCACCAAGCCATCAAGACCTACAATGAGCGGACACAGCGCACCAAGCGCGCCTCTCGAGGTGCGCTAGTAGACTGTGTCTTTCTGCCAGAGGGGGCAGAAAATTATCATGAGCCTGATGCGGCTATCACAACACAGCTGCCGAGTCCGGAGATGACTGTGCAGGATCTTTCGTCAGCAGAGTGGCTTGAAAGCCTCCCTTTGGACGGACTGAATGGCCTAGAACCAGTCGATCCTACATTAATGGGTGATAACGATATTATTATGCGCATGCTATGGGAGTCGGAGCGGTACACTATGGATTATCCAGTCGGCATGTTGCCTGGTGCTGAAGATGCTTCCACTCAGAACATTGGCACTCTGCTGAGCTAACAGCTACTATTTTCAATGTATCATGGCAACACTGTCTTCAGTAAGCACCGCGTCCCAGCCCTTGAAACTAACACAAGGTAATCGGTTCAATAACCCCTCAAAACGCTTGCTCGTGGCGACACGCTGGCGACAGATCCCTGTCAACCTCTCTCATCATGCTTACGCAGGTAGAGGAAGGCATGAAACTTCGAAGTAGTTAGTATCGTTCGTTGCATGCGTACGCCTTGAGAGGGAATCAAAATAGCTAACAACGCCCGTAGAGTCCTTATGTATAGCGAATCAATTCTTCTGGCTATACTCGGCCAGTACACCATCGTAGTCTTTCGGGGTGTACGGTGAGATGAGCTCCTGGAGGAAGGTCGATTTCCGCTTGTTCTTAATCCCTACATCCTTCAGCAGCATGTCGACATAGGGGATGCCCTCGAATACAAAATCCGGCAAACTAGCTCCGTATCCGCACGGGTACCGCCACTTGCCCCACTGAGTGTGCATCATGATCTCTCTTGTGATCTCCTCTTGCGACTTTGCCTCTCGCTCAAGCTTCCCGTCAAAGAAAGCTGTGATCCACAGGCCTTGTGTACTCGCGCAGATGGCAGTGCTCACCGACGAAATCATGCCTGCGAAAGCAAGATTGCGCTTCTCTATCATCGCCGGTGGTACCATAAAACGATAGTAACGCAGCGGCTCAGCAGCTTTCTTGGGTTCTGAACGGAGGAGCGGCTGGTTCTCCAGGATAGGGAACTGATCCAAGACTTTGGAATCGTATTCGAGGCTCAAGTTTGCTTGCTCCTTCGCGCCAATTGGCAAGCCAAGTCCAGTCTCGTCCAGTCCAGCGAACTTGATTGTCGACTCCTCCTTCCACCCTGTCGAGCAAATCATAGCATCTGCTGTCAGAGTGTCGCCATTTTCGAGCACGACCTGTCCCGGAGCAAGTCGCTCAATGTTCTCGATGTGAACCTTGACTTTACCATCACGGATCATGTCGAAGAAGCTAGTGCTGTAGTTCAGGATACTGAGTTCGCTCCCGATCCAGAACACCGAGTGCCATGGCTTCAATTTCTGAAGCTCAGGGTGGTCGTCGTACTTGATCTGTTGTAGAACATCGTTTCCCATGACTGCATAGACGATTAGTGAAGGATCTCGCACTGAACCACAAGACTGACTCACGACTCCAGAAGCCCTTGACGAGCGCGCGTCCAAGCGAGGTCTGCTCCAGAAACCGGTGCACGAATCCGTAGCCGTCTTCATGGCCCCACGGGCACGGACTGAACCATGACATCGCCCGAACATTGAGGATGGTGTCGATACGCTGCTTGAGCGGGGTAACAAGTCGGGGCGCAATCCATACTGGGCCATTGCTATCTGGCCGGATGATAAGATCGACTGTGGCGCCTGCATCTACCATGGCATAAGCGACATCATAGGCTGATTTCGCGCCGCCGACAACCACCACATTTTTGACACCCTTCAGTTCTTGCGCGCGTCGGCAAAAGTCCTTGGCATGGAAGAGTGGCCTGTCGAACTTTTCCGCTCCGTTGTAGTACGGCATGTTCGGTGTCGAAGTCAATCCCGTCGCGAGAATAAGCTTAGTAGTATCGATTCTCCTTTCGCCTTCGGGTGTGGTTACTGTGAGTGTCCATCCAAAGTCTGTGGATCCGACAAGGCTGACAGTCGAGTTGAATTGAATCCGCCCGTAGATGTTGTAGTGCTTTGCGAAGTCGGTCAAGTAGCTGTTGAGCACAGCGCCAGGGATGTGACCGAGAGGCTTGACGCCATACTTCTTTTCTGACATGGGGAGTAAGATCATTCTGCGTGCTCAGTCTTTGCAGTGGGGGTGCCAGCCACATCTGATCTCCCTCCCGCTTGCTCTTTGATGCGCGTACATCTCTGGTCATTTGTGAATCCACAAAACCTGGCGAAATGGTGTTGACTCGAAGGTTGTGCTTCGCAAGTTCTACTGCTAGTGCTTTCGAAAGCATCAAAACGCCGCCTTTTGATGCATTGTAGGCTGCCATCCTGTAGCCGGGGAGACCAATGTAAGATGATTGGGACGCGATAAGCACAATGCTGCCAGGAGTGTTTTGCTTGATGATCTGTTTCGCCACGAGCTGTACAGTGAAGAACACTCCGCGCACCTAGTGATCGTAAGTTGTCCAAGTCCAGATTGTTCACCGGGAGAGTTGGACCTACATTGATATCCTGGATGCGAGTAAACTCATCCCAAGTCTGATCGACAAAGGGTTTGTCGATAGCGATACCAGCTGCCGCTACACCGCCATCGATAGAACTTCCAAGGGCCCCCAAAGCCCTCTTCCGCCCATTTGACAAGCAGTGATGGCACACCTTCTACTATGTTAATAGAATCATCATTGTCCGCCGCAAGAATGATGAGCGGGGGGCCAGTGCCTCTCCGCACAAGTGGTGACAAGACTGAGATGCCAGCATCAAGCTGCTTGAGCTCCATTGCGGGAAGTGGTGGTGGCGGCTTTGTAATGTCTTGGAACATGACGGCCGATGTAGTTCAATATCACAAATCGTAGATAGATCTCAGAGCGATGTCGAGACCGTGATTGTGTCGAGCTGAGATGATCGATTGTGCTCCTTCACGGCTGCAGCATACCAGTGGTATATAGCATATCGCCACTGCTACAGATCCTACGCTCATAGGCGGCTAGATACTCCATGTTATTCGCTGATTGATCGAGCGCCGTGTACAGTGAGCCGTGGGTTTTACTCCGCAGACGGCTGACGTTTAGTGCACCCCTCAATGGAGCGACTCCGGCGAGAGCGCGAAAGCGTGTATCTCACGGGGTGACTTCGGTCTGTTGGCGGAAGCTGCACCCTGCAGGCCGCCGGCAACTGCGATAAGCAAGACGCATTCTCCGCACATCGAGTCAACATCGAACACTGCACCCGGATGGTGAAGGTTGCAACAGAGAAGGACGCAGCGCTCACTGACGAATCGTGGTGTTGATCTGCGCGCCCACGATAAGTGCCTCCCATGCATGGCGAAGGTGGTGCTTTCTCAAGTTACTCAGGAAGGGGCGCTGCCGACGCTAGCGCCGCTTTCAGTCTGCGGCGCGGAACTGAGGCCCAGAAGCACAGGAAACCTTTAGTATCACCTGCTGAAGCAGACGCTCTATCCTGACTTCTTGTCTCTTGATCTCATTCAATAAATTCGAAATTCTTCTGCGTTATCAATCACTAGGCCGTCTCAAACGCCAACATGACAGACAAGCTCGACTCAGTGCGACCTATGTTCGAGTTGAGAGGTCGAAACTACCTCATCACAGGAGGTGCCCAAGGAATTGGATTTGCTGCTACAAGAGCTTTCTGCGAGATGGGAGGCAATGTTGCAGTCCTCGACATCCAGGAACAGCCAACAGCTGAATTTGAAGAGCTAGCCTCAAAATTTGGTGTCAAAACTTCGTATCACCGAACAGACCTCACCAAGCAAGACAGCCTCAATGCAGGCTTCGAGAAGGCTACATGGTGGCCGAAGTCCAGCGACAGGCCCTCAAGAAAGACGCAGCCGGCGCATTGAAGCGAAGCATTGAAGCTCTCAGAGGAGATCCGAAATGTGAGCCCAAGGTTAAGATAGGACTGGTTGGTAGGTTAAATCATGGGTGTCTCATGGGTCAATCGTTAAGCTAACTGTATCCAGCGTACGAGCCAGCATCGTGGAACCTAGCTGCTGATGCTGTTAATGCTATCTCGGACATCAAAGCGACCGTGATCTTGGCGGATGCTTCAGATCAAGTCGCCATCTCAGCTTCCAAAGTGCCAATGTTACAGCATCTAGCAGGGGGAAAACGTAACAACCCAACAAGATCGACAGCTCTGACCGAGTACCACTATCCGGGCGTTGAGACCTACAAATTCGCAACACCTTTCCACAAGTCGTTCCACTATACCACGGAAGCTCTGTCGCACACTCGAAGCCTCATACATCTAAAGCCTCGTATGGACGGACCATACTTTGACCTCGAAGTAATATGGGACGAGCACTGTTACTACGAGTTCGCGGATCGTTCTGTGGAGCACACGATGAGCACGATGGTGCAGGAACCATACGTGAACCATGTGCCTACAGTAAGCCGAGTCTGCATTTTTTTCTCTCATTTGCATCACTGACTGGCTCCAGCTCACTGGAAGTGTAGGTCGAGGCCCACTGACTGACTTCTATCGACACAATTTTATCTTTAATAACTCTGCTGATACAGCCCTAGAACTGATTAGTAGATCAATCGCGATTGATCGAATAATCGACGAATTCATCTTCAGCTTTACACATGACCGGGAATTAGACTGGCTGTGAGTCAACACGCTCGAATGCGAATCGCCCAGCTGACAGCTTCGTAGCGTGCCCGGAGTACCTCCAACAAACTTGAAGGTGGAAGTGCCATTTTCAGCTGTCGTCAATGTTCGAGGAGACCGTCTCTATCATGAACATATATCCTGGGATCAGGGCTCAGTCTTGAGACAGCTAGGACTACTGCCCGAGTATCTGCCGTTCCCACACCCGTTGCCAGATGGGCGAAAGCCTGCACCAGGCAAGTCCTTCCAGTACAGGGTACCGGTGGCTGGAACGGATACTGCAAGTAAGATGCGAGATCGCAACTTGGTTCAGTCAAGCCAGATGTTTGACTTCAAGATAAGAGAAGTCGAAATAGTTCCACAAGCAGGTGGGCACGCCGATGGGCATGCATGAGTCGGGACAGTCAATTCCACGGGTCGGCGATCGGAACAATCCATGTTATTGCACACTTGAGTAACAAGCAAGGGATGTTGTGAGGTAGTGAATAAAAGCATTATGTTGTCGTGATGGTGAGAAGAAGGATCACAACAAAGCTTGCCTTGTAAGCAAGGGAATAAAGGCAAGAACAACGAGGCAGCATCACTTTCATCCAGGATCGCAGGAATGATGGGTCAAACGATCCTACTGCAGAACCCCCGTCTTGTGTTTGTCCTGAGGTGGACCTTGAATTCTCATCGTATCCGCTCGATCATTTCCCGGTGTATCGCTTTCTCGAGACAACGTTTAATGGGGAATACGATTCCACAGAAGAGGATAGTCAACTCATGACCAATATTAACACCTTTCTTTCCGATCAATGCCGCGATTGGTGCAGTATACCAGGCGGCTTTCATGCCCATTACAACACCGAGGAAGCCGAATGCAAAGGCTGCAATTGCGCTCCGCCCAAACGGAAGTAACTCACAACCGTACCACGCATCCCAGTCGTAGTTCTGCCAGCGCGAATGGTGGAACACAATGTGCTCCTCAATTGTTACAATCAGATGTATGAGGGTCCAGTGCCCAATGATCGAGAGGAAGGTTTGCAGTGTGTCCTCGAAGAAAGCCGCAGTGCAGCAACCAACTGTGATGGCTGCAATGTAGCCAAAGGTGACAAATGCAATACGTGGGACACGAAATGCCCAGGGCCGGAAGTTTTGCGCGTGAATCGCAAATGAGTAGTTGTTTGGGATGTTGTTCTGGGCTAGTTAGCAATTGCCGACATAGCTTGTGATGAAGATTTTCCAGCGGGCCGTGTTGACTGGCATCTTTACGTTGTAGTCCGCAGCGCAGTTAATCCAGGAAACTGCAAACGGAAAGATGAAGTACTGCGATGAAGCTGAAGGCAGCACCGCCACCATTCGCTCATGTGGGAGACTTGATTGCGTTACCATCAAAGTATTTCAGACAGAAGCTAGAGGCAGACAGCTACCCAGCGCTGGCATGGTGTGCAACTTCGACAGCGCTCGGCCTGTGAAATACTTTAGACATATCTCGCGGTCTCCGATGTAGTTACAGCACTGAACACGGTGTAGAACAGTGACGGAACCATATCATAAAACCTCCTGCCGCGCTACGGTAACCTGGGATGGACTACCTACTCGGGATGATGAAGGTGTGTGAGGCCGAGACCGAAGCGCTGTTGCTTGTTCCGGTGAAGTGGTTGCCTGATCAGCCCTATCATCACTTGCGTCCCGGAGTACAAATCTTCGTCGTTGCATCCACCTCACAATGTTGCACCTCAGTAAATAGCTCGGCTATCCTCAGTTATCCGTAGGACTGTGTTTCGCCCTGGAGTTGGGACTACTCAACCTCGAACTCGCCAGAGAAGAAATCAATAATACCCGACAATGTCTGCTCGCTGCCCAGCACGCTTCCAAGCCTGTGTATGCAGCCCTCTTCGCCGTCCTTCGCACCTAGCGCAAGCAGCACAAGCTCTCTCAGGCTCCCAGCGACGTCAGTGACGGCGATGACTTGAGATTCGCTCAGCCGAGTATCAGTGGTGCAGTGAGGAAGGAGTATCTTGACGGCACTTGCTGCTGTGAGCTTGTGTTGCTTCGAATGTGACTGGGGTCCAACCACGGCATTAGCTTGGTGCACAGGCCCTGCTTGCATTTGTGGGCGTTGACTTCGTTGGTGATGTGATCGCTGCTGTTCCGGATATTGCTCCCTTGGATACTGCTGCGCAAGGTATGGCTGCTGCTGGTGAGCATGGCTGTTGGGCTGATTATGAGCATTGAACGAAATCATCTGCGGCCGGTAATCGGCAGGACCATCCAATGGCGAGCCAGTCGGTGCGCTACCATCAAAATTTGTAGCTTCAAGCTGGTGGTAGCGAGGCATTGTGAATTGAGGTATCTCTTGTCAAATTGAGTAAACGTAAGATGTTCTGCCCCCTGTAAGCATGAGGGGTATGGCAACTCGACGCGGTTAATACCGAGCGTCTGACATGCAACGAGCGCAGCGCTGAAAAAGAGGTTGCGTCCGCAGCAATGCTGGCAGCGGTTTTTGAGTGGTGAGAGTTAAGCAGGCCACCGAAGTGACGCTGACGCAGGCCACCTGGGAAAGCGCGGCACGTGCGCGACTGAAGCGGCAAGAGCACTCGATATCTTTGTCAGATTTCATTGGTGTTTAGTCGTTCAGCTGTTGTTGAGTGATCTTGACATTGGGCCCTGGAACTGATTTCCAGGTAGTGGCGGTGAAATAGTATACATATCTTACATCTAGGCTATGCAATGCGGTTTTATCGTTCTTCTATCGTCGGTGTGGGTATCATGAGAGGAGGGGATAATTACAGCGCTCGATGCAGGGTGGCATTCGGCGGCCGAGGCGATAAGGCGGTTGAGGGCACCGGAAGTTGCAAGGGACTGCTCCCAGGTGTAGAGTAAATGTCAAACTGGGGCTCATTGCTGAGGCCGGCTGTCGTCCGTTGTAGAATGCCCTTGGGACAGGTCTGGCGCTTGCGTGGATGTCAAGTTGCTTGCGCTAGAGGGCTTCTCTCCCTCTGCTAATTCTCTGAGTCTCTTGGCCTCCTTCTCTTTTGCAACAGCTACCTTAGCTTCAGCTCGGTGTTCCTCCTCGGTTTTTTGATGTTCTGCGACTCCGCTGCCTCTCCAGAAGCTCAACAGCTTTCCTTGCTGTACCGGATCCGGTTGCTTCTTCCTCAGTTCCTCGAGCTCGCTCTTGACAGTCTTCAGCTCGACCTGTAGCTCCTCGAGATCTTCTCTGATGTCATCTCGAGCGTTCTTGGCCTTCCTCCTCTGCCGCCATTGCTCGAACACAATGACGCTTATGCCAACAGCGAAGATGAAGGACTCGGCGACGAAGTTGGCGCCGGTCTCAATGGCCTTCTGTTCGGAGAGCGGTCGAATCCGCGGTTTGAACTTCTCTTCGGTTCTCTTCTTTATGTCTTCTTTCTCTTTCTCAGTCATTTCTTCCTCAGCCTTCATCTCTTCTTCTGTTTTGACCGTCGGCGCCGCGTGTTTGTCTCGCGCAGCCTTTGCCGCTGCCACTTCTTTCTTGATTTGACGGTCGATAACGGCGGGATCTTGGAGAAGGCCCAGGCGCATCCTCATATCGACTCGGTGGATCCTCTGCGCGAAGCCAACGCATATTCTGCGGAATCGTTCGTGTTCGTGTGCGTTGCGTTTGATGGCGTTCTATGCAGGGTGAGCTTTGATCTAGACATTGGTTCTGGTGCTGCTCACAGCCATCGGTTTTGCAAGCGTCCTCACGAACAGCGAGGTGATCTTCAATGTGAGAGACATGGTGGGCGAGATGGAAGAGTTGCGGCAGTACTTCGAGGTGCAATTGAGGTGCTATGAGATGTTCATAGTAGGCGCGTTGCGAATTCGTGTGTCGCAATGCCAGAAATACCGCTGTGCAGACTCTAGCGATCGAAAATGAGGGTTGTGTAGAGACGATGGCTACTTCGAAGCTGCCTGGAGTTCCGCAGCTCGGGAATTCCCCGAGGCCGACGTCAGCGCTTGCCATGTGCGCGTAGGCATGAGGAAGACGGTGGCAACGACATATTCCATGGAACCATCATCTTAAAGGCCTTTTAGAGTTTCAGAAGACTATTACTATACAGAAGTACATGTGTTGGGCTACAAGAGTGCATCGTTGAGTGAAACCACAGCTCATACAGGACGCCAAGTGACAAGTGACAGGGGTGGCTCTGGCATAGCAACGGGGGTCGCTTAGGTGTTTGTTTAGCCCGGTCCCGAACTTCAACACCAGCGCTCACGCCTCCACGGCATCCGACATTCGACCGCCAAACTTTGGAATGTCTGCCCCGTCCGTCCACGCTGAGCCGCCACCAGAGGTGGTGCGCGACCCCGAAGGCCTGCAGTATGAGACTGGGCCGCAGCTGGGCAAGGGCGGCTTCGCCATCTGTCACCGCGCGAAGCTGCTGGGCCACGAGCACCTTGGCAGCAGTACAGTCGCTTTGAAGATCGTCAGATCCAAGATGGAGCCTCCCAAACTGGCACAAAAGGTGCGCATACAGACATTCTCACTCTGTCCATCCTTGCTGACGCGCACTAGTTTGTGACTGAACTCCAGATACACTCGAAACTATCCCACCCCAACATTGTCGAGTTCTACCGCGCCTTCTCTTTCTACTCGAGCACCTACGTAGTCTTGGAGTTGTGCGAAAACGGCTCCCTCGCCGACGCGATCAAGAAGCGCAAGTACTTCACCATGCCCGAGATTCGTCGATTCATGATCCAGACATGCGGCGCCATCAAGTACCTTCACCAGCGAAACATTGTGCACCGCGACCTCAAGACCGGCAACCTCTTCCTCGACAAGGACATGAACGTCAAGGTCGGCGACTTCGGTCTTGCCGCCCTGCTCCTCTCCCAAAACGACTACGGCGCAATTCGACGAACGACCATGTGCGGTACACCGAACTACCTCGCGCCCGAGGTCCTCGAGAAAACAGGCAAGGGCCACGACGAGAAGGTCGATCTGTGGGCGATTGGCATCATGATGTACACACTTGCCGTTGGTCGAGCGCCGTTCCATGCAGCGAAGCGCGAGGATATCTACCGGAAACTGAAGGCGCGCGAGTACTCCTGGCCGGACCAAGTAAAGTGCGCAAACGAGATCACGGATGACCTCCGTGACATTGTATCATTGCTGCTCGTGCACGAGGACGACAGACCCACACCAGACCGCATTGTAGCGCATCCCTTTTTCAAGCTGGGACACATTCCCCTGGATCTTGACCCCGGATGCACCTCAAAAATCCCTAGGTGGCCCAAGGAACGTGCACCGTCAGCTTCGACCATAAGGCGAGGATACACCGAGGAGTGGTGGACATTGTGCAAGGCCTCGGCAGTGGGCGAGTACGATCCGGGGAAGACGTTCGGCGCATACGGAAGCAGGAGGAACAAGACGGTCGCTCGCGATTGTCAGAAGGAGATCGAGGCTGGCAAGCAGCCCAACGTACCTTTCAAAGAGGACGTCGTATACGTGCCATTCCCTGCACGCGTACAGTGGCCACATCAACCTGCACCCGGAGGACTGAGCGAGATCTCAGAGGAAAGGGAATCATCACAAGAAGGCCGACCGTTAGTGGAAACATCCGGAAACGATCGCCTAAACGGCCGCTTACCCCGTGTCAGGAAGGCGATGCTGCCGCCAGCATTGAAGGAGAATGCGCCAACGTCGTCGCAGGAGTCGATACCTTCGACAGACCCAGAGCCGGCTAAGAGAGTGCTTAACAAGGCCCCTACAAGATTACGGGCGGTACGCAAGATTCCGAGTTCTGCGCCAGTCAGCGCAGCCACAGCACCAGCGCCTGCGCCGATACGAGTACCTAGAGAGACAAGGCCAACAACGCGATCCCGCGCTGCAAAGGAGGCGCCGAAGAACTCATCTCAAGAGACGGAGACCGGACTTCCTGATCTGCCACCTCTGCGCGCGCTGAGGACCACCGTTCGAATGACGGAGAACCCGGAACCTGCAGCTCAATTTATGACATCGACACGGGGGACGAAACTTTCGACATCGACAAGAACCGAGCCAAAGTTCCGACCCGTTGCTGCCGAGCTTGCTGCCACAGACCCTGTCACGGTGCTGGCGCGTTTGTACACATTCCGCGACAACCTCGCCCGTGCCCTTGAGAAGAAGCCGTCGAAATCTAGGAGGGAACAACCTCCACAGCTGCCATTCGTAACAAAATGGGTCGACTACTCGCGTCGATACGGAGTTGGATATGTCCTGGATGACGGCAGCATTGGTACTTTGCTCACAGGCAACGAGCAGAACCCGGTCACAGCTGCGATCGCCACAGACGGGTACAACCATCTGAAGAAGAACGGCAGAAACCGGGAAGCTGCGAAGAGTGTGCCGCTCGACTACTACACAACAATCAAGAAGGACCGAGGGTTATCTCAGATTGAAATCCAGGATCGTCGACGGACCGAGGAGATTAGAACCGTTTGGCACAAGTTCGGAAAGTACATGTGCGCGACTTTCGGTGACGAGGAGCTGGTGGTGAAGGAGGGACCGAAGCAGTCGAACTTTGTCAAGTTCTACCAGCGACTGGGCAATGTCGGTATCTGGGGCTTTGACGACGGCTCTTTCCAGGTATGTTTAACGGCAGCAGGGATTGATTCACTTGACTAACTCTTTCCCAGTTCAATTTCCCTGACCACACAAAGCTTGTCCTGTCCTCAGATGGTGGCTACGCTACATTCCTCTGCCTGTCGTTCGAGGCAACAGCACTGCTCGAAGCAACAGGCAACGTACCTTGGAGACATGTCAGAGCGCGTGAGACACTTAAAGGGTCGCTGCAACAGCTGCTCTACGGGTCTGCAAGCAAGGCAGACGATTACAAGGAGGTCACACAGGGCAACCACCTCCGCGAGAAGATCGAGTTCATCTTTACCGTCGTGGAGGAGTGGGTACGCGAAGGGGGTCTTGGCTGTCTTGTCGAGCCAAAAGAGTACTCGTGGACAGGACCGCAGCTCGAGGAGACGAAGCGTCTCGACTGGGCGAGCGTTGGGCGATTTGGTGGCGACGTCTTCTCATGAATTTTTAAGCGGCGCGCTTTTGTTTCTCAGGTTGGCTAGCGACGGCGTTCTGGGCTTTGGGCATTCCTACTGGCATAGGCATTTTGGTGGCGTCTCCGTCTTCGTTGACGATGTTGTGGGCTGAAGACTCAGTTGCTGGGTCTTGGACAAGTCAGGCTGGGAAGGCGCATTGATTGTGTTGGTAGCATAGCGTTTGCGTAGTGAATAACGAACTCGGTCATGACAATTGGGTGCCTGATGCTGGTTTTGTTGCTGCCTGAGCGGGCCGCGCAATGCACACATGCAAAGGATATCCTGGGCGGACTTGTATGAAGTGGAGGGACAAATGCGGCGACGCAGCTTGCGCGTCACTTGTGTAATGCACGTAACCAGGGTGTGGCTGTGCGGGCTCCCGTACTCGCTCCAACTTCCGATACGGCCGACGTGGGCTGTGACATCGTTGGTAGATTGGTGGGCGTGAGACTCCCCATACTTTCGCAGCAGGGCCGCTCTTCCTCTCTCCACACATTGCGCCTGCGACCCCATACGCCGCGCTCCTACAGCCTCAAGAACACGCACGACAGCCAAACGGGCAGACTCGCAGCACGCCGGAGCTCGCGGTCGGGCATCAGCCATGGTACACTCGGCCCACGCCGCCCACCACGATACCAGACACTGACACAATGCACTGTAGGCGGTAACCAAGCGCGCCGGGCGCAAGAAGGACGCAGCGGCAGCCGGTGGAGCAGCGCGGCCAGGGCAACCCAAGTCGCAATTCGCATCCAAGGCCGTCTTCGAGAGCACCAAGAAGAAGGAGGTGGGCGTGTCGGACCTCACGCTGATCAGCAAGATCTCCAACGAGGCCATCAACGACAATCTGAAGAAGCGCTTCGAGAATGGCGAAATCTACGTACGGTGATAATGCGCCAGACGAAAGGGCACCGCAACTGACCGCCGCGCAGACATACATTGGACACGTGCTGGTGTCTGTCAACCCCTTCCGGGACTGTACGTCGAGGCACGAGCATATGGGGAGGCGGCTTGCTGACAACGCGCAGTGGGCATCTACACCGACCAGGTCCTGGAGAGCTACAAGGGCAAGAACAGGCTCGAGGTTCCCCCGCACGTCTTCGCAATCGCCGAGTCCGCCTACTACAACATGAACGCCTACAAGGAGAACCAGTGTGTCATCATCTCCGGCGAGTCCGGCGCAGGAAAGACCGAAGCCGCGAAGCGCCTCATGCAGTACATTGCCAACGTTTCCGGCGGGAAGAACTCGCAGATTCAGGAGATGATGGACATGGTGCTGGCCACAAACCCGCTGCTGGAATCCTTCGGAAACGCAAAGACGCTGAGGAACAACAACTCCTCGCGGTTTGGAAAATACCTTGAAATCCACTTCAACGCCCAGGGCGAGCCCATTGGAGCCAACATCAACAACTACCTCCTCGAGAAGTCGCGCGTAGTCGGCCAGATTACAAACGAGCGCAACTTCCACATCTTCTACCAGTTCGCGAAAGCGGCGTCGCCACAGTACAGAGGTCAGCTAGATCAAGAGAATAGGCGCGACATAACTGCTAACCCGGCCAGAAATCTTTGGCCTGCAACAGCCACAGGCATACCTCTACACAAGCCGATCGAAATGTTACGACGTACCGAACATCGACGACCACGCCGAATTCCAGGACACGCTGAACGCTATGAAGGTCATTGGTCTACAACAAGCAGAGCAGGACAACATCTTCCGGATGCTGTCCGCGATTCTGTGGCTTGGAAACGTCTCGTTCGTCGAGGACGACCAGGGCAACGCTGCGATCGCAGACCAATCTGTGGTCGACTTCGTCGCATATCTTCTGGAAGTCGAGTCCGCGCACGTCAACAAGGCCCTCACAATCCGCATCATGGAGACAAGCCGTGGTGGACGCAGAGGTTCTGTGTACGATGTCCCCTTGAACATTGCACAGGCTTCTTCGGTACGAGACGCTCTCTCCAAGGCCATCTACTTCAACCTGTTCGACTGGATCGTAGAGCGCGTGAATCAGTCCCTCAAGGCGCGAGGTTCTTCTGCCTACTCCATTGGTATCCTGGATATCTATGGATTCGAGATTTTCGAGAAGAACAGTTTCGAACAGCTCTGCATCAACTATGTTAACGAGAAGCTCCAGCAGATCTTCATTCAGCTGACATTGAAGGCGGAACAAGAAGAGTACGAGCGCGAACAGATCAAGTGGACACCAATCAAGTATTTCGACAACAAGGTCGTGTGCGAGTTGATTGAGGAGAAGCGACCACCGGGTGTTTTTGCGGCGCTGAACGATGCTTGCGCCACAGCGCACGCCGATCCTGGAGCCGCCGACCAGACGTTCGTCCAGCGATTGAACGCGCTTTCATCAAACCCCAACTTCTCACCCCGCCAAGGACAGTTCATCATTAAGCATTACGCTGGAGAAGTGGCGTATGCCGTGGAGGGTATGACTGACAAGAACAAGGATCAGCTGCTGAAGGACTTGCTCAATCTTCTTGGCCAGAGCTCCAACCCCTTCGTGCATACACTTTTCCCTAACCAGGTCGACCAAGACAACAGGCGACGACCGCCCACGGCCGGTGACAAGATCAAGGTCTCAGCAAATGATCTGGTCACCACGCTCATGCAAGCCCGCCCTTCCTACATCCGTACCATCAAGCCCAACGAAAACAAGTCGCCGAAGGAATTCAACGAAGCCAACGTACTGCATCAAGTCAAGTACCTCGGTCTGCAGGAAAACGTTCGTATTCGCCGAGCTGGTTTCGCATCTCGTCAGACCTTCGACAAGTTCGTAGAACGCTTCTTCCTGCTCTCGCCCAAGTGTGGATACGCTGGAGAGTACATCTGGACCGGCAGCTATGAGCAGGGTGCCAAGCAGATCTTGAAGGACACTAACATTCCAGCTGAAGAATTCCAGATGGGTGTAACCAAGGTCTTCATCAAGACACCAGAGACGCTGTTCGCGTTAGAGACGATGCGCGATCGTTACTGGCACAACATGGCTATTCGAATCCAGCGAGCATGGAGGAACTACCTCCGATACCGTATCGAATGCGCCACTCGCATTCAGCGTTTCTGGCGTAAGCTAAACGGCGGCAAGGAGTTCATCGAATGGCGAGACCAGGGCCACAAGGTCCTTGCCGGCCGGAAAGAAAGGCGGAGGTACAGTTTGGTGGGATCCCGAAGGTACCTGGGTGACTACTTGGGTATCGCAAACAAAGGCGGTCCGGGAGAAGTCATCGCTCAGGCCATTGGGATCTCCAGCAATGAGGAGGTACCTTTCTCGTGCAGGGCAGAGACTCTCGTCTCTAAGCTTGGTCGTTCGAGTAAGCCAGAAGCTCGTATGCTTATACTGACCAAGAAGAACGTATACATTGTGAAACAGGTGCTTGTCAATGGACAAGTCCAGATTCAGGCCGAGCGAACAATACCTGTTGGTGCCATCAAGTTCGTCAGCGCGTCGAAGCTTCAAGACGACTGGTTTTCTATTGGTGCTGGGTCACCAAATGAACCCGATCCGCTTGTGAACTGCGTGTTCAAGACAGAGTTCTTCACTCAGCTCACAAACGTTCTGCGAGGGTCGCTCAACCTCCAGATCGCTGACACGTAAGGCCCTACCGTTCGTCTCTGGTGCACAACAACTGACAAGGACAGAATCAACTACAACAAAAAGCCTGGTAAGCCTGCACAAGTCAAGGTAGTCAAGGACCCTGGTGCGCGCATCGACATGTACAAGAGTGGAACTGTCCACACGGGACAGGGCGAGTCACCAAGCTCCGTCTCCAAGCCAACACCCAAGGGCAAGCAAGTCGCCGCCAAGCCCATCACCAAGGGCAAGCTCCTGCGGCCCGGCGGTCCTGGTGGAGGCCCATCAAAGCTTGCCAGCCGCCCTGCTCAACCACGGCCTGTGCCCGCGCCTGCCGCGTCTCAGTCACGAGCAGTACCTCCTGCCCCAATGCCAGCTGCAGTACAACCACGACCCGTACCTGCTGCTGCATCCACACCTCAACCAAGACCCGTACCGCAACCCGTTGCAGCCCTCAATGGGTCAGCAAACCACTCGAGATCGTCATCAGCATCACGAGCACCTCCCCCACCCCCACCACCCCCTGCCACCCCCGCCGCCCCCAAGGAACCCACATTCAAAGCCCTCTACGACTTCGCCGGCCAGTCAGCAGGCGAGCTCAGTCTGCGCAAGGACGAGATCATCCTCGTCACCCAGAAAGAGAACAACGGTACGTCCACATCCTATATCACACCCACACACAACAAACGTAACTAACACGCTATCTTAGGTTGGTGGCTCGCAAGCCGCCTCGACAAGTCGGCCTCCGGCTGGGCCCCCAGCGCCTACCTCGAGGAGCACGTCGTCAAGACCGCGCCTCCACCGCCGCCGCCTGCGCCCGCGCGTCCCGCGAATGGAAAACCGAAGCCCCCCGCGCCCCCGGCCAAACGCCCCGCGGCGCGCAAACCCGCCCCGGATAGTAGGGATAGTGGATACTCGGGCAGCGCGAGCGAGACAGGCGCGAGGGATAGCAGTGGCAGTATTGCGGGTGGGTTGGCGGAGGCGCTGCGGGCGAGGCAGCAGGCCATGCAGGGGAGGAGAGATGAGAATGACTGGTAGAGTGGAGATGTAAGTCTGCGACGGACACTGGTGAGCTGTGGATCTGACTGTTGTCGGGTAGAGCGAAAAGGAAGAGGCATGTTGCAATCTTACAACAAGTACAAGAAAGAAGCGTGAGAACATGGACGTGGTCGTGATATGATATGCTAGAGCCTGCTGCTACAGAACTGAAGCCGGGCGCGGAAATGCGACTCCTCAGTCGCCGTTTAAAGCTCGGAAAGAGCATTGCTCTTTTGCAAACTCGAACTCGATTTCGGACCGCCCACGAAGAAAATGCGAGGAAACGAAATATCCATTGCTCAAATGCTCCACTGGCTACCTGCCACTCCAGAATCTCACCTGCTCCCATCTCGCACTCGCTTGTCCGCCCAACGCCCCTTTCCACGCTTCTCACTGCGCATCTAAAAAATCCACTGGAAGCTCTCCTTGACCTCAAACACCACCTTGCCCCTGTATTCGTCAGCACTAGTCTCACTCATCAAGCATCTCAGTCGACTGGGGACACATACCGTATATCCGCACTACTCGCGCCAACAAGGATCTCAAACACGCCCTCCTCGGCAATCCACGCGCCGCTCAGCCCAAGTCTCGTGTCGAAATACCCGACTGAATACTTATCCAGCTGCATCTGCACTTGCTTCGTCTCGCCGGGCCTGAGGTGCACTTTGGCGAAGGCCTGGAGTTCCTTCTCCGGGCGGGGAAGCGACGATTTGGGGTCGCGGATGTAGCTTTGGACGATCTCCGAGCCTGCAACAGAGCCCGTGTTAGTGATGTCGAGCGTGAGGCTCAGGGACCCGGTCTCGGTGAGGACGGAGCCAGACAGCGCGGGCGCGCCGTAGGAGAAAGAGGTGTAAGTCAGGCCGTGGCCGAAGGGGAACAGCGGCGCGATGCGAGAGCGTTCGTAGTGGCGGTAGCCGACGTAGATGCCCTCGCCGTAGACGGTCTTTAGGTTCTCGCCGGGCCAGTTGTGGAACGCGGGGTTGTCCTCGATGCGTCGGGGGAACGTGGTCGGGAGCTTGCCGCTGGGTGATGCGTTGCCGAGTAGCACGTCTGCGAGTGCGTTTCCGGCTTCTTGGCCTTGGTACCATGCCTGGAGGATGGCGGGGGCGCGGTCGACCCAGGGCATGCTGATGGGTGTCCCGGACTGGTTGACAACGATGGTTCGTGGGTTGGCTGCGAGGACGGCTTCGATGAGAGCATCCTGAGAGCCGTCTTTGGGAAGGTCCATTGTCTGGCGATCGTACCCTTCAGACTCCCATTCTGCGTCGAGTCCGACGACAAGCACGGCGACATCGGCGGCTGCAGCGATGGAGGCGGCCTCGGCGAGCCGGTCGATGGCATCTTCTTCTTGGTAGCCGATGCGGCAGCCACCATAGTCATATCGACGGCCGATGATGGATACCTTCGAGGCGGGGCGTACTTCGCTGGTGGATTCGATGAGGATCTCGACGGGCTTGTTGGCTGTAAGACGAACAGACTTGAGGACATCTTGGGATGCAGAAAACATGGCTTCGCCCTCTTCCGTCCAGTCCCAGTTATCGATGAAAAGCTGGCCGTCGAGGTACATGCGTCCAGGGCCAACAGAGGCGAAACTGAAGCTGTGGTTTCCGGTTGTCTTCGGGGTGAGAGTCGACTTGACCTTGAAAGAGAAAGCGGGAAGGAGTTCCATAGGTGCAGAGTCCCACAACCAGAGATCCGTGCTGACTTTGTGTTGAACTACGGCTGGCTCGCCCTTGAATCTATCTCCGCGGTAGTATTCGAGTCGCACGCCTTGTTGGCCGTCTGGAGCTGTGCAGTATGGTGTTGCGAGCGGTAGCCATTTTGAGCTATCACATCCCTGGGCGAAGGTAAGCTCACCGTCGAATCGGTTGCGCATCCCATCCCATGGACTTGTTCGGTAGTATGGGTTGAGACCTGCACTGCCGCCGCCATTGGCAATCGACCTTTTGACGTTTGGCCCAATGAGTGCGATCTTCTTCGCATTTCTGATTGGCAACACGTTGTTCTCATTTTTCAGTAATGTCAAGCCCTCAACTCCGGCTTGGTGGATAAGGTCCCTCGTCTCGACGTTGTCGATAGATTGTTCGGGGGCTTCGGGTGTCTGGTTACCTAGACCTTTCGTCCGGTCCACCAGGTAGAGTACTCTTGCAGCAGCCTCTTCGATGTCTTTACGGTCCAATTCGCCGCTCTCGAGCGCTTCCTTGACCTGTTCGAATTTCCGCCACTTGGAGGGTCCAGGCATCTCAACGTCAACCCCTGCTTTGATTGAAGGTGCGGTAGCGTATGTGCCTGTCCAATCAGAAATGATCGCTCCATTCCAACCCCATTCGCCTCTCAGGATGTCCTTTATCGTGTGTTCGCTCTCATCGGCGTGGATGCCATTGACCATGTTGTAAGAGCTCATGAGTGCCCATGGTGAGGCGTCACGGACAGCGATCTCGAATGGCTTGAGGTAGATCTCGCGGAGTGGTCGTTCCGCAATGATAGCATCGTACGCCTGGCGTTCTGTTTCTTGCTCATTCCCAACAAAGTGCTTGATAGTTGCAGCTATACCTTTGCTCTGCAGGCCACGAATGTATGACGCAGCCAGCTTTCCGGTCAGGAACGGATCCTCGGAGTAAGATTCGAAGTTTCGTCCGCCAAGTGGTGACCGATGCATACACACTGTAGGCGCAAGTAGAACATTCGCGCCGCGAGCTTTAGTCTCCTCTCCCAGGTGTCGCCCGATCTCCTCCATCATGTCCACGTTCCATGTCGATGCCATAGAGATACCGCACGGAAACAAGGCAGCCTGAGGAGGTCAATTCGAGAATCTTGAAGTGCGAGTCATGAATCGAATACTCACGGGCGTGCCATTTGTGAAGAACTCTCCTCGAGCACCGTTGGGTCCATCTGTCGTTTTTATAGACGGTATGCCTTTCTCGGGGATAGCTGTGGTACGCCAAAAGTCTGCCCCCGCAAGCAACGAGATCTGCTCTTATCAGTTTTTGAGACCATTGACGTGAGGTAGAATCGCTTGTAGTGAAGTAGGGCATGGATCATCTTGCAACGCTGCGATAACTTTGCAAGAACAAGGCCGAGAATTGGCAAGCTAAAGTCTTGGTTCGTGTGTATAGACAAGACAGTTCGATGCTACAAAGAGCCGCAAACATGACAGAAGCCACATGGCACACAGACGACAAACAGTAATGGTCATCCTTTAGGCATCAGTACATACCTGTTCTTCAAGAGTCAATCTCGAAGCCAACTCTATCGCCTTGTCATCTGGCTTCTCGAGCGAGTATAGCTTCTTCCCTGCCATGACGTCTCCCTCGGGTAGTGAGGTGGGAGTGAGTGACGGTGTGACTGTGTCGACTGGTGTTACTTGGAATGTGGCTTGTTTGAGGTCGATGATCTTGTTGTCGTCTTCTGTGGGGCTGAGAGTCCCCAGATGCATGGTCGTCATTGCGAACGGGCTTGGTTTTCCTGCTTAATGTAGCAGTAGTGGAAGGATGCGAAGGAAGAGCCGCGTGTCACGCCGTTGTTGGCAGGGCGTTGTGAATCTGAACCCGGAGGGCTGCACCAAGGGTGGCAGAAAACGAGCGACTTGACAAGCGTAGATAAACAATGTCAGTGAAGGGTCATCTTTTAGTACTCTACGTGCTCCAGATTCGACGCATAGACCACTCGTCGCGTGGATCCAGAAGAAAGCACGTCGAATATCCGGATGTATTGGGAACAAGCCTTGTACCTAGCTGCGGCACGCATGCTGGTCTCAGATCTACCTCTTGGGTACTATTGGTCGGCGGGACAGTAATGAACCGAAGTTAACGCGCACCAGTATTCATCTGCTGCTGGAGGAGGCTCTTGAACGATTTCGATCTAGATCGAAGCGCGCCGGGCTTTGCCCGTGGCGAACTTAAGGGTAAGGTGCGTGAGTACGACGCAGAAAGCTTGTCCGAATCACGCTGGGTAAGAATGGTGGACAGCCGACCAGATTCATCGCGATAACACTACAGAAATGCACTGGTTGGGTGCAAATTGAGGCAGTCATTGCAGCCGACACACGCGTGCTACAGACCGTTCTGGTAAGCAGCCATGGCTGTGATTCGACGTTGGCAAGGCGGCGAAGACGGTCCTGAACTGCGTGCCGGGCATGGAAGCTCCGGGCTTAGTATGGAAGGCTTCCGGAACGCGATGTGAACGGTCGAGTGGTGGAGAAACTGTTGTGAGAGGTTAGGCCGGTCGGCACAAGCGGGAAACGACAGCGGAAGGAGGCCCGAGCGACCGATTCCAAGGTCCAACGACTCTCCGCCGGCGCGGCCAAGCGGCAGCCACGACCGCCCTTACCATCAAACACGTGCATGACAGCAGATCCGAATGCCTACATTGCATATACGCGGAAGTCTGGGCGACACGAAATTCCACGTAGAAATCAACCTGATGCCCAGGGATCCTTCGAATGACTGCATGTGAACTACTTCACCGCAATCCGCGTTGAGGCAAGAAGAAGCAGGCGCATATCGAGCGATGGAAGTCATCCCACGATTCTCGCACCGATACTCCGATGATACCAGAAATGAGGCAGTTACCGCCGAGGCAGAGTCCACTTCGACGCAAGATATCTTCAGCCCATGTACTGAATCAGGCAGATGACCCCATGGGCCTTCAGCAAGGGATACGACTACTGCCTAAATCGCGCCGGTGGGCCTTCAAACCACGACACGAGACATCATGTACTCGTTACATATGAAGTTTTGATAAAGTCCAATCTGCTCAGGTATTGAGAACATATTGTGCGGGGAAGATCGAAATTTTGACTTGATTTCGAGCCACATCGGACCCTGGGTAGACGGCAAATCTGAATCTCAGGACTTATACCGGTGGTTAAGTGTTTCATCCGATCAGCGCGACACAACGTGGCGGGCCTACGAAGGATTACGCGAGCTCGCGGGATGTATTAGGGCTCATATGACTTCCCTGCATGGTGTTGCTGTACGTAAGTCTCAGAGGGGATATCGACGATTCTGATGGGAATTAGAAAACCAATCTCATTACGCATAGTGACAGCGCAGCTGCTTGGGTGATTGTAATAGAGGCTTCATCGTGCGACAAAGATACGTTCGTGGGTATGAATAAAGGAAGTGATCATCAAATCAAACGCCACAACTGCGTGAAGCAGTCTCACATGCTCGCTCTTTCCCTCAGCTCATACATAGTATACAAAACAACCCGCAAGCTGATACAGAAGCCCAGTGTCTCTCGTCGTCATGTATGTCGTATCTGAGAGCTCAATTCGCCAGACGCCTTGTCCCGAAGAAGGATTATGCCTCAGCCATCTCGACGTCCTCATTATCGCTGGCCTGCTTGATCTCATCAATGCTTTTCTTGAACGTGGCCTTCTTGGAGTCCACCTCATCGCGGCTAAGATCCCTCATCCAGGTATTGTTGTGAACGAGTTTCTCCTGCGCGCGCTCGCGCCTTGCATCGTTGAGTAGCTTGTACTGATCGCTAGGCTGAGAGGCGCCGTCGCTCAAGCCGGCGCGGATGGCATCTGAGAGTGTGAAGTATTGGACGCCGCCCGTGCCAAAGGGTTCGCTGTTGATGAAGGTGATATTGTAGGTCTGCGGGCTGATCGAGACAGTGATCTTGTCGCTATGTGTTGTGTGGTCGAGACGCTCGTCCTGTTCTGCCAGGTCCTCAGCCTTCGCCAGACGCTTCTTGAGGAACGGATGTTTGATATTGTTAGGGTCCACTTCCTCAGTTGGTTCTATTGACTGATAGGAGGCAAGGTATGCACGCCAGCGCCTAGTACGATCGAGTGCGTTGGTATCGAATGTAGGGTCGTCTTTCTTGAACAGGCGAACCGTGGCTTCCGTCTTCGCAGGATCCTGGATCAAGGTCAGTGACAGGACATGACATCGGCACAAGTGACTTACGTATGTGATACGGTAGGTATCTGCGTCCTTTGCGTACTTCTCAACTGCTTTCCTGTAGCTGATCTCGCTCTTGTGTGAGGTGGTGTCGTTGACGCGGTCCTTCTTGAAGAGGTTGTAGATATCAAGGCTCTTATCCTTGCTGTCAGAGCTGACTACGACCAGAGCGAATCGAACAAGCGAGTTGATGAGCCTGTCAAAGCTGTACATCTGCCATCCGATGTGCAGGTAGTATCTTCGCAGTGTCTCCTCGATAAAGGCCATATCCACTTCGCCAAGGATCTGATCTTGGAACATCTCGAGGACTTGTTGGTAGAAGTTCGCAGAAGACGAAGTATCCTTGAAGAAATCGTCGGGCTGTTTGTCCAGCATCTTGAGTTGTCTCGCCGGCTTGGGTTCCATAGCTCGGCCGACGACTTTTCGTACTTCGTCCTCGCTTTCCTTGAGCTTCGACAGACGCTCGTACAGGTAGACGAACATACGGAAGAAGCAGTAGATCGATGCGTTGGCGTACATGTTGTACTCGATGCGGCGGTAGGGCTCGTCGTGCTCAATCTCCTCGGTACCGAGGCCCGCGGGCTGTGCTGAGTATTCCACCCAGCTGTCGGCGGTCTGCTCATCACGACCGTTGGAGTTTGAACTGTCGACAGCGACTTCGTCCTCGATACCGGATGCAATCTCAGGGGTTGAGTCCCTGCTCGCAGACGCGAGACTGTCGTCCTTGTCTTTGCGAGACTTGCCGCGTGGGTCCAGTACGTCTCGGCGCAAGTCACCCTTCTTAGTCTTTTGTGCTCGCTGAGAAACGTCATCGTCAGGGCTCGGTGTGTCATCGCCAGACTCATTGGGAGTTTCACGACCGGATGTCTGCACACGTTGCTCAAACTTGGCCTGATCAAGGCCAAAGAACAACGGCACAAACTCCTTGATGAACGGAACCACCTTGGCGTACTCGGTACCACTGTTGTTGTCCGCGAATGTAATCATCAGGCGAGCAACATCGAAAAGAACCTCCTCATCTTTGAATGAGAACGCGTACTGGTACTCCGGCTGAGGTATCTCCTGTACCAGGCGCAGACGCTTCTGTTCCTCATAACGGACGAGGACTTCATTGGTGAGCGACTTGGGCTGGAATTGGCGCTTGTCAGCCTGCTTGACAGACAAACTTTGATGGTCCAAGGACTTCCAGAAGATTTTTTGTGTCTGGTCACGCCAGACTCGTTCCCACTCACGCTGAGCGGCCTTCCAGTCTTCCAACTTGCACTTCAGACGGTGCAACAAGACGGGCACGACACTCCAGGGCATAGTAAAAAGCTCTTTGATGACGTCCTTGCCTCGGTCGCGGCCGTAGATCTTCATGATGACACGCTTGTAGATGGTCTCGCTTTGACCTCCAAGACCAGGTGGGAGGACAAAGTTTGTTCGGTCTTCTTGCTTCATCGTGAGCAGCTGGTTCGCAATAGGCTCAAGTTGCTGAATAGTGCGACTGCAAGCTTCGATGTTGAAGTCATAGTCGTGACGTTCTTCTTCAATGCGGTGAAGACCCTCCTCAAACTGGTTCTTGCGGTGAGCGATGAAACCAGAATCCTCTGAGGCCCATGTTGGGTGAGATGCCCACTCATCGTTCAAGACCGACTTGCATAGCTCATCACGACCACTGCACACTCGCTCACGCTCTCGCTTAGGCAGAAGGCGATAGCTAGGCCCCAGACTGCGGCAATTCGAAAGCGAGACGCGGGAATTGACGGTCTTGGGACGTGTCTTTTGCTGATCGTCCTCCTCGCCCATGAATTTCTTGAACCAAGCAAAGAGCTCTGGGTTACCGCCGATGAAGGACTGTGCACGGTAGAGCAGCAGCGTCTTATCAATCAAGTCCTGTGAGTAAAGGTTGCATAGCTTCAGGAACTCGTTCATCGTGTTCTTGTTGCCAATGAACTTCTTGACTCGGTCGAAGAACGCAAGCTCATCCTGGCTGGGAGTGGTGGTGGTCGTTGGTGGTATCGGCTCAGGCAATGCTGGCGTGAGAGTCGGTGACACTGGAGGTCCCTCGGGCACTGTTTGCTTTGCAGCGTGGCCAGTCTTGGCACGCTTGTTCGCAGCACCTGCACCGAAGTTGCCTCCACGAACGTTTGAAGTGGGCGGCTCCTGTGCCATTGGAATAGGCATAGGTGCAGCAACAGGTCCCTGTCTGTCGCGCTTCCGCTTGTTGTCGCGGTTGGCAGTAGGTGTGGGAGCAAAGTTACCCATTGGCGGGAGCCGACCTTGATCTGCCCGAGGTGTCTGCTGGAGGTTTGGAGTTTGACCGTAGCCAGCAGCGTCGCCACGCACGTTGCTCAACATGACCGCATCCTCAGCATGTCTCGCGGCTTGTTGCTGAGCAGCCCTATGCTGAGCAGCCGATTCTGGGAGGAACTGCTTGAAGTCTTCCAATAGGTCCGGAGCAGCGTTGAATAGTCCTGTCACTTGAGCATACACGTCCTGGATAGGTTTCGACTCGCGTTGGTAGGTCTGCAGGATTTCCAGGAATTGTTTGTAAATGTCGGGCTGCGACGCGAACCGGTTCTTGATCTTGTTGACGTAGCTGATCGCATGGTTGAATTCGACCGGACCGCGCTTCTCAGCACCGACGCCGCCCATCTGAGCGACCTGAGCGGCACCATTCAGAGCTTGTACAGGAAGGGTCGCTGAGGCTTCCCCGCTGAGGGCGAGCATGGAGCGACCGGTAGCAGCAGACACAGCGTTCTGAAGCTGAGACACTCCCTGTTGCTCTTGCTGATGCGCAAGGGCGGCAGCCGAAGCAGCTGCGTCAGGGTGCGGGCGCGTCGTGGCCTCGGGAGAGTGCGGTGCGGGACCTTGCTGTCCTTGTTGTGCGCCGTAGAGTGGTTGACCAAGGTTGCGGTTGTTTGGAGAAAACAACGACTCTGCATGCTCGGGAGCCCTCTGTTGCTGGGGCCAAGGTCGTCCCTGGCTTGTTTCGTAGAACGTGGGTTCCTGCTGAGGGGCGGTGTTACCGTTCGCCGCTGCGCTACGTGGTGGAGACAGTGGCCTGGGGGCAGGCATGGTGGAAACCATGGTGCCCATGGGCGTGGTGACTCTGATCGCATTTGGATCTCCATTCGTTCCACATTCAATTTTATATCCCGGGGGCAGAAAGGTGTTGAAACCCTGAATCAGGTTCGGATTACCAGCGAAAAGGGTCGAAACGCGCTCAATGACACCCGGAGTATCTATGGCACCGCTCTTGAAATCCTTCATGATGTCCAAGAAGCGGTTGTAAACATCGGGATGATCGGCGAACTGGACTTTGACTTGGTCGAGGTAGCTAAGAGCGTCCTAAGTAAATTTTAGTGGGTATTCAAAACAAGCAGACCCTGACCCACTTACGTTGAGGATAGGCTGCTGGCCCTGGCCCATGCCCATAGTGCCTGGCGGACCAGTGAATGGCATCAACATCTGTGCCTGCGTTGGTGCCTGTACGGCGTGCTGCATGCGGGGCGTAGTCTGGTCGTGCTGTGCGGGTGCAGCGCCATAAGGGCCAGCTACATTGGGACCACCCATTGGCCCAGCCAGTGGGTTTACGCCTGCCAATGGCCCAGACTGGCCCAGTAGTCCATTGGGTCCATGGACTGTTCGTGTGGTGGGCGCGACAGCAACAGGCTGGTGGATCTGAATGGGTGCTGAGTGGCTCTGTAGCGCAGCCTGCTCCCGCTGCTGGCGCTCGTGCAGGTCTCGGTCGCGCTGCTCAGCTTCGCGCTTCGCATGCTCCTCCTGCTGTGCGGCGTGCTGCTGGGCCGCGTGCGACTCCATCATCTCACGCTCTCTAGCGTCACGCTCACGCAGCTCCCGTTCCCTGTCTGCGTTCGATTGTTCTTGCGGTGCACCCTGTTGTTGCAGAGTCTGAGAGATGCCGGGCAACGAGTACGGCGGGCCCTGCGGCATCTGGTGTCCTTGCGCAGCCGATCCTGCCTCTGTTGAGGGCGCTCTTTGCGCAGACTGGTGGGGCGACGAGTGTGGAGGCTGGCCTGTCAGGCCAGGAAGTGGCGGCAGGTTTTGGTTATGGGCTGTTGCGGCGCTTGACGAGTAAAAAGGGGTCCCTAGAGCTGAGTCAATAATTGATTACTGTTTTACGGTTTGCGTGAGGCGTACCAGAGGGCGGCGGCAGCACAGGCCCTGGACCTTGCGCAGGTGACGCATGTGAAGGAGCCTGAGCGTTCGCGTTGCTTGGCCTGTTATTACAAGAAGGGTCAGCGCTCATGTCTAAGAAACGCGGAGTCTGAAAGTGCTCGATGGCTGCTTGGTCCCTGACTGCTGGCGCAATCGGATTGCAGGTGGGGCGCACGCACCCATATGGATCGAGCGACCGCGCAGGTTGTCTCTGGCTCTGCTCTGGTTGTTGCTGTGGAGTTTGCCCAGGCGCGGCTGCCTGCGACTGCGGCCAGCCTTCACGATGCGCTGGGTTCATCTCGGCGTTTGCGATTCCTCGGCTGTAGGAGCAGCTGCGTAGTCGCTGGCAATACGCGTTGCCGGTCGTAAGACAGTGTCTTAGATCGCGAAGTTTTCGAATACAGCTTTAGAGAGGCACTGCAAGTCGAGAGTGCGCGGTAGTTGCTCGGTGGTGGCTGTCGTGCAGCTGTTGGGAGAGTATCCACCGTGCCAGCTCAAGCTGGTGTTGATCTTCGCTTTTGGCGGGCAAAAAGCCTGGAAAAGAAAGGCTGACGCCGTAGAATTATGCCGCCATGCAAGGCGACCCCGTATAAGAGTTTTGTACAGTCGAGCCGGTGATGGCGTAGTGAGCTGGGTCGCTCCTTCCCTCTCGACAGAACGCTCCTTCCTGTTAATCCGGGCCGGCCCTAGCCTTATGTGGATGGTCGGCGAATCAAGATGCCGACGAAAGCGCGTCATGCCCTCACGCGTTTTGAGGGTCCGTGGAAGGAACAACAGCGCACCACGGGATTGCGGTTATCAGAAATGGTGTGTGGCAGAAGCCTGATCACTATTGCAATGAGATATCTGCACACAGGGTCGAGGTATATGAACCTTGAGTTTCTCCGATTTACTCGGGTGTACGGGTGTCCTTTCCGCGAGTCTTCCCACAAAAGTCATTGAAGTGAACCGCTGGGTATCATTGAACCAAATCTATGTCATAATCTACAACCCACAAGCTGCATGAGACAAACCTCAAGAGCCGTGTTCCTTCTTATCGTCCTCCAGAGGATTATGCTTGTGTACAAAATCATCAACCCAATCCTCAATCTTCTCAGCCTCGTCCGTGAGCCAATCCCACCAATGCTTATGCGCCGGCTTGCTGCTCGTTGCGGACGGTGCATTCGATGTAGTGCTTGGCGCAACTGATGCCAACGTACTCTGTTCCATAGATGCTGTGTTGTCGTCGATACCAGTTACTGAGGCTGCAAGGCTGGACAACGAGGACATGATTGCAGACATCGTGGCTGCGGAGGGGAGCGTGGAAGTCAATGAGTGCACGCCAACAGGGTCACTGGGCGTCTCATTATCTGTGTCCTCATCGTCGTTGTGTAAGCCCACAGGCTTAAGGGGAAGGCGGAGGGTGCCGTTGTTAGGCGCGGGTGTCAGACCAATTGAGTCGCAGATAACGTTGTACAGCTCGATGTTTTCTGAAAAAAGTGTCAGCAAAATACAGCAAAGAGAAATGATGACCTACGGAAAGGTTCCATGCGACTGCCAGGCGTGTGCGGGAATGCTGGGCCGCGGGCAATGAAGATCGCCCTCATGAGCGGGTGTTCATGGTCGTAGCCATGCAGGCCGCGTGGATGGTAGACCTCGCCGTTCTTCTTACCCTCCTCGACATGGAACTCGCTCTTCGTCACAATCGCCCAGCCCGCTTTTGGGATTATCCAGAGCGGCGCAATACGATCGTTGTTTGAGAAGTGATAGCGCTCAGGCATGTTCTCACGTAGGTAGATCTCAATGTTGGGATTATTTCCATGTTCGCGCAAAAGCTTGTCGTACAATGGGTAGAGACGGTCTTGGTTCTTGGGTCGCAGACCATACAATGGCCAACCGTCAATGTGTGATAGCTCGTCCGGGTCGATCAGATCCTCTAGTTGGATCATACGGGATACATCGGTAGTGGCCATGCCATGGTCAGAAACCACAACGACGTTCACGATGTCGGTGAGGTTGCGCTCTTGCAGTCCTTTGAGTATGCCGCCGATCATGGCGTCTGCGTTGGAGATGGTCTGACGAATCTGTGTGCTGTTCGGCCCATATCTGTGGCCATCACCGTCAACATTGGGTACATAGGCTGCAATGAGCTGCGGACGAGGCGTGACAGCCTTTGCGCCGATGTCCAGGGGGCCGGGTACGTCCAGCAGGTCCATGATACGATCGACTTTCCTGTCCAGGACTTCTGAGCCATTGTACTTGTCCACATATGCTATTCGCTGGTTCTCAATATGAGCTTCCGAGCCTGGCCACATATGTACTGCTGTCCTGACGCTCTGCTTCTCTGCTGTCACCCAGAGGGGCTCTCCACCCCACCAGAATGGTTGCAGGCTGCGCCCAGGGTCTGTGTAGTAGAACTCTCTTTGTAGACCAGGGTCCCAGAAAGTGTTTCCCACAATTCCGTGCGCTTCAGGGTACATGCCGGTAGCCATAGTGTAGTGGTTGGGGAATGTAACGCTCGGAAAGCTTGGTAGCATGTACTTTGGTGAGATACCTTCCGCTACAAACTGGTTGAGCGTAGGTGTAAGGTTGCGGTATAGGAAATCGGCGCGAAAGCCGTCGAGCGAAATCAGGATGGTTGTCGGTGCGAACAGAGATGTTCCGTTCGAGACGGCCGTTGCTGTGAACGCTGCAATCTGGCTGTCCGAAGGTTTGGAGAGTCGATACACGAAGGCAAGCATCACGAAAAAGAAGCCAATGATCGAAACGTATATGCAGATCCTGCGCCATCGTCTCGATCGCTTTGCCTGTGTACCGTCAGCCATGATCCTACTCAGCTTTTGCCATTGATCATGCCTTTTTCTGCGCCCTGGTCGCGACGAGCCGCTGTTGATCACTCTCAGAGCTTCTGCCTGACCGTAAAAGACGTGCACTGGATTCGCCAGCTGCTTCCTCGGTGTCATATATTGGTGTGTTGGCCCCGGTACTGACGCCTCTCTTGCGCTCTGTCATCTCAGCTTTGTTCCGGCCACCCTCGCGCTTGCCAATCTTCACGCCAGAGCTGAACAGGCCAGATATACCGTCCTTCTGTGTCAGAAGTCGTTCACGCTCATCCTCCGATTCTAACAGATCGTGATCGCCGTTCGAGTGCTCGGCTGAGGGCCGGAGGTCATAGTCGTCGCTGTCTGAGGCGTCGTCATAGTGGTGAAGGCCGCCTGCGGCCCTGCCGGCATCAGCTCGTGATTTCGACGACATCGCTGGTGTCTCTGCAGTACTTGGCTATCGAGCCATCGCGAGGACGTGTGTTGCACAGCGATGGTGTTCAGAAGTCGAGTCTGAGCACCTCGATCGCCCGGCGCGCTAGCGTCGTGTTTCATGCAGGGACGTGGATCACCGACAACAGACCATTCACAAATTTGAAAGGGCGATTTGGCCAAACAGAATGACACATATTGCATTGTGTGTGTAGGGCTACATTAGTGCCCCATCCAAGTCACTGTGCAGCTTTCAAGTCGTTTCGATGACTGCAATGCCACTGGCATCGATCCACTTGGAGTCCAATCCAGATGCCTTTCCTTTGGAACAGAGC
This sequence comes from Didymella glomerata, assembly GCA_030271015.1. Taxonomy (NCBI): domain Eukaryota; kingdom Fungi; phylum Ascomycota; class Dothideomycetes; order Pleosporales; family Didymellaceae; genus Didymella; species Didymella glomerata. Next base: position 1,403,588 of record JAJOHN010000005.1, on the reverse strand, counting down.
CATAGGAGCAGCCACATGTGCTCGACGACCTCTCCCCAGCAATAGATTCGAACAAGCCCTAGATCCTTGTGCATTCCAGCCTCTCTATGTAGTGTTGTTGCCCATCCAACCCGACCGCTGCCAACATGCTCGCAGAGTGATAACCAGAAATCACGCTGAGCATTCGAGGACCAACGCGTACAGTCGATGCGCCAGAAGCCACGCTCGTCGTGCTCCAGGTCTCTCCTCACTTTGAGTGGCCTGAAACGAGTCGGATTCTTGGCCTTGATTGCTGCAAGATGCTTCGTGACTTGCGAAGGTAGTGCCCCAGGGCACGCTACTGAGGTGATGGGAGCTGGCGGAAACGCATCAATTGGCAGCTCCGAGAAGTTTGTTGCGTCCGGAAAGTCCTCAGATCTGTCGCTAGATGCTGTATTTGCAGCATAAGGCAGGCCTGTAGGCTCATGCGGCATATTGACATCCAGATCGAGCAAGGCAGAATCCTTCGATAAGCCTGACAACGGTCTTCTCTCAAGCTTCACGCTCTCCTGAGACCTGATCGGACTGACTGAGGGGAAAAAAGGTCTGTGATTTCTGGCAAGGTCATCGTGTTCGCCGACATAAGCTTCGCCATCTTCATCTTCGGACGTATCCGCAGATGTTGCTGAGTAGGTGTCCTGTAATTGACTTTGCAAAGCCTGCAACGCTGATTGCGAGTCTTCGATGAAACCGATGTCAGCGTCAAGGCGGTCGGAACTGATCCTCTCCTCTGCCTCGCTCTGCGCAAAGTTTGACTTGGGGGTCGTACGTTTCCGCCAGCTCAGGTAGCTCCGGTCAAGTTGAGCTAAGCGACTGATTGGTCGCAGCGACTCGTCTTCTTCCAGATAGTGTCCGTCCGCTGGTATGTTGGATGGAAAGCTGCCGTACGATTCTTTGCTGGCTGTCGGTGCGAACTGGATAGCGGTATCTTGGGTTTCAGTCTTGGCTCGTGCAGAGCATTGGTTGGGCAGCCGTGGGATTGTTTGATCCACTCTTGCTCTTTTTCGCACTGGTCCTTCCCGATGGATTTGGTGTGGCTCAAAGTCGATATAAGCACTCGCAAGAGCTCGGAAGAGCTCATCATTGTGGCGTGTAGCAGCGGTGGAGATGTGAACGAGGACTTCGTCGCTCATGATTGCAGCCGACCGTACGTTGGTCTTGCACAACCCACATCATGCGTTACAAGAACTGATATCGATGCTTAGAACTGTATTGCGCCAAAACCAAGATCGTGTAGAGTGAAGTAAGAGTGTGCAGTTACAGCCGTGCGTTGTTCACAGACCTCAAGGCTACAGCCGGTGACTAAGCCGAGCTAGCTGTATCCAGAGTAGTTCTTATCGCGTCTGCCTCTGACCCCATTGACTATTCACGGCTTTCCTTCATCCTCGCTTTGTTGAATTTCTCTCTTGTCCTTCGAAAACGGATAGCTGGCGTTGGATTGCACAATTGGTCTGAACAGACCGCCGTGATGCTGTTGAGTGATCACCTCTTTCCATGTCGGAGTTAAGACGGCGTACACCTCATGCCAGAAGAACAAGATAGCAAAAGGTCCGAAGACAGAGACGTCTCCTCAAGACGGTCCTCGCCTCGGTCTTTAAATCGTTCCGCTGACCTAATTCCGAAGCTGCGAGTATGCTGCTGCATCATGGCGCCGCCCCTACGGGTATTGTGGCTCAGAAGCTCCATGCAGGTGCTTGTCAGGCTACCAAGGCGTCCAATCCATGGAATTCTGTTGGCATGGTTTGCTTGCTTCGTCATAGTCCCTCACGTCGAGTTTGGGAAAGAGCAACTCCACGAATGGCGGACATAACGGAAGTGGCGTGCGGTCAGCACTATCCAAGCACTACCAAGTGTACACGACAGGTGGGGAACTGAGGCAGTATATAATGTGCGACGCGCATTCACCGTCCCCTCATTCAAGCTTGTTCATCATTACAGAGTCTATTGTTCCGACCACCTCCACAGCTCAACGCGCAATGGCCCACCAGAACCGCCTGAAGGACACTCATGTTCTTGTCTTCGGTGGCACATCAGGCATCGGCTACGCCGTCGCCAACATGGCTCTCTCTTATGGCGCACGAGTAACGATTTCTGGCTCAGGACAAAGCAAGGCAGATGCCAAAGTCAAGCAGCTCCAATCGCTGTACGCAGACCTCCCAGCTGAACACATTGCGGGCTACGCCTGCGATCTCTTTGACATCGCCAACCTCGAATCCAACCTGACAGCTCTCTTTGACAAAGCTACCAACGGTGGGAACAAGAAGATTGATCATATCGCCTTCACGGCCGGCGATTCCCTCAGTATTCCAAGCGTGAAAGATGTCACTCCTGAGACAATGCTGAAAGGACTCAATGTGCGCCTCGTCGCACCAGGTATCATCGCCAAACTTCTCGCGACTGGAAAATACATGCCGCAGTCTGTCAACTCCTCGCTCACGTTGACTGGCGGGACGAATACGCACAAGCCGTTCCCTGGCTGGACATTCGTCGCTGTTTCTGGTGCGGCTACCGAAGGTCTCGCGCGTGGGCTGGCAGTCGATTTGAAGCCCATCCGTACGAACGTTGTTATTCCTGGAGCCATACAGAGCGAGTTGCTACAGCCAATGTTGGACAAGATGGGAGAAGAAGCTGCGGCGAAGTGGACACGGGAGAACAGTTTGACAAGCACTCTTGGACAGCCAGAGGAGATTGCTGAGGGGTATGGATATTTGATGAAGGACAAGTTTGCGAATGGTAGCCAGGTCACGAGCGATGGTGGAAGATTGCTGGTCTAGCCGGTTTGCAATATTGTACTGAAAGGTCCTTGGCCAAAACAGCCTATTGTCATTGACGCACCTTTGTCGATCGTGTCAATTGCAATGCTTGATATCTTTTTCGTGATGTCTATCCGTTGCCTGAGTCAATCCGTACTTTCAGCTTCGGGCGTCGAGCTTCAGGAGTATCAAGGTCGCTCACCCTTATGGTCAGCGCCATATACTTGCTCATCAATTCATTCGCCACTCTCTGAGTGTGGTCGATGAAGAAAAATCTACCGCCCTGCAGACATGGTTAGTGAGGAAGTCTTTCGAACTAATAGACGCAGCGCAGTCGCAGTCGCAGTCGCATCGATCAAAGCAATAAAACAGGGTACAAACATAGCAGCCCGTATCTTCCATGGTCGCGCCCAGAACTAAGCAAAGCATCGCCAAAAGCATCACCAAATCCAGCCGCTCTTGCTGTCGTCCAACTTACTCCTACGTTACTTGTTTCCGCCTCTTGCACAGGCGTAGCTGCGGCTACGGCGGCCCAATCGATGGTGCGCCAATCGGTAAGTTCGTTTTCCTTGAGGTTTTTTTGTAATGGCCCAGGTGGGCTGTCGGCATTCCCCAGATTCGGTGTCGGTGCGTCAAGATACGGTTCGAGTCTGAGGAAATGAACCAAGTATGAGCAAGAGATTGAATGGGCTCAATGAGGGTATAGGAAACTAACCTGATTTGAACGATTTTGTTCCATAGATGGCGGACGGATTCGTCGAGCTTGTAGTTGACCCACCCACAGGCGCTCATTCGTTTGAGGAGCGCTTCTGCTGAGTCGATGTTGAACTCGGCGCAAGCTAGTGAGGACTGATGGACGAACCAAGCACTCTCTACCGAACAGTCGGCTGAGATAGATCCAATGGTCAAGATCCACAGAAGCAGATCTGGACATGACTGCCACTCTGCGCGAGTAGTGCAATTGAGCGCACTCTCCAGTCTCTTGCTGGCGGTGAAATGTAGGTGATGGGCGTCGGACGGTCGTTTAAGCGCTTCAGTCGTTCGTACCGTAAATATGATCAACGCAACGCAAAGAGCGTCTTCGAGGGGCGTGATGAGAGGTACCCTCTCATGGATCCAAGCAAGAAGCAAGCATTCGAGCGAACATGAGAAATTCTGGACGTCCAGAGCATCAAGTGGACTCTCCGGGTCATCGTACCATGCGTTCAGATCGGCAGCAAGTATCAATACAGACTCCAGCAATTCGGCAAGAGACTCTGTGAGACCCGCCTGTAAGCACAAAGTGACAAGATACCTTGAATAGCTCGGACTATAGCCTTGTGGATGATGAGGGAAATTCGCGGCGCGGATGTATACCAGAGTTGCGGGGTATGGTGGGTTCAATTGTGCGATGGCGTGAGCTGTAGTATGCCTGATGCTCAGTAAGCATTTGCCAACCCATTTTGGGCCATGATGCCAAAGTGAGGTGTTACATACCAAAGTATAAAAGCCTGTAAAATGCGGTTCGTGCCGACAGCCTTTAGACCGCCTCTCAAATTGAGCATCTCTCGCAGGCCATTCAGATGCATATCCATGGCGTTCGGCTGTTCGTCGTATGGTATTTCGTCTTCGAACACGGGCATCATCAGACCCTCCTCCACGGTCAAGAGGTTAAACACAGCACCGAGAGTTGCGTCGGAGAAGCGAACAGCACGGTCTTGTGTCGACAAAGCCTTATTGACCGCTGAGATAGCCTTCGCGCGATGGTCAAGGATCGTCTGAACGGTACCTTTCCCAAAGATGAACATATGCAAGGCAGCAGTACTCAGCAAGCTGTGCATAAAGCCTTCGTTACTCAATGCCGTATCGAACCACTCTGACTTCATCAAGGTTGACTTGCGTCGAACGTCAACTCCGATCACACCAGGAACCATCTCGTGGATAACTTCATAAACACAGTCAGTAGGACTCGGCTCCATATATTACAAGATGAGATATGAGTAATGCTCCGTCGTCGCTTGAGCCTGTCCGAGCTCTGCGCCTGAGTGGTATACCGCAGACCTGGCTACGCTGCCTCCATGCTCTTTACATGTTCTTCGGTAAGCTTGAGAGTAAACTTACAATGATCGAGCAGCTCTGACATTCCCTTATCTAGCATCAGAGCTGACGCTCTAAAAGGATCAAGAGTGCCATTGTTGGGCTCTCTGACAGACCCAGTAGGTGATAGTAAGATACATTTCGGGCATAGTGTTTGCCCGTGGCGAACAACAAAGATCTGACAATTCAAACATATGCCTCGATGGAACACACCAGTACTCGTGTGCTCGAAAGCAGGGAAATAGCTGTTGTGGTCAGACTCGAGAGTCGGGCTCGACGATGCTGTATTTGGGGTTGACAGGGGGTTGGGAGTGCCAGCACTTCGAGGACTGGCACTCCCTTGCGCTCGCTGCTTTGCGGCTTGCTTGCTCGTGGACCATGGCCGCTCCCTTCTCGCCTTCTGCATCACGAACGAGCGAGCATTGCGCCGCCCTTGACGTGAGGCCTTTGCCTCGGATGCATCGACGAACAAGAATTCTTGTTGGATAGGCACGATCGGCTGGGAGCGACTCAACGCCTTGGCAGTCTGATCCTGGCCCTCCATTACACGTTTTGAGAAACAGGACCGGTAAGGTATAGTCTTGCTGACCCGATTTCGTGGGTTGTGGAGGTGATGCTACTCAGCAGGGCGCAGAGAAGCGTAAGATGCGAGCGGTAACGAAGCCAAGATTTCGCAATCAACCCTCGCTCGCTACCATTGTCGCTCGAATGCTCTCTGTACAATGCCGGGCCTTGATCGCCTCGTACTGATGGTGTGCCTGGGAATCCTGGAGGGGCTGAAGCTGTGCAACTATCAAAATCCAGATTAGTATTAGGTTGCTAAAGCGAGCGCGGAGCTGACAGGGTGCTAGGTGCCGACTTGGACCCTTTATTTCGTCACTATTCAGTCGTAACCATACCTTTAAAGTCTTTGTTCCACCTTCAAGGTTGGTCGACAGTGCCCAAGAAGCGGCAGATGTAGCGAGTCACGGGTGTACGTAGATAATACCTGAAGATATGCGGGTCCCGTGCCGAAGGTATTAAAAATAGTATCGATATCGAGATGGCGTTCGACGAACATGGAAATGGTGAAATGAGGAGGTTGCTGGCTTTCGGCGTGCAGACCAAACGGGTCATGTCATCTTAATAGCCTCAAGATCTGCTCGAGCTGGAGAATGCAATGTCGAAAATCTTTCTCTTGGTGTACCACCTTTCGGAGCGCGCGATTGGTGTAATGGGGCAACATTAGAATGGCCAACGATGGGGAACGTGACATGGGCGTTACAGGGCTGAGTGCTGCAACCAAGGACTCAAGGAGGCTTCCAGTGCTTTCCAGACCAGAACCAGAGATGAGCAACAGAACACTTGTCGGTAGTCATCAACTCGCTACATCGGCATGGAAAGTGCTCTCCTAGCGCCACTGGCGGTCCACGGTGGTGATTTGCGACTCTTGGTGTTTTGATGGTGCTTGATGCATCGGGTGCTGGACCGCTGCTTCCCGAGGCTCTTTGTCAGATGCGGCGGGATGGACGACATGACGCAGTTCGCTGCATTACTACCGCCGCAACCTTAGCGCGCCATTGAATGAAGAGACGCCTTGAGGTTGAAGAATAGGAGGTTGCGCAGACCTCGAGTTATGTAAGGAGAAATTGGCTCACGGAGTTGGGGTCCGGGTACCATTGGCAAGAGCACCTCGTGGTCCAGACGCGTTTCCCAGCTTCCGGAGTTCTGGCAACAACGACATGACGACGGGCGATGGTCTTGCAGAAGGTGAGTCGCGCAACCAGTTTACTTGAGGATGCAGTGAGGGTCTGCAGTGGTGACATTATACTGATCATTCGCAGGCCTTTCGCTCTTCACCACTGAGCTCCTCCGCAAAGAGCTGCAGCGCCGTCAGGAAGAAGCCGCAAAACCGGAGTGCGGGTCGAAGGGTGGGAAAAAGCACTACAACACCGGACTCCATGTCTTCGCATTGGTTCTCATCCTCGCCTTGAGCACGGCAGGTGCGTGTGGTCGCGGTGGGTATTGCCGGCCGAGTGACTAACAGTGGCCAGCTTGCTCCTTCCCCATCGTTGTCAAGCGATTCCCTGGCATTCCCGTGCCCTCGCGATTCCTCTTCCTCTCACGACACTTCGGCACCGGCGTGCTGATAGCGACCGCCTTCGTCCATCTTCTACCCACCGCCTTCGAGTCACTTACCGACCCATGTCTTCCGCACTTCTGGAATCAAGGCTACCCGGCAATGCCGGGTTTCATAGCTATGACAGCGGTGTTCGTGGTCGTGGGCATTGAGATGTTCTTTGCTTCGAAGGGTGCTGGGCATTCGCACGCAGTCGACTATGATACTCTCCGCCATGACAGCCATGCACACGCTCGGCCCGGCCACAAGAGAAGCCACAGCTTTGGACGATACAGCACCGGTGCCAATGGCAATGTGCCAGGCATCGTGTTGCACGAGGTTGATGTAGAGTCATCCGAGCAGGCAGGTCTTATGGCAGGACGGTCTCCGGCTCTGTCTATGGTATCTCCTATCACGCCGACTGCACCGAACGGCCACGCCGCCCGGCAAAGCATCGACAGTGACGACTCAGATCTGAACATCAGCCCTGAAGAGCTAGCTAGACAACAAGAGGAGGATGATCTGGAAGATGAGTCTCAACTGCTGTCCCACCCGCACGCGCATAAACGAACCCACGACGCCCACGACTCATCGCCCGAGACAGCCGAGAAGACAGAAGCGCAGAACAAGAAGCTATTGCTGCAGTGTCTCTTGCTCGAGGCTGGGATCTTATTCCACAGCGTGTTTATTGGTATGGCTCTGTCTGTAGCAACTGGAACTTCATTCATCGTGCTATTGGTGGCTATCTCCTTCCACCAGACATTCGAAGGCTTCGCGCTTGGTTCGCGTATCAGCGCTATCCGCTTCCCTGTGGGGTCTCCGAAGCCCTGGCTCATGGCACTGGCTTACGGTACGACAACGCCAGTTGGACAAGCAATTGGCCTCGCGATACACACGCTGTACGATCCATTCAGCAAGACCGGCCTGCTAATGGTGGGCTTCATGAATGCAATCTCGAGTGGCTTGTTGCTCTTTGCTGGCCTTGTCGAGCTTCTTGCGGAGGACTTCCTAAGTGACGAAAGCTACATCACCCTACAAGGCAAGAGACGACTGCAAGCTTGCGGTAGTGTCGTTGCTGGAGCGTTGCTCATGGCTTTAGTTGGTGCTTGGGCATAGTCTTGTGTCGTTACGGAGTAACACATATAGAGCCTCACGGCATTATCTTACTTTCTAAGCAACTGCTGCGTCCACACGTGTACGTTCACGGAGCACCTTCACCCATTAACACAGCACAGTTCCTGAGCTCTACTTTATGATTTTTCTATTCTCTGCAACTTCTATCAAAGCAATGACTGGTCCAGTCAAGTCCTCCATGGCGCAATTGGCAGCGCGTCTGACTGTTACATTATGGTCGCTCAAGGACCGCCAATCCTTGAGCGACTGTTCTGGCCGCACATCAGGAGGTTTCAAGTTCAAACCTTGATGGAGGAGTATCTTTTTGCTTCTCTTTCACCTCTCGTCGCTGCGAATTTATGCTGCCCAGTTGGCGCTTGAATCGCTTGCAAGAACTCGCCACGTGTTGGTCCAATTCGCATGCCAAGGCCGCACAACAGGTGAAGGCAAGAGCTACCTCGAAGTACTGTTCTGCTCAGCGCCTGCCTCGCTCTACCACACTCCACACTCGCCCAGCTGACCTAACTACAACTAACTCAGACTATGCAGCAAGACGTCATGTGAGTTCTCGCTAATAAATGAATAGAATGTTTACTGGCATATTTCAAGTACACTGCGCAACCAGCAACAGTCGCCGCTGCTTCGTCTGCCATCTGAGCTGCGCAACAGGGTCTATGATTTTGCAGTCGGAGGGCAAGTTATCCAGATCTATCAAGTGCGGGCGCCGGGCCCGAGTGGACGCGAAGAAGAACAGATACGCCTCAAGTACCACCTACCACGTGATCACCCTCAAACCTCTTCGGCTTTGAGGCTCTCTCTCATGGGCGCCAGCCGCCAGCTATACAGCGAGACAACCAAGCTTTTCTACGCAATGAACCTGTTCCAGGGCCGTACAGCTGAGATCGTCAAGTTCCTTGCGCGAGCCGGTGCAAGAGCAAAGTACATCCAGGCAGTACGCATCGACGCAAGATACGCGATCTCTCATGGGGGGCATTTCGCAGAACTTCTGGATCTGGCTCTTTATGATCTGCAGCAGCTTCCCCGAATAAGCCGGATCTTCGTCCAGGTGCGCTGGGCAGGCTTCCCCGTCATGAGAATTATCGAGCGGAATCTGGAGCAGACGCGGCAGCCGGCAAGAGAGGGACGGCAGGTTGAGTTTGTGCTGGAGAGACGCCCGTGACACTGAGAAGCTCGAAGTTTAGATCGAGTGGTCAACATCATGTGGTCACGCTTAGGTCTGAGAAAGAAGGGAGGGATATGGAGATCGTGGTGAATATAGACGGTAAGCATCATGGGATAGGGGGAGCAGTGATTTCTTGCAACGTACATTCGCCTTGTCTCCGGTTTGGCCCATGTATGCTCAGTGCAAAGAACAGCGTGTCGCGGGTCCCGTTTGGCATACCTACAAACCACCAGAGATCATGTCGTCACGCTCAATGACCTCGATCCACTTCGACCACAAGCCCCTGTTTGCCTCCAACCCACTCCAAAGCATGTCTGCTCAGCGCTACAACACGGTCGACACTATCCTCCTCTCTACTATCCGACAATCCCAGCCTCACCACCACCTTTTCGAGCCGCCTCAGCCCTCTCAGCCGCTGCAGTGTGCTCGCAAGCTCGTAGTTCAGCGTGCTAGACCTGGGATGACATCGATCCGGGCACATCACGTAACCACTAGGAATGATCTTGACCGCACACAAAAGCTGCGCTTTCGAGCGCATGTGTCGCAGGAAGAACGTGAGATCATCGGCAGATCCACAGAAGGTGTTCAGAGCCCAGTACATGCCGGACGTCTCGTGGCGGAGCTGGCGACACACGGCGTTGAAACTCGCGGGGGATAGGCGCTGCAGGGAGCCGTTGGAAAGGATGTTTAGGCGGATCTTGTGGGGCTTGCATTGCCCGTCTTGTGTCCTGTAGACATTCATGATGGAATGCTCTTTGCCGACGTGAATCATGTGGCCGCCAACGGCGAAGACAAAGATCTTGTTCCGTAGCTCGGCCGGGAGCAGGAGAAGCGGCGACTGCTGTTGGTTGAGGAGGGTTCTGTTATTGGGTCAGTTGATTTATTCGAATCTGTGTCAATGTCCCAAACTTACATTGCGTCTTGGTCCATGCTGCCTCTTGGGTTGTGCTGCGTGTGAACGAAATAGTGGGGGTGTTGTTGTCGGAAGAAGATTGCGGTGAACTCGAGAGTTGTCCAGGTATTGTTGGGAAGCAGTGACTTGATTGCCCATTGCGTCTAAAATCAGAGTGAAAGATCAAGCGGAATGCTGGAGGTTCTTAGTTTCACCACGGAGTTGACCCAGTCTTGGGCACTGTGCATGATCGAGGGTAGACCCTGACCCATTGGGATATGTGGTAGCTGAAGGTAAGCATGTGTATTTCAAACGCGACTACCGCCGTCTATACTGTACAGATGGTACACAATACAAGAGGCTGACATCTCTTCCAGACTATCGACTATCGCTATCGACTGCTTTTCCGCATCTCGCCTCTTGGCTTCCGTCGGGCGGCCATTATGTCCATGCTAAAAGGGAAGAAGGGGTGTTCTACGCTGCGTGCTCCGCGTGTTCAGCGCTCATTTCTCGTCTGTGATGCCGAGGACTGCGTTCAGGTCGGCGTTGGGGTCCTTGGGATCGGCCTTGGCTGCAGATTGTCAGCATCGTCTTGTCGCAGCTGCGTCTCTTCGCAGAGCCATGTCAGGGTACGTACCGCCCGAGGACTTGGGCTGCTCCTGGGGATGTGTCTTTGCCCACTCGGCCTTGGCTTGCCTGATCAACGACTCCTTGTGGTTGTACGCCTTCTGCTCGGCGCTGATCTTCTCACGCGCCGAAATCGACAGCTGCGTGTAGGCGCCGTAGAAGAGGCCGGTCGCCAGGGCGGACCATCGGAGGACCTGTGTCATCGCGGTTAGCATCGCGCTGCGACAGTCAAGCTCGGCGCCGGCTTCTCAGAGCTTCCTGCGCCGCCAATCGATGGGACAGCGTACGTTGACACCGACGGAGGTGGACATGGTTGCTGTCGTGCGGGAGCTTGCGGCTGCGACTGGGCGGGTCTGCGAGTCCAATGGCTGGTATTCCGGGGCGACGACGGGAGATGCACCGTTGTACGTGGTCCGGAGGGGCGTGACGGCGGTGTCGAGGCGGCTTGATGGGGTTGGGCGGAGGAGCGACGGCCTTCAGTCAGGTTCACGCAAGATTCCTGCGGTCCATCCCGACCTCTCGCACAGACCAGGCCTTAGTCAGGCGCGACTCTATGGCAGCTCGACGACGGCACCGCGACGCGACGACGCACTCTCTTTGTTTTTTTTTGTTTTCCAGAGGGGCCATGTCAGGGAGGGGTGAGGGCTCTATACATTGTTCATAGACTATACCTTCACCGGAACAACGACATTACAGCACCGTCCTCGAGTGCACCCCACACTGCGACTCCTCCACTATGGAGTCTTCGTTCGAGCAGCGCCGGGCGGAGATCCAGGCGAAGAAGGCCAAGCTCGCCGAACTGAAGAGACAGCGCGAGCTGAGGCGGGAACAGGCTGGCTCGAGCAGGCAGTCGACGACAGCGAGTCCCCTGGGAGAAGTGCGCCCGCCCGCCCATTGTTTACCGTGCAACAACACTGACAGACTGTGCAGGTACTGTCGCCAACACCACGCCGCAGCCAGGACCTCGATCGCAGGGCCGATGTCGACAACCTCATCAACAACATCCTGGGTGATCGCCGGCCTACATCCACACAACCGGACTCGCCAGCTGTGCGCGCAACGCGCCCGACCTCAGTGGTGAGCGCCAGCCAGCTCAGCAGCGACAATGAGCCCGCGTCACCTGCACAGTCTCGGATGGTCGACGGCGAGACGCAAACCATATCCATGGGCCCGCTCGCTACCGTCTACGAGACCGCGGGCGACGGGCAGGTCACCGCCGAAGCCAACACGCAGAAGGAGGTCATCACATACAGCAAGGGCGTGCAAGCAAGCATAGACTGGAGCCCTCCAAAGTCGCGCGGTGTGGGAGGGAGCGACACAGAGCGCGACGAGAGCCCCACACGGTCGCCTCGGAGCAAGAGGCTAAGCAGGAGGCAGAAAGAGAGGGACGAGGAGATTCGCAATCAATTGCGGAAGGAGATCGAGGTGGAGATCAAGGCTGCACAGCAAGCGCCCCAAGATGGCACACTGGCAGGCTCCGAGGAGAACTTCCCCTTCAAGCCCCTCACAAACGAGGAGCTGGCCGCCGTCGAGAACTCAGAGGACTTCATTGGCTTCATCGAGAGGAGCACGAAAGTGCTGGAGCGCGCCTTGGATCAACAACTTGGGTACGACATTCTGGCCGACTATGCGCTCGACGGCATGGACATCAACGACGAGGACGACGGATATGGCACAAGTACCGGCAAGAAGGGCAGGCGCGTCAAAGAGGTTGCACAGTTCTGGGACGAGCGATGGAGCAAGAAGAGGATGATCTCGGATTTGGGATTCTCGACAAAGGTACTGCGCTCGAACTCCCTGTTAAGACCTGGCTAACGTCTGCACAGTTCCCAGAACTCGTCCTAGCGTCCTACACCAAGAACCCCTCTGCTCCTCACGATCCTGATGGTCTGATTCAAGTCTGGAACATGCACATGCACGACCGACCCGAATACATCTTCCACGCCCAGTCGGATATCCTCACTGCCAAATTCTCTCCCTTCCACCCTAACCTTATCATTGGCGGCGCATACTCTGGACAGGTCCTTCTGTGGGACACCCGCGCCAAGTCTGCCCCAGTACAAAAGACTCCACTCACAGGATCCGGACACACACATCCTGTCTACTCGATAGATATTGTTGGAACGCAGAATGCGAACAACATCATCTCCTGCTCGACTGACGGTGTCGTCTGTGGCTGGACGGTGGACATGCTCACTCAACCTCAGGAGTTCCTTGAACTCACTTCGCCTCCACCAGCGAAGACCGACGATATGGCAGTAACATGCGTCGCCTTCCCACAATCAGACCCCACATACTTCCTTGCCGGTACGGAGGAAGGTTCAATCTACCCATGCCACCGCTACGATCGCGCAGGCGCGAAAGCAGGTGTCGACGGGCGCGTAAAGTACGGCGGAAAGGGCGGCCACGCCGCGCCGGTAATGAGCCTCGACTTCCATCCCACAAAGGGCCAAATAGACCTTGGCGACCTTGTCCTCTCCTCAAGCGTGGACTGGAGCGTCAAGCTCTGGAAAGTGCGTCCCCCGGCCGCAACCGGCACAGGCAACGCCACCCTCCCCGGCGCCACACAGCAAGTCACGCCCGTCCTCGACATCGCGCGCGAGGACCTTGTCTACGATGCGAGATGGTCGCCCGTCAAGCCTTCGGTCTTCGCCCTTGTCGACGGCGCAGGCTCCCTCGAGATCTGGGACATCAACGTCGACACCGAAGTCCCCGTCCAGTCTGTCAAGCCGAGCGACAACAAGCGTGGCGCCTTTGCGAATATGCCGTCGGGCGGGGGATACATGAACCGCAGTCTCAACAAAGTCGCGTGGGAAAAGAACGAAGGCCGTCGCGTTGCGGTTGGTGGTATGGACGGCGTTGTCACGGTGTTCGAGGTCGGTCAAGATCTCGGTGGTATCGAGACGAGGAACGAGGAGTGGAGTGGCGTCAAGAGGCTGGTGAATCGATTGGAGGGTCATGCCGATATTAGCGTCAATGGAAGGTAGACACCCTGGTTGACAGCCGCAGACGAAGCAGGCTTCCCTAAGGGAGAAGAACTTGCTGAGTCTCGTAGCCTTGCATTGCACCGTTGAGCATCGTTCTTGGAGTTGATAGTCAACATACCCCCCTGTTTTCGAATAGAGCGCATGTATATGTCTACCAGCTCCCTGTTGTGAGATGCTTACAGTCGTCAGCTAACCGCGAGTGGGTGCTTAAGCGAATGCGAAACGTCAACCTCGCATCTCCGCACATCATGTTGGTGGCGCTTCCAGTCTTACAAGATGACGATGAGGCACATGTTGAAATCGAACATAAATGAGGAATGAGGTGCAGTATCTGATACCAAAAGCCAAGTGCGCGAGCCTGCTTCACATACATACTCAGGTCCGCCGCGTCCTTCTTCACTTCTCATCAGTGAAAGCACTAGTAACATGCCGCTCGTCAATAAAGCGATCCACATCATCAGCGCCCTCGTCGCATGTCTATCCCTCACCATCCTCGCTCTCGTCGCGCACAGCGTCGCCCTGAAACACCGCCTTGCGTACAAAGCAACCCCGCATCTGGAGAGCACAGGCTTGAGCTTCTTGTTCTGGCCCGCTTGCGGCGGGCTCGTGGACTGCGGTCTATTCCTTTTCCTCTGGACACAGACGCCATTCCACGAGGCTCGGGTTAGTATCTTGAGACTCCCGTGTAGTCGGCATGCGACTGATGGTAACAGAGCAAGAAGAAAACCATCTACCTCAATGCACTTGTCTTTGTGGCTGCGTTTTACTTCCTGCGCCCGTTCGTCGTGCTCGTGTATACTTTTGTCGAGCACAGTGTCGAGGCTTGGGCGTGTGAGGTGGGGAAGAAAGATGGGCATCGCGATGCAGATGGGCTTTGCAGGGAATTGAGAGCGGCGAGATACTTGCTAGTTCCAATGTTGGTGTTGGGTGTGGCTTTTCTCTCGCTTGTGGTTTGGCAAAGGTTGGGGGTCTGGAGAAGAGAGTGTGTGCGTGCTGGGGGTGGGGATAGAGAGGGTACTGTGCAGGGGAAGGTGTGAAAGGTCGAAAGATGTGTACTTGGTCCCAAAACGCTAGCCTGTGCATTGTACGCTGGATATAGCGTTGCGGATTGATTCGTCGCAGTCTAGAGCAAATAGATTGAAAGGTGCTATGATCAATGAGTGGCAGCTTTTTCGTGACGTGAAGAAGGAGTAGGCAAGGATGAACGACTAAATCGTTGGGATTGGGAGACAGCGCAGGATCAGATCGCAGGAGCCAGTAGATTGGAAGCTGTCATAGTAACAGATAATAGATGATTGTGAGGTGAGGGACAAGAGGCAGGTGCACCTGGAGAGAAGCGAGCAGTCTAGTCTTGATTGGGCGCTAGTGGTATGTATCCACGCGATGGGGCTCTGCGACCCATGACGTTACAAGAAACAGCCTCGCCCTCTCCTTCTGACAACAAACTGTCCTTTCGAGATAACGATCGAGCATGCCCATCAAACACGTCCTCAATGTAGCCGAAGAGGAGGAAGCGGGGTGGGCGAGTTCATCAGCGCCATTCCGTCCAGCAAAATCTCCAGTCTGCGCCAATCAGAAAGGCGAAAGCACAGGGAATGGTCTCTTCGCCAACGTAGACTTCGAGCCTGGACAATTGATTGCATCAATCAGGAGACCTATCGGGGGCGCGTTGGACACCGAGCGACTACTCGACACGTGCGCAAATTGCTTTGTCTGGACTGAAGGCGCATCAACCGGCACAAGGACTTATGTGCCAAAAGGTGTCAAGGTGTCAAAGTGCGCCGGATGCCAGCGATTCCGATACTGCAGCAAGGTCCGTATATACTTGTAACTTGTGCATGTTCAGTTGCTGATTAAATCAGGCGTGTCAGAAAGCAGCCTGGAATCGGGGTCACAAATACCAATGCAAGATCTTCAAGAGACTGGGCGATAGAGAGATTCCGAAAGCTGTTCTTGCTTGTATGGATCTCCTCACCATGAAGAAGCACGATATCATACCAGAAGAAGCGTGGAATATGCTGCTTAGCCTACCTTCGCACGTCGACGACTTTAAGGCAAATGGCAACTACGGCAATATCGAGTTGATGGCGATGGGTGCAAGTCAGTTCTCGCTCACGCAGGAGCTATTCGACAAGGACTTTGTCGCAGCCATGTATGCGCGAGTGAGTAGCCTCGATCACAGAGTCACAGTGCGCAAGCTTACCGTGGCAGGTCCTCACGAACTCCCTGACACTTATAACTCCAACACTTGACCCTCTAGGTATCATTGTGGATCCAATGCTGGGGCACTTCAATCACTCTTGCGACCCAAATGCTTACATCATCATGGACGGCGCTGAAGTCAACGTTCGATCACTCAAGCCGATCAAGAAGGATGACGAGATCTTCATCTCTTACATCGACACTACCAACCCATACTCTAGACGTCAGCACGAGCTCAAGCAGCGCTGGTTCTTCACGTGTAAATGTGCAAAGTGTCAGAAGGGCGCAACGCTTGGCGAAGACGAGTGGGCCATCGACCCAAAGAGCCTGCCACAAGAGATGCAGCAAGTGGCCGAGATGATGTCCAAGACCGAGGACTTTGCCTCAGACCCAGCGAACTTTGTCGGCAACTCGAAAGTGGAAAAGTACATCGCGGCCATACAAGGCAAGGCTTTCGCTGAGTACGAAGCAGCGCAGCGCGCGCCTCCCGAACAAGCAAACGAGATCATCGTCAACGGAATGCGCCTGTGTCATCAGTCAGGGCTTTGGCCTGTATATCGCCAGCCGTACGCTGCGTTCCGCGACGAATTGATCGTTAACTTGCTCGCAACCGGGACCTATTCCATTGCATGGGCACAATGTGCGAAGCGCTACAAGCACATTCAACCGAAACTGTACCCAGTACCATTCCACCCCGTGCGCGTGGTTCAAACCTGGCAGATGGCTATGTTAGCTGCCTACTTCGCTGGCGAGGAGGAAGGCATTGGCGCGCCAGGAGCAAACATGGGCTTGATTGCGATGATGCTCACTAAGCAGGTGCTGGATGCGGCTGCGCTGAGCCATGGGCCTGATAGTGCGTTCACGGAGAGTGTGCAGAGCAAGGCGAATGAGATGAGCGAGGAGTTGAAGAAGAGTGTGGGAGAAAATCCCGACAGGGCTGTGGTCAATCATGAGCTGGAGACGCAGAAGCAGATGTTGATGGAGATGGGCGACTGGATCAAGTACTAGAAGACACGAAAAGCACCGATAGAATTATATGCATGGTGTGTTCTCAACCGGGGGACGTACTATATGTGATGGTTGATCCTGCGCAGCTGAAGGATCGTGGAGGCATTCATGTCTCCTACAGACTCGGTTCATAGGTTTCAACCATAGACTTATGGTCCAAGAGGTCCTCTTTCGCCTTGCTTCGTAACACAATCTATGACCGGTGCACCGTGCGCCTTTAACGAGCCGTGGAGACCTGCAATCATGTTCATCTTCACCTTCATCAAGCTGGAGCGGCCCACTCTCACTTCATGCCCCTCGCTATAAAGCCTGTAAGTCTTAGCTTCAAGCTGCGCTCCCTTAACTTCGACATCTCACTACAGTCTCGCCCACTCAGCACACAACACACATCACCACAAGCTGTCCTCCTCCGACAGCGCACTAGAGCAACATGCCACCTAAAGTGATCAAGACTTACAGCGCAGATGTCATCGCAGCCGTCTTAGTGGCCACTGGTACTACCTCACTCTCCATGCGGCAGTACGAGATAATGTCGTCTCTGGACGGCGTGAAGACCGCTAGTGCCTTCCAGCACGACTTCCGCCCTATTCTCGCCAAAGCCAAGGAGCTGAAAGCCCTGGTTGCTAAAGGAGAGGCTTTCGAGCCTGTCGTGCCGTCAACCAAGCGTGGTACGTATTGTTGATGCCCCAGTTCGCCGTCACCTCACCTTCACTTCTGCCCCGCAATCACTGCCCACTCTCACTCGCTGCCCGCTTCTAGGCAGCGATAAAGTCTTGACCTCAAGCAACGCTCCCATCTTTTTGACACACCCCTCCAACCTTCTCTTTTGCACCTTCTTCCCGCACCTTACATTCACAACTTCGCTTCGCACATCATCCCGACCTACTTCATCCGCCACAAACAACGATGGCTAAGGACACCGACTCTCCCGCTGCCGGTCAGAAGATGATCTCAGCGGACGTTGTGTCTGTCCTGCTCATGGCGCTTGGCAGTACCACCATTACCAAGGAGCAGCTCAACATGATGTCTGGGATTGATGGTATTCGCACTGCCAGCAGTTTCGAACACCAGTTCCGCTCCATCGTCACCAAGGCCAAAGAGCTCAAGAAGCGCGTCGCGGATGGCGAGACCTTCACCGCTGTTGCTGCCCAGAAGCGAGGTGTGCAGTTGTTTGCGGCGTTCTTCTGATAGAACGAGTATACTGACAACCTCCAGGAGGAATGGCTACACCTATGACACCCAAGAAGCGTAAGGGCGACAACGCTGATGACACCCCAACCAAGAAGCCCAAGGCAACCCCAAAGCCTCGCGCAAAGAAGGCGCAGGCTCAGTCACCCCCTGCTCTTCAAGCCGACGACGACGATGTCGAACTCCCCGAGGATGTGGACGCTCACATCAAGGCCGAGAAGGAATGGGAGGGTCAGTTCGTTTGAGCATGGCGCTCAGTGGTGGTCAAATCAACCATGATGCAATTCACGGCTTCGACTTCTTTGTTCTGACAGAGGTGAATGCCTTCACGGTCACACGCGCAGATGCCTCCTTTCGGTACATTTGCCTCCTCTTTTCTTGCATGGACGGTAGAGAGATTGAGAACAAATGGAAATGATGATGACCTGACCTTGGAGGTATTCAGCATACTCCTGCCCACAACACAGACTGTCGTGCGAACATGGTCCTATCTTGTCTTGATAATGCTGACTTGCATAGCGATAGATCACCTTTGTGGACCATTATACCCCGGGTCTTCGGAGCATAGGACAAGGCGTTCAATTGCCGTTGATGCATTCATCCACTCCCGGCGGAACGAGTCGGTTGGCTTCGTCCAAGCGCGCAAGGCGAGTCTTCGATCGAACGTTCTTGGACCTCAGCGACTCAACAAACAAATTTCGTTTCAGTGGAGCCAATACCATCGCGTGTGAAATTGCTCGGGCTAAGCCTCAAGGTTCATCGCCGGCTAGTCGCACCGACTACACCCAGGCTCCACCAACAACAATGCAAAGGCCACCGCTCTCCCACCAGCAGATCGTCGCCCTATCGATAGAAGGGCCTGTTAAACCAGCGATCACAAGTCGCGCACTTGGCTTGGGCTTGTCGTCGATGACGTTGCCAGCGGCAAGTTGTGAAACAGAAAAAGTGTTCGGTGATTAGGCGTCCGGATGCGGAAGGCATGCGCCTGAGTGCGAGGGAATGTTGCACGCAAACACCCGCAACAACCGAGAACAATGGTGACCTTGTGCGCATTGCGTCGCACAGATTTCGTCACCGAGGGTGTTGACCGTGTGCGGTCATCTCTTTGTACTCCAGTCTGCCGCTGCTGTGCGCCTCGTGTGTCGCTGTCAAGAGAGGAGCAGGCTCAGCCCCTGAATTTCCCCAGATTATTGAATGGCTTTCGTCTAGGCTCATCCTGGCTAGAGGAGCGACACGGCGGCCGTTGGCGTCCCTCTGGATGCGCCGGGATGCTTGACGATGCCCAGAGGGGGCCTGAATGGTGAATGGTTCTGGGCCGGCGCACACCTTGCCCACCACAAGCGTTGAGGGGTGCGAAAAAGGGGCCTCCCAGGAGAGTCCGCGATCGAACGCCGCGCCGATTGGTGCATGACCATGAATTTCATTTAGCTCCATGCTAAACCATACCGCATCAAGAACCTAATTTTGCATTCCAGCCGTTGCTCTGGCGCTGTCCAGCCGAAAGCCCTCTTTGTAAAAGTCAGCTGCGCCCAGTCTTCACGGCGGTTCTTAATCCCCAGGACATCGCTCACTTTTCGTCTCTCCTCCATCCACCGATCGCTCCTCTCGCTGTACACTGTACCTACACTCGTTCTCTAATCCAACCACATACACGTACAACACTTAATACCAACCTAATCAACAACCCCCAACAACATCAAAATGCGTTTCTTCCAGATGGTCGCTTCCAGCGCTGCTTTCATCGCAGCTGCTCTCGCTCTTGAGATCAACCAGTACCCCAGCACTGGTGTCCAGGCCGGTCAGACCTACCAGGTCACTTACTCCCCTGCCGACAACACACCTACCACCTTCATCCTCCGCAAGGGTGTCTCCACCAACCTTGCCACCCTCGCTACCATCACCAGTGTGTTTGCCAAACAATGCTTTTCACTCAAATCCATTTACTAACGAAATTCAGGCACTGCTACCGGTGGTTCTTTCTCCTGGACTGTTCCCAAGGACCTTGCTGATGGCTCCGACTACGCTCTTGAGATCCGCCGTGGTGACGAGATGAACTACTCTGGCCAGTTCGGTCTGACCGGTGGCTCTGCTGTTGCCAGCTCCTCCGCCGCTGCCTCCGCTTCCGCCTCGTCCGCCTCTGCCTACTCTGTCTCCTCGGTCATCGCCTCCAAGGCCTCGTCCGCCTCGTCTGCTGCCTCTGCCTCCGCTGCCTCTGCCTCCGCTTCCGTCTCCAGCATGATGTCCAGCATGATCTCCAGCGCTGCCTCCGCCACTGGCACCGGTGCCGTCACCGCTAGCCACAACGGCACTGTCTCCTCCGCCACTCTCTCCCGCTCTGCCACTGGCAGCCGTGCTACCGGCTCCGCCACTGGCTCTGCCAGCATCCCCGAGAGCACTGGCGCTGCCAGCTCCCTCTCCTCCGCTCCTCTGGCGCTCCTCCTCGGTGCCGCCGGTGCGTTCGCTTTCCTCAACTAAGCGATCACGTCTAAAACATCTTCATGTATCTTGCATTGGATAATTTAGAATCTTTGTTTTTGTTGATATCCTTCTAATGAGTCACGAGCGCTGCGGCGTTCGCTTGGGTGGAGAGCTGTGCATTGCTTAGTCTAGTGCAGAGGGCCTTGTACAGTGGGCGGTAGACCAATGACACTATGAAACCATTATACCCATCAATTGCGATCTTGTGCATGTGTTCATACCTAGTCCTCTGCATCTGCGATCGACGCATGACTGACTGACGATCATGCACGGTGGCATGTACCGTCTGCCTTGTGGACTTGACTTGAAACTCCTTGTTGTGCAGAGATCGACAGAACTTGGTAAACGAAGGGCAGGTGTCACCGCATCGATCAAGATGTTATCGTCATACAGTAGCACAAGGCTGTCAGCGTGGCAGTGCTTTCATGTGGTCGCTCGTTCTGTCTCCCTCTCGCAGCATCCTTCGACTTCTGCATCACAGAAGACAGGGATGTCAAATCTCAGCCCATGGTGTGACCAGGACAGTCGTCATTCTGCCGGCATATTTACACAACATTGCGCAATTCTGGGACCGAAGTGTCAAACTCGTACCCAACGCTCTCCGCTGATCACCCATGGTTCAGCATTCGTGTTGTGCAGATGTGCCTGCCACTTCCCCACTTCTGCGGGCGCTTCTGCACCCCAGCGAGTGCAGCTGCAAGAACCCGTTATCGCCACACACATCTCACAACCTTCCCTCTTGTCTCTGCGCCCACGTCCTTTCCCTTGGCTGAAAAGAAAATCCTTCCGCGACACACGACTACGCAAGAATAGACGATTGCGCAATGCGCTGCATCAGGCAAGTCGCCGCACGCTGCTTGAAAGGTGTTGACGCGTCAATACTTCATCACACGCGCACCACCGTTCTGCAGATTCATGCAGCCCAGTGCAGGCACTAGCGCAGGACCAACCGCAAGCCTCCACTGGTTCGAGTACGCGCGAGGCTGGGACCTGGGCTGGTCTAGTTGGTGGCAGGAACAGCCGGCCACTTTGCATCTCGCTCTCCTGCTCAACGAAGTGCGCAAGCGGCCAAGCGATCGAATTGTCAGCGTCGCCTGGGGAAAGGCGTCCAGCGTAGACGGGCAAGCCGATACCGAGAGGTATCAATAGCCTCGTAGGCGGGCGCGCCATACAAGGGGTGTGCGACTTCCAGCTTTCCACCGGTGAGCTGGCCCGCTTGGAAGCTGTGCTGCGCCTGCGCGTTCGGCCAGGCTAAGGGCGTCCACTTCTAGTCTGGTTGGTTGGTGTGCTCTTCTCGAACGAAGAGACCAGTCAAAACTTCGCGGAGACTATCGTGGCGAGAAGCTTCTGCAGCTACGGACTGTTGAGCCGGTGGTGTAGAGCTCTTTGTGTGAGTGCGTGTTGAGGGCCGTTTTTGGAGGCCTGAAGCCACCACCATGACTGCGGAGGTATTCGCACACCCTAGGGTAGATGCGGACAGAATGTAGGTTTTCCTTGACGTGGAGCACTGCGAGTGGTAGCGAACGTTGCCGGTTCCGGTTTTCGAGCCAGCGGCAATTGAGGTCAAGCTTCCCCTTTGTTCGCGCCGACAATGGACCACTCCATGACGTCTGACGATTTCGTGTAAATTCACTATGTAGTGGTTCTGCATCCCGTGGTCTTTGATTTGGGACTCCTGGCTTCAGATGCTACCCTGGATCGTTTCTGCTTTGGGTCTATCCAGGCCAGAACTTCGTCTTGCCAATGAGAGATCTGGTAGAGCCTGTGAATATTGAGTAATCATGTTCTACATCTACTTATATATCCGAGAGAAGCTGCAAAGGCCTCTGACGGTCTTGTCCAGACGAATATATGTTTGAACACGATCCTGGCCGTGGACATGAGGATGTTCGTGAAGACCTCGGCCTCGTCATTGATATGTTCGCGAGACGTCACCATACCCAAGCCCTAATCACATCACTCAGCATAAATGTCAGATCAGCTCTGATGTTAAGGACATACGCACATGATTCGCAATTGTATGGGCTCAACATTGTCTAGATACGGGCCGAATGTGTGAAAACCTATAAGCTCCATACCATTTCCAAGAAGAGAGGAGGAATAGTTCGAACCAAGTCACACTTCAAGCGTTATTCTGAGTCGTGAAGGCGCCGACCAGGTCAGCGCTTCGATTGTCGGATGTCGATGAATGTACTCTTGAACTAACGTATATGCCTTCTCTAGTGCCATTGCTTCTGCTCGCGTAGTTGCACAACGCGGCGACCTATTGATATTCAGGTCCTCTCCCTCCGCCACGCTTAAACAAACAGCACTCCTGCAGCTCCAGCCAACGCGCCTGCAACACCCATCATCTTCGCTTGTCCATTGACGCTGACCGGCGCCGCAGCGGCACTACTCTGCGTCGCAGCACCACTTCCACTAGCACTTGCTGAACCGCTCCTTGATGCTGAAGCACTCCTCGATGCCGACTCACTGCTCGCAGAAGCACTGCTTGCGCTCGCACTAGCTGCACTCTCTGACGGGGTCACTGTAACAACGCTGGTCGCCTGACTGGTGGCTGTGCTCAACTCCGTCGGGATGGTCGTACTAAACTGATCCGTTACTGGGACTACCGGTGCCAGGGCCGTAGTATCTGGCGTGCTGGTGCCGACAACGTTGGTCAGCGGTTGCCGACTGCTTCCGAGCAGCGACTCAGTTGAGACGTCGACCTGGAAGGGTTGGGTTTGCGCCCATGTGGCCGAAGTCTGGGCATTAGAGAGACCGATGATAGACAGAAAGGCTGTATTTCTAAAGATTGTGATGCGCATCTTGGCGAGTTTTGATGCGGAGCTTGATTTTGATCCAGTTGGGTACTTCTTTAGTTTCCGAGGAGGTTGGGCAGTCGATCGTTCCTTCTCGTTCGTTGTCCTTGGTCGAAGAACGGGATTCTGGATGGAAGGTTGTAGGATCTGGATCGTAGGAAGCAAGCAGCTGGACATAGCGACAGCCTTATGAAGGCGATATATTTAGCGGCTTATCGATACGAGTGTTACGTCGTCAGCTCTGCTCCAACCTGTCGGTTTTCGGTGGTTCTGATTGGTGTATGGATGCGGTAAGGGCTACGCTTGTGTTCGTTCGTGTCCGGCTATGCGCAACCGTTCGTAATGGCCAACGGTCTGCTCAAGTCAGTTCGATATGGAGGCTGCAATGAATGCGTAAAGTAGGATCTTTAGTATGTCTGCCGCCCTCCGCATTCCCCACAGTGTCCGAAATCAGGGTTGCAGCCGCAATGCGCTTGACGTGGAGCATGTTGGGCGCGCAACGATCAGCTCACGGGTGAGGTGCAAGATGGAAGATGGTCAACGCTGGTTGGTGAGGAAGCTCGGCTCTCCAATGCCTTCCGCGTTGATCCCCGAAACCGGCTAGTTGGAGCCGTGTCAACTGTCAGAACGTGCGGATGATGCTGATCTCAGGAAGCATTAATGGAAAGTTGAAAGATGTGTATAACGTTGTGCACGTGGTAACAACATGCAGGGAGATGTTTATGCAGCTAAGGCATATCAAACTCTACACAACCGACCATTCTGCGTCTGCACACCCTGTTCGCCATCTCTTACCTCCCACCGTTCACTGCCAACAGCGGTTGTCGCGTAGAACACATCCTTAGGATCCCACTTCCTCTTAATCTTACTCAGCTTCTCGTAGTAGCCGCCGTAGAAGCTCTCCTGCCAGTCCGGCTCCATGACACTCGCCTCGTTAAGGTAGGTGCCTCCGCCCTCCGAGACTGGACTAATGTCGCGCCAGGGCTGCAGGATGTTCTCTTGTAGGTCTTTGTTCGCAATCGCGAGTGCTTCTGGGGTCGAATGATCAAGAGATTTGTTCGATGAAGTAACGAGGAACATGGCGCACTCCCGCCATGCTGGACTCACTGCGTTGTCGATGTTGGCATACTTCGCAGGCGCCTTGTGGTATCCAAGGAAGTGTTTCCCGGATGAGACATGCTCTTTGATAAGGGCGAAGGTCTCGTTGTACTTCTCTTGGAAGTTGACGCGAGGTACAATCCGGTTGGCGGGGAGGGAATTGTCAAGACCGATAGGGAATGAGTTTACGCCCCATGTTGCCTGGTAAGCTGAGTAGAACGAGTCATGAGCGAGACTCTTGTGTGGCGAGGTGAGTGTAATATTGTTGACCTCGAGGTACTGGAAGAAAGGCTCAACGACCTTGGTGTACGACTCCGTCGTGTGATTGGGAGCGAAGAGAAACATCATGTTCAAGAAGGGGGAAGGGGTGTTGCCCATAATGAAGAACGAGTAGATCCCAGCGTCTGCCCAATCGAGGAACACGTCGTAGAACTTCTTTGCGCCAGCCCAGAAAGCATCAACACTGTTTGTGGAGGCATCCAATTTCCAGCCTGCAGTGACTACGTTGAGTTTAGGGTGCGCACGAATGATGACTGAGACGACGACACCGAAAGTGCCTCCGCCGCCGCCTCGAAGTGCCCAAAAGAGGTCTGAGTTCGGCTCTTCGGAAGCTGTCACGAAGCGCCCGTCGGCTGTAACCACCTGGAAAGCAACTACATGATCTGCTGCCATGCCGTAGATACCAGCTGCATGTCGTGTCGGTTTTTGGGAGAATATGTGTTCAGATGATTGGACCTACCCAATGGATTCTGGCCTCCCCCAGTGATCATACCGCCGGCATAGCCAACGCTCTACGGCCCTCAATTAGCATATCTGTTGAACAGGTATGGTGACCCACTTACCCATGATACCGCGCCCGTGACAGTCACATCGTGCTTGTCTGCCGCCTCGTACACTTCTCGCACGGTCACGCCTGCAGCGAGCTTGAGTGCAGGGCCGGAGTAACCGGGGCCCTCATAGTTTGGCAGATAGTTGATGTCGTTCATGTTGTGCATCCAAAGACTAAGCGCTCCAGCTCCAGAGGACTTGCCCAAGTAACAGTGTCCAGTGTTCTTGATGACAAGGCGCAGATTGGCGGCGCGAACGAAGTTGACAGCCAATTGGATTTGTGCCACGTTCGTGACCTTGACTGCATATTCCGGATAGGCACCCTTCGTGCACTGCTTGCCACTGGTGCTGTTCGAAGGCATGCAAGTTCTGCCCTGGAAGATAGGCCACATGATGGACGTAGGGTCGCTCTCGTGTAACAGAGGGTTCGTAAAATTGCCAACTACATTCGCGCACTCGGCGGTATCTTTCTTGCCCCATTTTGTGTCGTAGCAGGATGAGGCAACAGGGACCGTGGGTATCAATACTCCTCCAAGCAATGCATCGAAAACGTCCCAGACTAGCTTGATTGGCCAGGTCAGATCACCTGGAAAGGTCTTGCAAGATGTAAGGCTCCTGCGATGGACTGAAGCCGCACTCTCGATTGTGCTGTTCTCGAAAGCGAAGTACTCGACATAGTCTCTCGTTGCTTTGTTGCTGGCAATGCGTGAGATGACTGTATCACTCAGCTGCAGAGTCTCAGCCATTTGCAGAGGTGCTCCAGAGATGGAAATGTCTGGAACAGAGGTAGCCGCAGGATCGATGGGGTAAAGGGAGGCTGCTTGTGCAGCGACTACGGCTGACCAGAAGAGGAGCGCCCACATAGTGGCGCACGAAGTAAAGGTACCAAGAGACGATACAGAGCTTCGGTGTCAGTCTGTAGAAGCCGGGAGTCATGGACTGCGCAGGCGCTCATTTTGTACATCCTCGTGTACACTCGGAGCTTTGATACCGAGCTTGACCTCCGACAGCGATACCACTACCGGGGCAGCAAGCTTAGGCTCAGGCTTCTCAATGGCCGAATAGAAAGCACCAGACTCATGCACATATCGAAAAAGGCAGGAGGAGAATGCCATGTCTGAATCAGGGTTCAGTTACATACCTGTGCTGCGCCTAAAGCTGATTCTTGGGACCCGGATCATCTCATGCTGCAGGCTCACGGCACCACCGTAGGTGGCTGTGCATCCTTCGAGCAAAGATCACCAGTATCGAAGGAACGCGACAGGCACGCTCCCCTCCTCGAGGTGATTACTCCGTGGTCGTGCATGGATAGAGAGCCGCCAAGTTGTATGATGACCTTGGCACTCCAGGTGTATGGGTGAGCGGAGATAAATGCTCCATATTCGCAGGATTGCGGCGTAGCTGTTGTTGCCTCAAAACTTTTCGCTATTTTGACAGAGGCGAATTGTAGTGACCAGCCATGTCGAGCGCCAGGTATTTCAGAAAGCTCAAAGAGTGGTTCTTGCTCCTGTTACTAGAGTCACTGGTGCCCAAAGGATGTAATGAGTGCCTTCGTAGTGGGAGGATAGACGACGCGTCGCGATTGAAGGGGACGGTGAGCGGCACCGGGGCGCGACTTCCCCCGGCTCGGTCACGGTTCCGCCTTCCGCGTGCCGCTACACGCAAGAAGTGAGCCAAGTTAGCCATCAACAATTGACTCGAAACATATTGATGACGATGAAACGGATTTCCCGTGGTTATTGACAAGAAGAAATGAACGCAAAGTGAGAAAGCCAACGCGACCTTTTCTTGAATCACAGTTGCTCATGTCAAATGTAAGAAAGTCGTTGAAAGAGGCAAGAACGCAAAGGTCCGAGACAGTGGTCGAAGGATTCTTATGAGACCAAGATTTGTCTCGAGGAGCAGCCCGTATCTTGGTTCAATGTTGAGGGATCCTTCGCAGGAAACGGATCAAGATTTTGAGACGAGATGACTTAACTACAACGCCTTTCCATACCCTTCCGAGGTTCAGAGGTCGCTCTTTATCGAAGTTCGCAATGGCGGATACTGGATTGTAGCCAATGAACGTCTTCCTCGTCGTGTTTCCATTCTGCTTGTCTCTCCTCATAGTGTGCGTGAGGATGTGGAGGCGCCTAGTGGATCGTCGTTTTGCAGTTGGTGAGTCAAATGAGAGGACAAGCTTGACCTTGGGTGTGGACTGACTCGAAGACAGAAGATGCGCTGTTGATCGTTGCTGAAGCCTTGATCGCAGTCCTTACCGCCACAGTGTGGAAGTGTATGTGGAGGAAACGTAAACAATGTGAACGAGCTGACGAAATGCAGATGTCATCGTATCATACTCTGGGTACCATGCGGATCAAATACCACCTGGCGCTGTTAGTTTGAATGCTGTGTTACTTGTAAGTGTAAAGGCTCATTCGTCGCACTCTTGCCCATGCAAAGCTTACGAAAATACTTCAGTGGCGCTACATCAACAACGCCATCTACAACCCGATCTTGGGCCTTATAAAGATCTCTTTCCTCGTAACCCTCCTCAAATTTCACTCCCCGAATCGCCTCATATCCGCAAGCTTGTGGTTCGTGGTGGTTGTCAATATACTGTACATCTTCGCAGCAACCTTCGGCAGCGTCTTCATGTGTACACCGATTCACAAATACTGGCAACCAACGATAGCGGGCACGTGTGGCCATCGGGCCCAGTATATCTTTGGCGTCATAGGCGTCACCATTGCGACTGATGTTCTGGTGACCGTGATGCCGGCATGGACACTGTACGATCTGCAGATGCCCCTGAAGAACAAGATTGGCGTCATGGCGTTTCTCTCACTGCCGATCGCAGTCACCGTGATAGGTTGCTATCGTCTACACACATTTGTTGTAGTCTTTAGTTTGCCTTCGCTGTCAGCAGAAGACCCGTACAATGTCAGGAACGCCTTGTCGAACATCGAATCCAATCTTGCGGTCATTGCGACTTGCGGACCGACGATCAAGTGGCTTCTGGGTCGATTCATTCCCTACTTCGACTCGACTCGGAGGACCAGCGCGTACCACGGCGGTCGTTCATTACGCCAGCAACGTCAATTGCGTGGCTATCAGAAGAGCGTGAACCAGAAAGATCCTCAAGAAGACGAGCTGGAGCTTGCATATCCCGGCGGAATTAATATTTCGAAATGGGAGATGAAGAAGGAAGACGTTGATAATGACAGAAAGTGCACTCCAGATGTTGGGGCCGAGGGCATCAAAAAGACGACTGTGGTCCAATGGAGTAGCAACAGTGTACCGTCAGTCAACTCAGTACAAGAGTCCAGGGGTGCAGAGACATCAACAGTACTATAGTCATAGACGGTTCAATAGTGATGAGAGACCAATGGTTACTGACAGCTGGTCTCCCTTCCGCAAAAGATTTGAGCAAGTTGAGATAAATGCATGTTGAATATGTCACCCCTCCTGATCTGATCTTAGCTTTGTCGGGGTGTTAGAAGAACAAGACTCACGTCTACTGTTCGTCGTAGCAGGCTCGATACGTGTAAAGAGTCGCGCCAGTGTTTGTTGACGCAAGTGAGAGTGACGTCGTGGGACAGGACAGGTGAAAGAGGCAGCCGCGCTAAAAGTCCCGCGGAAGGACCGTGCGAGGCGCGACGGTTCATTGAACTCGCGCCTGCTTCGAGCTCCACCAAGCAAGCATCGCCGCCCTCGACGCACACCCACGACCGCGCAACCTCGGGAGCAGGATCGCCTGCGTCGCCCACCATGGCGCCCATCGAGACGCCCGACATACCGGACGATGCCTCGACGGGCGACGCTTTCACCGTCATAAAGCAGTCGCTGGAGCTCGATGTCAGCTTCTGCCCGCGGCGCGTCGTAGGGAAGACAGTGATCGACCTCCAGCCAAAGAAAGGGCAGCTGCGCGAAATCATCCTCAATTGCCGGCAGCTTAGACCGACGCGCATCCGGATCGACGAACAGGCGGCGGCCTACAGCTACTCGAACCTGCACGAGCGCCTCACCTTGTACCCAGGCACCGGCCTTGAGCAGTATCACTTCGCAAAAGACCGGATAGCACGTCATGTTGACGCCAGCTCTTCAGTGGATGAGCTTGTTGTCTTTTTGCCAGACAGGGTCAAGATTCGGGAGGTGCGACCGGAAGAGGTGGGCGAGATGGAGAATGCACAGGGCGTCTTTTATGCGCCGTTGAAGCTGGAGATCGAATATGTGCTGGACGACTTTCGCGATGCACTCCACTTCGTCGGTGTCGAGGACGGAGACGGCCGATACCCGCACGCTTTCACACGCAACTCACCTTTCCCCGGAACGGCGTCATGCCTCTTCCCGTGCTTAGACGACGGTACACGAAAGTGCCTCTTCGACGTTGCAATCCGGTACCCGCGAACAGTTGGCGATGCGCTTAGCAAGGCAACAGCGCCAAGGGTGGTAGGCGCAGATGGCCAGATTCTGGCGAGCGGGGAAGACAAGGCAGATAGCGTCATGACAGACGTAGACGACGAACTGGGCGATCTGTCAGCCGAAGAGAGAGCCATGGAGATGCAGGTGATCTGCTCTGGTGCTCTGACCGACGATATCGCAGATCATTCAGATGCTTCTCGTAAAACAGCAAGCTTCACCTGCGACACCCCAGTCCTGCCCCAGCACATTGGCTTCGTCATCGGACCTTTCGAGCACGTCGATCTCTCTGAGTACCGTGACACCGCCGACGACGAACGTCTAGGAACCAACGCTGTGAAGGTGCATGCATTCTGCTTGCCGGGAAAGGAAGATGAGGTCAGGAATAGCGCCATGATGCTGGCACGCGCACTTGATAGCTTCACGGAGCGCTTCCAGAGTTATGCGTTCGGCAACGCCTACAAATTGGCATTCGTGGACGACCTGGACTGTGACTCCGCTCATACTGCCTCATTTTCGATCTGCAGCACCCGTCTGCTGTTCCCTGAGACGGTATGGGAACCTCTGGAACACACAACAAGGGTTCTGGTGCACGCAGTGGCGAGCCAATGGATCGGAGTGGACGTCGTTGCCTATAGTCCATACGACTACTGGATTATTGTTGGCGGCTCTTGGTTCATGGCGGAACTGTATCTTCGAGATCTGTTCGGCCGCAATGATTGGCGTTTTCGGCAGAAGCAAATGGTAGACAAGATCATCGCCATGGACCACGAGCGACCGAGTTTAGTCGAGCTTGGTCCGCTCCTGCAACTCCATCCTGCCGAGCAGGAATTTATGGAGATCAAGTCACTTTTGGTACTGTCGGTCCTCCACAACCGCCTCGTGAAGCAGAGTGGCAAGAATGGCGTCGATAGGTGTCTCTACCGTATGTTGTTCAACGCCCGACAAGGCAAGTACGACAACGGCGCGATTGCAACTGATGATTTTCTCGACATTTGCGAAAAGGTTGGCCATCAGAAGCTCGAGACGTTCTTCAAGCAGTGGATTGAGGGATCTGGTTTCCCAACTTTTACTTGCGAACAGCAGTTCAACAAGAAGAAGCAGGTCGTCGTTTTGACAATTCAACAAGAACAGAACGTCCTGGCTGTCGGAAGCTCTCTCTCTCCTGACGAGTTTGTGCGAAAGACGAAAGAGAGCATGCATAACCTAGCGCCGACGCAGAACTGGCCGGTCTTTTTGGGACCAATGACAATCCGCATTCACGAAGCCGATGGTACACCTTACGAACACATCGTCGAGATCAATGCGTCGAAAGTCAAGGTCGAGATTCCGTACAACACCAAGTACAAGCGCCTGAAGAGGAATCGTCTCAATAAGGAGCGAATGGCCGCCGCAGCTGGCTTGGATGCTTCGGGTGATGCACAAGAGGACGTCACATTCTACATGCTGGGCGATGTTTTCGCATCAGCTGAAGAGCAAGAGGAGTGGAAACTTGGTGACTGGCCCGCTGAGGTTGAGCGTCAGCAGGAAGGCGAAGCCTACGAGTGGATCCGTATGGACGCAGATTTCGAGTGGATTTGCAAGGCCAAAGTTGCGATGCCTAGCTACATGTACATCTCGCAGCTGCAACAGGACAAAGATGTTGTCGCACAGGCTGAGGTAAGTTTGACAGTCAATACTCCATGAACTTAGCTAACAGCTCAGTCCATCCAATTCCTGGCCACAAAGGAGGATAAGCTCATCTCGACATTCCTCGTCAAGACTTTAATGGACAGTCGATACTTCCACGGCATCCGTACCATGGCTGCAGATGTTCTGGCCCAGAGCGCTAAACAGAGCTTGGACTGGATTGGACTGTTCCATCTCAAAAAGTCATTCCAGGAGCTGTTTTGCTTACCCGGATCGCCAATGACGAGGTCCAATGATTTCTCTGACCGAAGTCTGTACCTCATCCAATGTGCCATACCCAGAGCGATCGCTCGAATCAAGGGTGAGAATGGCAAGGCTCCCATGGAAGCAAAACGTTTCCTCCTTGATCTCATGCGATACAACGACAATCGCGGGAACGACTACAGTGACGATCATTACATCTCGACCTTGATGAGGTGTCTAGCGGAGTGTCTCATCAGCGTACCGTCTGGGTTCGTGAGCGACTTCGATTTCCGCGCGCAAGCAGAGGAATTCGATTTCACGAAGAAGGCCATCGAGGAACTCACCCGTCACCAACGTCTTGACGAATGGATCCCCACGTTCCAGAACATCTACACTACCACCGGCCTTGAGTGCACATTGAGGCTAGTCATGAACCGAGTTATGCCTTTCAAGCCATCTGAGTTCTCGCAATACGCCCTGCTCGGCAACGCTGACAATGTGCGACTGAAGGCTTGGGAGTGTCTTGTACGGCTAGGCATGTTCCGCAAAGACAGCATGTTGAGGTTCCTGATGCATGAGGTTCGCTCGGATCCATCGCCGTACTTCAGGAAGCAATTACTCCTCGTTCTCGATATTGCCATTGGGCAGATTGCAACCGGGGAGGTGTTCACGCCGAGCAAGTCTCAAGAATCCGCAGGCGGGTTGGTCATTGACCAGGAGGCCGACAACTCCGCTCGTGCCTCGAGTCTTGCACGTCAATCGTTAGCAGGAGCACTCAACGGGTTGAAGCAGGATTTGGTCAATAACCAGACGCTGCGAATGGTGCTCGAGGAGGCCTTGAACTCAAGAACGCTCTCCTTAAGCGACATGACCCACCTCTTAGACTTCTGCGACATGGTGTTCAGGGATCGTAGGAAGAATGCTCTACCCGTAAAGCTTCGTTTCCCACGCTACTGGAAGGTCAAGCATCTTGGTCAAGCCAAGTTACAGTTCACGCAGACCGAAAAGTACCGCACCAAGCCGCTCCATCCGTTCGTCAAAGAGGCTCTACCGGCACCTGCTCCAGCATCGGCTCCCGCTCCCGCTCCCGCTCCAGCTCCTGCTCCTGCACCGGTGCCTGTACAAGCACAACCTCAGGCCCCTGCGGAGCTTCCTCGAGCAATGTCTGTGGTGCAACCACCTGCGCCAATCGTACCGCCCCAAGTCACCGCTCCAAAGGTTACTGCGCCGCCAAAGCCCAAGTTGTCACTCAAGTTTGGTAAGCCAAAGTCCGGCAACGCATCTTCGCCCCCGCTTTCAGCTTTGGCAAGGTCTCAACCTACTTTCTCTCCGCCTATGAAGCACGCTTCACCGGTTCCAATGTCGGCACCGCCTTCGCGGAAAGCATCACCAGCACCACGACCGGCTGCAGTCAAGCAGGAGTCACCCGTACTGCCACCGAGGCCTGCTAGCCCGCCTGTGCCATCACCACCGAAGAAGGACTCAACGCCAGCTCCTGTTGCAAAGACGCCTGTGCCATCGCCAAAGCCTACACCGGCCTCGATACCAGCAGCAACTACAACAGCAGCCGCAGCACCACGTCCAAAGCCTGCACCGGTCAACATCCCAAAGGTCCTCTCGGCGCCATCACCCATGCACTCTCCGATACCTTCGTCAGGGCCTAAGATTAAGATCAAGACCAAGACGGTGCCGGGGTCCTCTGCACCAAACTCGCGCCCTTCGACACCGGCGCCGTCACGACCGAGCGTTCCGGCGCCACGACCGAACGCTGCACCTGCACCTCCACTAAGGTCTGGGGCTTCTACGCCGGCGCCACGACCCGCGCCGGTACCTCCTAAGCAGAGCCAGTCAAAGCCAACTAAGAGGAGCAAGATTGTCAAGCTCAAGCTACCCTCTGAAAAGCTTGCTCAGCTCAAGAACAACAGCAACAAGAAGAGGAAGCTGGTCAACGGTGGCGATGATAGACCTTCTAAGAGACAGAGTGTCGAGCCGAACGGAACGACCAACGGAGCAGGCAACACAGGCCTGGTCAAGATTGAGAGGTCTGGTGGCGAGAAGCCGAAGTTGATTGTGAGGATGAAGGTTGCTAGGTTCAAGTTGCCTAAGGGGTGAGTGTTTTCAGGCGCTCTTTCCCTCGCACAGGAGGGGGACTATTACTGCATGCATATATCGGCGTTTTTGTACGAGGTTCGAGCTTTCGAGACTGCAAAATGGGTATTGTCAGTGGTTCAGCATTCAGCGATGGCGTTTTGAGTGGGTTGAGTGGATGGATATACCCACGATCAATCATTTCCAACATAAGATATCAATAGGAAGGAATGGACATGCAAATGCATTCAATCTTGGCCAGCGAAGGCCAAACCCTGTGTGACAAGCCAACCTTGCAAGCACTTTACTTTTGGCAGTTCAGGAGAACCCGCCCTGTCCAAAAAACGCAAATGTTGTGTGACGCGTTGTTTTCGGGCGTCCGTGGAGATTGATGGACAGCGGCTAGGCTCCAGAATGACGTCTCACGTGTTGACGTGCGTTCTCCGTGTCGCCAATCTTGGGTTCTAGAATAGAATCCCAGCCGGGCCAACTGCGGCCCTTTGCTGCGCTGCTTCCGGCGCCTTGGGACTCTTGCGCTCTCCGCAGCCTCAAAAGTACTCTTGGCCGCAAACTGTTGAAGGGATGACTAAGGCTTAGCGATGAGACTCAAGGATGCTGCTGAATGTGTGGCGCAGGCGGCAGAAGCAATACATTGCCTTGGTCGTATACGAGGTGCAGAAAGGAACGTGATGTCAAGCATCGACAAGAAGAATATGCATCGAACTTGAAGCAAACAACTTTCGTAGAACAGAGTCGCCGTTCCCATCACCCATCCTGGAGGCAGTCAGCATTCCAAGGCTCCTTCCCCGCCTTCCGCTGCCAACAGCCACAGCTCACCGCCAAGCACATGGCTTCAGAGAACCCATCATTGTTGCCCAAAGCAGAGAAAACAGTGCCGTCGAGCCGTCAGCGCTCGCACGAATCCGGTTTCGTTTGGCTGCTCAGGTACCAGTGCGAATACGATAGGCCAGAGCACCTCCTGCCACCAGCAGACTACGGGGACACGGACATTCATTACGTCTCCAAACGGAAGCTCGCTGCCAGTTGGGAGGCGCTCCATAAATATTGCTATTGCCGCCTCCGACGTTCGCAGCCGTGCCAGCCACAGCACGCGTCGTCGACCGCCTCCCTGTCCTTGTTGTTCCATCCAGTGAAATCGGCGTTGATCTTTTGGGATCAGAGCACATCACGGCTGCGGCGATCCCCTTGTCGTCATCTGCATTGCATCCCTGCGCGGCGCCCAGAAAGTTGCGGCCCTCTACCGCGGCGCGCATACGTACAGCACTAGGACTACTAGGTACTACAAGACTATGGCCACGCCCTCGCCTCTCCGCTTGTTCTAAGGTTTTGACAGTTCTTAATCTCCCTGCTCCTCGGGATCCTTGTGTCTGCTGTCACTCGTTATATAGATTTCCAGCTGGAGCACCCTTCTAGCTCCTGCACACCCTCTTCGCGGACGTTCGTAGCCCTTACTTGGAGCCGGTGCATCCGTGGCTTGCGCGGCTGACCCAGCGGCAGCTACCACGCGCAGCGAGCGTTGCCTGCGTTCCCTGGTGTTCCCGGTGCTGCGTAGCTAGGAGAATTAGGAGGAGCTTCCGGGCTCCCTGAAGAAAGAGCGTCCACCATGGCTCGCCCTAAGAGAGGTAAATAGCTGCGCCGAGCGTCCCTCAGCTGGCTGCTTTACGAGGCAGCTGGCACCCCTCCAATCAGTGCAGGAGCATTCACTAATGCTGCGCTCCGTTCGCTCCCTGACAGTCCTCTCTTTCATGTCACAATGGGGTGGTGCCAACAACCAGCACAAGTCCACCACGTCCACGTCCGCCGCCCCCTCGCCCGGCCCAGCATCGCCCACGACCGCCCAGTCGCCCTCGAAGCCGCCGCCGTCCTCGCACTCGTTCGCAGAGTCGGCCACAGCGCTGAATGACTTCAACAGCGAGCGCGTCTCGCCCAATCCTGCCCAGCAGCGCCAGCGCTCTGACACGGGCCGCTCTTCGCGCCCCATGTCTATGATACAGACGTACCAGCCGCCCATTATGGAGGTTGGCCAGGACACGCTGCCTGAGCTGCAGCGCATCTTCACGTTCCTGAACAGCCACTCGAACAAGCTGTATCAAGAGGGCTACTTCCTCAAGTTCCACGACACAGACTCCCGTACGTCAAACCGACCAGGATCCCCGCTGCTGTGACACTGACGGATATGCAGGTGGCCGTCCGGCCGCAGACAGGAAATGGCAGGAGTACTTTGTCCAACTGGTGGGCACCATCATGTCTCTGTGGGACGCGAGCGAGCTGGATCAGGTTGGCGGCGACCGTGAGGTCATACCCATCTTCATCAACCTCACTGACGCCGCGATCCATATGGTACGCACTCAAGTCTCGACAGCGCGGTAGCTGGTACTAACACCTCATAGATCCCATCCATGACGTTGAAAGACGGCAAGAAACTCGACCACATCCTCAGCGTGTCCACAGCCGCTAGCAACAAGTATCTGCTCCACTTCGATTCGTACCACGCCCTGACGCAATGGACCGCCGCAATTCGGCTCGCCATGTACGAACACACGACGCTGCAAGAGGCATACACCGGGTCTTTGATCGCGGGAAAGGGCAAGTTCCTGAACAACATCCGCGTTATTCTGGCTCGCGAGAACGCAAAGTACGAAGACTGGGTCCGCGTGCGGTTCGGCGCAGGCACTCCCTGGCGTCGTTGCTGGTGTGTCGTCAACCCGCCAGATCAGAAGGAGTACGCCAAGTTGCAGAAGGATGCGAAGAGCAAGAAGAATCCCTATGAGAAACAAACTGTACTCAGGGGCGACATGAAATTCTATGAGACGAAGAAGATCACGAAGAAGACAAAGCCAATTGCCACGGTCAAAGACGCATTTGCCTGTTACGCTATCTATCCTCAGTCAAAACCACTTATCGATTCATCGACATTGGTGAAGATTGAGGGAAAGATCACCGTGCACTCGCAACCAGAGACCACTACGGAAGGCTTCGTCTTCGTCATGCCAGAATCACGCCCGGCTGTCTCTGGTTTCGAGATCATGCTACAATTCCTCTTCCCGGTGTTCGACACTTTCAACCTCTATGGACGGCCGAAGAAGCTGATTGCAGATGTGTTGGACACTCGTGGTCTCATGTTCGCAATGCCATCTGACCGACGATATGGATACCTCGAGCTCTGGGACGTGACTGGCTTGATCAACAAGGAAGGCAGTCAGGCTTGGTCTGAACGGCAATGGAGGAAGCAACTGAAGGACTTGACATCCACCCGCATGAACGCTTTGCCTGACTCTACTGCAGGGCCTGGAGGCCGCAGGAATACTGTTAGCCGAGCAGGCTACACACCATCGACGCGCAACCTCAGGTTCCAAGATGGTGGCTCTATTCGCTCGCAGCCGTCCACCCGACAACCCTCACCCACTCGGGAAGTTAGCTTTGACCCTCAAGGACCACGACGTGTTGACTCTGCGCCTCCCACAGGACCCTTCGCTGCTCCTCGCCATCAGCGCTCGGTATCTGAGACCCCACAGAACCTTCTTGTCAAGAAGATGCGAAAGGTGCAGCAACAACAGGGTTTGGACGATAACGATCGGCCCCCAACACCACCTCAACATGGCGTTGTGTACAGCGGAACTCCCCAGAATGGTTCAACGCACCACCTTGAGAGCTCTGACACGGATGAGTCCCCCGGTCACGAACCACAAAATCTGCCTGAGCTTCCGGTTGCAGCCTCCGCACCGCCTGTCGGTCCAGTAGATCAGCCGCCTTCCTTCGCACACGCGTCAAACCAGCAGCCCCCCGTTAGACCTTCTGTTCCAGGCTCCACCATCAGGCCCAACCCGCACGTTGACAATGCAACCCTCAACCAGATGGCGGATGTGGGACATTCCCCTTTGCCTGGAGGTGTTGCTGCTGCTGGCGCGGCTGCTGTGTGGAAGAGCCAGGAAAGTCTGCACAACAGGAGGAGTGGCGAGTATGGTGCAGATCGATCGCAGCAAATGCACCTCAACCCTCAACGACCTGTGACTCGTGAGGATCGCTCGCAGAATAGAATGCCTACGATCCCTGCATCACCTTACGTTGAACACGCTGAATTTGTGCAGCCATCTCAAGGATATGAGCCTGTAGCACCTCCTGTGCCAGAGCATGGTGTGCCATTGCAGTCTCAGACGAGACAGGAACTTCCTCACCGCCCGCATTCTGGTAGCAGCGGCGGTCAAATTGCCCGTAAACCAGTCCCAGGTCGGTCTCCCTCCTTCTCGCAGCGCTCGACCACTAGCTCAAGCCTTGGTAGTTTACGACAGGATGTAATTGATCCTGATGCTCTTGATGCCTTGAACCAAACAGAGACTTCCCTGTTCAGGCAGCAAAGCAAGTCAAGCAGTTGTTATGACGATGATGCCATCTCAACCTCAACTCCAGACTACGCAAGCACGCATAGCGAGGAAGTGGTGGTACGAAAGCTGCCTGCGAGGCAGGACCGGCCTCGTAGCGGTATTCTGAAGACGATAGGTGATCCCTCTCTACTTCCTCACGGAGACACCACTGCTGGAGCTTCTCACTCTACGTTTGATCCCAGAGTCACATCCTCTGCGGACATGCCTTCAATCGACTTTGGGCCCACTTACGCGCTGGGTTTCAACGACAAGCGCCCAGGAACAAGCGGTACCATGACTCCAGGGCAGACGATGCTGGGTAACGAGTTCTCACGCTCGAAGGAGCATCTGGCTTCATCTCCAAACGAGATGCCTAATCGCAACTCGTACATCTCATCGGGAAGAACAACACCGAACACTGCGTTACATATGCGCAGCACTTCCGTCTCTCCGAACGATTTCGAGCCCCGACAAGTTGCATGGCAACCTGCCATGGCATCGCCCCCTCGACGGGCAAGCGGGCACAAACTTGACGCCGAGGAGTGGGTGCTGCATCGCGCTGCTCAACAATCTCCTGGTCTGATGAACTACCCAAGACAGACACCTCCACCCATGAATCGCACGCGATCTGGCGATTGGGCTCATTTACAGCGAAATCCGGAGGGTCCACCTTCACCTGCGGCGCGTCCGTCTAGCCGACTCACACTCAGCAGGCCACCTTCCCGAGGTGCGGAGCTCCTGCTTGATTCGAAGCCTACCACTCTTTCTGCTCGTGAGCAGGAACAGGTTGCTCGCATAACCGGCACACCCTTGCTCGACATGTCATCCAAAACCAACAAGAAGCACCAGCAGCAGCCTTCGCAAGGCCTGACGGGGTACATCGACTTCCGCGAGAAAGAAAAAGAGAAGGCCAAGCAGCAGAATCGCCACTCCGCAGCAATGCAAGCCGAGATCGACAAGCGCATGATGCAGCAGAACCAGCGCCAAATGCAGGAGCAACAACGCCAGATGGAGGCTCGCCAACGGCAAATGATGGAGATGCAAAACATGCAGCAGCAAATGGCCATGGCGCAAAGCATGTACGCGCAGAGCAACTACGCGCCAAGTGTGATGGGTATGGGCACTCCGCAAGGCCTCGGTACCCCTACTGGCATGCCTGGCATGGCTTTTTCCACCCCCGGCCAGGCGCAGATGTACGCTCAGCAAGCCGGGTATTTCCCTCAACAGCAGATGACCCCTCAGATGCAAATGCCGGGAGGATGGATCCAGACACCTGCGCAGTCGATGCAAGGGCAATACTTCCCACAGCAACAGACGCCACAGCAGCAGTACATGCAGCAACAGAACCCGAGTTATCCCCCAACAAGGCCGTACGGTCAAAATCAGCAGCAACGGAGGTACTAGTACGATCGCGTAAATAAGGCTTTCAAGAGCATAAAACCCAGCAGAAGTCGACAAGCTATATAATTTTGAGTACACAAGCATCTTACGACATTCTAGTACATATTGACACGACTTGCATTTTCATTCACATTTTGGGACGGAAAACCGCATTGTATGGAAGCGCAGCTTTGGATAGCACTTTGCATAAGACTCATAGGTCCGTAAATACTTGTTAGCATCGAAGATATGGATTGACAGGAATTGTAATATATCGCATCGCACCCGTTTTTGCGCTCACGGTCTATTGGATTCTCTATAACCTTGCACTCATCTCTCTCATCGCGATCTCTTTCAAGTCTTTCTTCAGTATCTTGCCTGAGGCGTTCTTTGGTATAGAGTCGACAAAGCGCACGCCGCCGACTAGCTGCTTATACCCAGCCAGCTTCTCTTTCATGTATGCTTGCACTTCCCTCTCGGCTAGCTGGCTGTCTTGCTTCAACACGATGTAGGCTCGTGGTACCTCGCTGCCCTCTTCGCCCGCCTTGACGATAGTGTTCGTCCCGCTTGTGGTCGCTCCGCTCGTGCCGCCTGCTGCAACGCCGATCACGGCTGCGTCGCTGATCTCGGGGTGAGAGAGGAGAATGCCTTCGAGTTCTGCGGGAGCTACCTGGAAACCACGGACTTTGATGAGTTCCTTTGGCGTTTGTCAGCGATCTGTTCAGCTTGTCCATAGACTCAGCGCACCTTCTTCCTGTCCACAATGTACCACAGTCCGTTATGTCGACGCCGCACAGCAATGTCTCCAGTATGGAAGTACCCATCTTGATCCCAGCTCTCGGCGTTCGCGCGTGCATTGTTGAAGTACCCCTTCACTATCAGCGGGCCCCTCGCACACAGTTCCCCGCGCACATCGTAGTCAGTGATATCGCGCCCCTCGTCGTCCACCAATTTCGCATCCATGTTGGGCAGGAAACGACCCACGGATCCTGTCGCATCTTGCTCGGGGTAGTGCACCATGGTCGCTATGCAGCTCGTTTCGCTCATGCCCCAGACCTGGTTGAACGGCGTGTCGGCCCGTAAGAGGGCTTTGTAGCGTGCTTGCGGTTCTGCGGCCAGCGGCGCGGCGCCGACCCACGAGTTGCGGATTGACGCGAGCGAATACTGTGCGGTGAGAGGTGAATTGATTACCTGAATTACCATCGGGGGCACCATGTTTGCTTCTGTGATGCCGAAGCGCGATATGTTCTGCAGCCAGGACTGTAGCTCGAAACGACGCATTACGTAGGTGAGGAGGCCGGAGCGAAGAGGTGAGGTGTGTGCGCGCGGGACGTTGGAGACGTGGAACATGGGGGTGCAGAGGAGGCGGATGACTTCGTAGTCGCGCGGTTTGTGCTCGAGGACCATGGTGTGCTGCGCGATGAAGTTGTGGTGTGTCATCTCGACGGCTTTGGGCAGACCAGTTGTGCCGCTTGAGAATAGACGCGCTGCTGTGGTCGACCTGCTTCGTGCTTCGTTGTCCCACTTGATCCAGTCTGCTTCTCCTTGACTCATAAGGTATCTCCAGCTTCTGATGTCTGTTTCCCAAGCTTCATCGCTGTTCCAGGGTTGATCGACTGGCGTATGATGATCGAAGGCGAAGACGTTGCTTCGTGGTATACCGGCCTGCTGTGCTGCTTTTAGGGCGTTTGGAAGAAGCTCAGGTTCGACGATAAGGGCTTTGACTTCAGCAGTGCGGAAGGCATGCTCAAGTTCGTACGGCGTGTGGGATGGATTGACGCCAGCAAAGATACCGCCGAAGGATAGTATGCCTACAAAGGCCATCGAATAGTAGATCTTGCATTGTCAGTATACTTCGAAGACGTCCATGGCCCATTAGACCGGGGCGAGATCTCAGCAAGTTCGGTGCTTACATCATTGAAGGAGAGCATACAGACACAATCGCCCTCTTCCAAGCCAATCGACCTGAAGCCAGTACATAGCTTCCTTGCTAGACCACGGGCTTGACTCGAAGATATCGACCTTGAGGGTTCAGCAGCGTCGACGTAGATCTTGACTGGTCAGCAACTAGGGTGACAAAATCCGGGAGCACCTTTACAGGTTTGTCAGTATCGTATGGCTGTTTATCAAACATCCATGATAGCAAGTCGGTGGTGGGTATATCGATGTGCTCTTCAGCCAGGAACGGCATGACGTAGGTTTGAAGTGGTCAAGTGCCGCCGGCCTGGATTGGGAAGACGCCTAGAAGGGTGAGGAGAAGACTGCATTGTATCTCGCATGTCGATGTGAGCGTTAATTGGATCACTGAATCGAGGGGAATTGTCATGCATTGAAGGGTGAAGCTTGAGGAGGTGCCTCGGTGATTGATGATCGAGTGCGGGGCTTCTGCAGCTACCCCTCCATTACACCCGGAGCTCCATACAGCCTACTTCTTCAACAACGTCCAACTCCGCATGCCCCTAACCCCGGAGGGTGACATTGCCCGCGACTATCACAGGCTGCTCGCTGCTGAAGTTGACGATGTCGTCCATGACCTTCTTCGTAGCGGGGTCTCCCATTGCCTTGCCCAACCCCTCCTGGTTCTCAAAGTCTAGGATCGCGGCCATGCTGTACTGGTTGTCTGGGGCCAGCTGGACGATGCTGAACGACTTCAGGCCGTGTTGTGTCCAGGTGTCCTTGACGAGGGGCATGTGCGTGGCGTGGTAGTAGTCGAGATCGAACTTGGATCCGTCCTTGCGAGGATAGAG
The DNA here is from genome assembly GCA_030271015.1 of Didymella glomerata. Classification (NCBI taxonomy): domain Eukaryota; kingdom Fungi; phylum Ascomycota; class Dothideomycetes; order Pleosporales; family Didymellaceae; genus Didymella; species Didymella glomerata. Next base: position 1,361,368 of record JAJOHN010000005.1, on the reverse strand, counting down.
AACGATGACTTGGGTGCCTTGGTTGGACATTGTGATGTTCTGGGTAGTCTGTTCAAGGTATCTACAAGCTGTGAGTGCGAGTAGAGAATAACGGACTGTGAGCAGACTGACCTGGAAGATATGCTGGACAAAGATGCTGGACTGAATTGGAAGAACGAAGGTCTCGGCCTTAAGGCTGCGGGGAGTGGGTACCCTTATGTCACAGACGGCGGTATCCCCCACTTCATTCCTTACATCCGTAGCCTCCGATTGTCAATCTTCTACACAACAAGCATGGGTTCGGGTAATGGAAAGTCTCGTCCCAAGTCGTGGGTGGCTGACTGCCATACCGTGGCTGTTCACCTTGAACCACACGCACCGGCTGTGCGGCGATTACACACCTGAGGACCTCACCACCACATCTCAAACGAAGGGACTGACAAGGTCTTTAGTGGGCCCTGGTAGCCTAGACACGTGGTTTCGGTACCTGTGCACCTTGTGGATACTCGCTAGCATTGAGAAAGTGCAAATTACGGGTCTGAGAGTATTACCAACCTCGCACATCGCTCGGAGAACGTTGCGATGAGCTTGAATGCCTGCTCAAATCCAAGGTTTTTCTGGTCTCTCAGGACCACTAGAAGTCGTGACTAGCGGCTTGATCATGCTACCCTTATCCACTACCATCAACTCTCCTCCAGGCTTGGGCAAACCAGACGGAAGCCCCAAGAAAGGTGCTGGAACGTCGTCTCTGAGACCTGCGAGTCTCATGTCTCCCCATTGACAACTCCCAGCTTGTGCTGACGATACCTCGGTCTTGGCCCAAACATACCCCATCTCGGTCATACCGCTCAGTCGCAGTCCAACGACTGTATGGATCTCCTGCACGAGGTCCAGATCTTGGCTGTCCGTCGTCGAAAGTCGGCCTCGTAGTGCCCTGGACCGCACCGCGACACTTGTCCGTTGTGCGATTGCGGCTTCCAGGACCCTGATGCTGGCGCCCAAGCGCGCAAACTTTTCAGGTATCACACTCTTAGTAATGCGACCATGTTCGTCGTGCGTGCAGTCTGTCAGACGAAAACGGAGCCGGGGATCCAGGCCGACGACGGCACCCGGTAGTCGACCACCGTCGATCGTACATGAAAGCCCGGATTCGAAGAAGAGCTGGAGCGTTGGGAAGAAGGTGTTTAAGGACCAGTATATGATCTCTGGGGTGCTGTCAGTCAGTGTGGCATGCGTCGCGCATTACGATTGCACAAACTCTGGTTCATCAGTTGCGTCGCTGGAACCATTTTGCCAAACTCAGCTGTACGCATGAGGTTGATCTTGCGTGGCGCGTACACTGAAGGAGACTCTGTCATCACGGTCGTTGCCTCGGAGCCTTTCGCATCGTCGTCTGCTCGAAGCTGTTCACTGAGTAGGTCGTGACCTCCGTACGTTGAAAGGTGACGTCGTTCGAGTTCTCGGCGCAATGCTTCGATCGGGCACTGGTAGTAGTCCATGCAATGCTGATGCAGTTTCTCTCTGGATGGTGGTGTACGAATGTGGGCCACGCGAGCTACTTGCAGAAGTGTCAAGAACGTAGGAGCGACGCAGTTGACGAGTTTGTCAAAAGTAGCACTGCAGACCCGGGTGTAGGTGCCATTTTCACAGTGTCCGATCTGCGCTGCAAATTGCGTGCACCTTCACTCCCGGACTCAAAATTTTCACTTTCGAGCTCATATGTTCGATCTTCCTCCTCGGTGCTGTCGAAAACTGTTGCCCATTGTACCTCGCGTTCCTGCCCATTTGGTTCACCATCACCGTGAGTTCCTGCAGGTTCGACTAATAGCGTGTCTTGGCGTTCAAGGTAGTTCTTGCCTATTGTGCCTCTGCTTCACCTACGCAGGTCACCATACTACGCTACACAGATTCTGCGCAGCCTTGTGCCGTCAAAGCGCCTCCACCTCATACAACCATGGTACCTCCCATGGAAGTGACTGACGGTCCAGTCAAGCCTTTCGCTACTCCTTATATCTGACATCATCTAGTCGGTCAGAAGCCAGACCACCTGGCAGGTCAATTATCAAGCAGGGTCAATCGGCGAACAAAGCAACAACTCAGCTGCGAAATGCACCCAAGAGAATCTGAGTTGCTTATTGCTCAAGCTACTGCCAGGTAAGACCTGCATCATTGCAAAGAAGAGAAACATTTTTTACAGATGGGACAGAACTTCATAACCACATATACCACTTTGTAGCGGAGGAGAAAGATCAACAAGAGGAAGAGGAAGACTATCAAGAGTACTAGCCACTGCTCCGTCTTTATCCCGACAGGGACCCGAAGAAGAGTCTACCCCACAATGTTCAAGAGCTGCATGCCAGCTGGGCACTCCTCGCTCTCGCTCAGACATGCAGGCAGCTTCGCATGGAAACGCGCCCTCTCTAGCTCAGCAACTTCCGTGTCCGTGTCAAGGCCAAACACTTCCCTTACTTCCAACGCACCTTCTACGAACGACCATCAAACATGCAGTATGCACCACGATTACTTGAGCTCTCATGGGGTGGGAATACTCATGCTGTAGAAGACCGCCCTTTTGACGCTACGTCTCTCGTGAAGTTGCGCGCCCCCAGCGACCTCTTCCGCTGCAGCTTTGTGTGCCACGAGGTTGCCGAGGAGATGCATCCGCTTCATGCCGAGGAGTGTGAGCTCGTAGGCAAAGATGAAGTGGAATTGGATGACTACATCGACGACTTGGGCAGTTTTATGGGCTGTTACTGCCAAGTAGATTACTCATGGATATATGTCTGGAAGCAGGAGAAGCTCCAAAACATGGCATTCATCGAAAGCTGGCAGTCTTTGATCTTACACAGCAACAAATAATGGTTGAGAGACATCAAGGATGGAGGTATCGACGTTCACTGCGCCTCTAAGCACGAGCAAGGTGCTTTTTTCGCATTTTGCTTCAAGGATTGCGTTTGTAAGGACCAGAACTCCAAGCAGCACGCGGTCGATCTGTATAAGAGATGGGGCTTGAGCGGGCTGCCGGACCGCAAGCATATGAAGTTCACGTTCAAGTTCGGCTTCGTCAAGAAAGCTAAATTCGGCGGCACACACGTTTCGGAGAAGGCGTGTTGCAAATACACATCCAAGTGATGAGTGATGGAGAGACGGAAAGCGATAGTCCACGCAGTCTGTTTACGGAACAATCAAGACACATAGCATGGGGACACCCGGTCCACTCGATCTATTACCGTAGCACCGGGCTCAGCTGTAAACGATACTGCGGTCCTCTGTGAGAATTGGACCAAATGAATATCATTGTTGAAAGTTTTCCTGTCTAAACTTTTGCTACATAGCATGTCCGCGTGGATATCTGCTCCCATACTTCTTTACTTCTGGGTGCGACTCGATATCCACAGCATAACTGCGCTCCGCATATATGATCTTCTTCGGGTCAATCGGCTCATCGCTCTTATCCGAACCTCCATCCAGACGCTCCCACTTATCTGACGGTCTTCCGTGGTGCACAGTCGACAAACTGAACCCAATATCAGTGGGGTTGCGGAAGCTATCGCGCAGTCGCCTCTGCTTATTAGTTCCTCCTACTGTGACTAGCTGAGTCCCTGTGCCGCTCCTCTTGTTGCTGGGGCCAGAACTCCCATCGCCGTTGCGCCGAAAGAAATGTCGTAGCGAGGGGACGGAAGACGCTATGCAGCCGATGCCGGTTTCGATATTGGAGCAGAGCATGGTGTGTGCGACCCAGACTGCGATCGATCAGCTTGGAAGTTTGAGTTCACTGCGGATCACTTACACTGTAGGTTGGTTTGAGTCTCGAACTTGTTGACGTAGGGAATCCGCACCATGGTGATTACTGATGCAATGGACGCAAACGACAGCAGTCCAAAAGCCTGAAACTTGGCCTGCCTCTTCATCTGTGTGTTCCATAGCATGATCGCTGGTACAACGACCAACGCCAGATCCGTCGCGATGGTCGATACGGTGGCAACGTGCCCTATGATTACGAAGGTGTCAACAGGAGCACAGTGTCCTTCTCCACTAAGAATCAACGCAGGTGTCCAGATTGAGGCGACCGGCTGGCAGTAGAGCAGAGTTCCAAGGAAGGTGATAAGAAAGGAGGCCCATGTTACGGCTAGTAGGACCCAGACTGCATAGATGAGCTCCTTTCTTGTTGAGGCAATGCGTTGGATGGTGATGCAGATGGCGGACTTCACCAAGGCTAGGCCGACAACGTACATCAAGATCCAGATGATGTAGTATTTCATGGCTTCAGACCATTGCCAAGCGTTCAGGTCCTCCTCTAATCTTCCAAGTCCAACGAGGCATGCGTAGATGGCTACGCCGGTGACCGCAGAGTAGACGATCTGCATAGAATGTCAGTATATGTAAGTAGCGACATACTAGGGGTTTTCCTACTGTTCCCACGCCTACGAACGCGTCGTCCCATCCAAAAGTGCCTTTGACGAGGCGAACATAAGTCCTCAGAGACACGGTGATGATCGAAAGTCCAAGGAAAACGCACGAAGTGACGATGATGGTCAGCGGCAGTCCATCGGGCGCAATAATCCTGGCATTAGGATCCAGTTCTGTATTCCACATGGTCGGCAATCTGCGAACAATCGGTGGGCGAGTACAACCTCCAGGACCACGAAAGGTCGTAATACCACCGAGGGACAGTCCAGCTTATAGGAAATGAAGCCCCGATCCCACTGTATTACGAAGCAAGTATGGCAGGCATTCGTATTATAGTGTCGATCGTTGCTTTTCCCACACTACAACTGGTGTTCTTGAATCGTTCCAAGAGTCCATGCTGGGGGCCGCGGACACGGCTTGTGGAAGAGACACCCCAGAAGGACCTGTCAAAAAATGTTATGCGGCCCAACAGTTTCGAGGGAACCCTGACAGGAACTGCCGTTAATGACTGTGGAGAACTGTGCATGCTCGGAAAGGGTCACGCCCTGACGAGGCCTCCCATAGGCCCCAATTCCTGTTCCAAGCATTTCGAAATCTTGGTAAGACTATTGCCCAGGTGGGGAGTCAGTCACTGCTGCCGCGTCCCGCGTCTCGATCAACGATTTTGACAGTGTGGCATCCAGACCCAGGAACACGTTAGCGTCCGCTTTGCACATTCCTGATGAAGGTCTTGCGCAAGCGCTGTGATTCGCGCTAGATGTCTGATCATGGCAAGACCCTGCCGCAAAGCCACGCGCTGCCGCTCTGTACCAGAGCAGTGAGATTAGACGCCTTGGAAGCCTGACATTTTCCGTATCCGTCCACGCAAAGAACCAGATTGGGAATTTTACGATGGCACTCTCCGTGAAAACTAAGTGGAATTCGGGCCGATTGAGAAATCCTCGGATGCTGAATGCCGACACCAAATTCCATCAAAACAGTCTCCGGTGGGTCGAGGCGGTGGATACGTAGCCTGCAGGGACGGAAGCACGCGACGGAAACCTTTGTTTGGACGAATCCCGCGACGTTTACGTGCTCCGACACGGTAAGCCTAGTCATGGCCCATGTCGAGTCAGTGCAGTACATACATTGTACTCGTCGTACCGCATTGTGCGTACTTTGGCTCGTTTCGAGTCGGGAGACGCGGGAAATGTCAAGAGTTTGGGATGTTGGAGTTCAACGACGTCGTTGGACCGTCGATTAGTGATATCGTTTGCTGGTCCACCAGTTCGTGTATTTTTGGTAGATTGTCCTGAAACCGCCGCTCTAGTCTATCGTCACACGTACGCCTCTGTTATCTTTGGTCATAGGGATGAACATGTCATGGTCGTATGCCAAATCCTCGGGCGTTGTTTCGAACAGGTGCATATGAGGCAGAACACGTAGAGCCAGTGCTGTAAGGCTCAGGTTGAGCTCACACAACGCGAGACTAGGTGACGTTAGCATTGCATCTTCTTCGCCAACGTGGAACACTTACTTCATGCCGAGACAAGAACGGCTTCCTTTGGAAAAGGCGAGCATACTACGCTCTACATCCTTCCTTCGGTTGTTGTTCTCATCTAGCCAGCGCTCGGGAATGAAGGCATGCGAGTCAGGGAAAGCCTTCTCGTCATGGTGGGTGACCGCAGCGGACATGCCTACTGCGTAACCTTGCGGGATGATGTATTCAACAGATCGCTTGTTCCATTCTCCACGGAATACAAGGTTTTCCTCAGTCGGTACACGAGCAGTGCGAGCTGAGACACCATAGGACAGTCTGAGCCCTTCCTGAATAACGGCTCCTAGATATGGCAGGTGCTCGAGTTCGGTCCACGAAGGCAGCTGCTTTGGATCTTGTACGACTGTTTGCAACTCGCTTCGAAGCTTTGTGAGGAGCTCCGGCTTTGTCAAGAGGTGGTAGGTAATGACAGACATTGCCCAGCTTGTGGTCTCTGTGCCGGCACCGATGACACCAGCAGCCTCGTCAGCAAGCCTTTGTGGTTCTTTCTCTAGCGATACCAAGTCTGATTCCAGGATAGTGCCGAAGACTGTGGGTCGGTCGTACTTGATTCCGGCGTCGATATCAGCCTTGGCCTTCCTCATCTTTTCCGGAAGGTCGATCTGCAGCGTGCGAACCATCATAGCGGTACTCGGTGGCATATAGTCAACCAAATATTTGCCGATACCAGCGCTAGCTTTAGTCCATGGGAAGAAGCGGAAGATAAAGACAGGCTTCAGGATCGAGGCCAAGGGCTCGCGAAAGTTAGGATACCAGCCATCCTGATCGAGAAAGCCGAAGCTCTCGCCGAAACTGTACCCGGAAATCGCGTCAGACGTGAAGCAGCTGTAGGCCATGGTGATATCGAAAGGCTTACGGCCTGACTCTCGAAGTAGTTTGTCGCAAAGCTTCTGTGCCAAGTTCTGAACTTCGGGTTCCAGCCTTGCAATCATACCTCGCGAGAAGAACTTGGCCAGAGGGATACGGCGTACACGATGCAGGTCGTGGTCTGCTGTACCGAAGCCAGCTTGTCCTAGTCTGCAATCCAATTAGCCACATTCAGGCCACAGATCATGCTGCTGAAAGGAAGGCTTACGCTGAGCCGTTGATCTGATGTACCGGTTTGTCACGCTTCCGTCCGCCGACAGCGTAGATCTCGTCCGCGAAGGAGATGTCGTTGCAGTGTGTTTCATGAGGGCTGATGCGGACGATGGGCCCTGGTTTAGGTGGTCAGAATTGACAACCCTGGAATTGACCTGTTGTGGCTCACCATATTTCTCGTGCATCTTCGCAATCTCCTTCGTGTAGCATCCATACTTGACGACATCGTAGTAGAATTCCGGCAGGTACGTTGCTGCTGCCAGCTTCGGTCCAGGAATGCGACTCAGTGGATGTAAAGGTGAGATGTTGTAGAGAGCCTTGAGTATGTGGTAGGCAAGCCAGATACCAACAAAGGCCAATACATTGCGGGCCGAGATTATTGAGGTCGCCGAAGGAGGCAATACAGCCTGAGCCGTCGTCATGTTGGCGAGAGTGGTTCAAGAAGGTGGGCTACAGCGAAGCAGACAACTTCTTGCTCGCTGGCATCGTTGGGGGAGGCCAGCATTATCATTTTGGCGTGCTCTGCTGTGGAGTGCGATACCTGCACTGTCGGGGATTGGTGACAGAAGCGTAGAAGGGTCCTGCCCAGCCTTGAAACCAGGGTGATCCACAGGGCCCATTCGGTCCTGACTAACCTTGCAAAGGGAAGGCGCGGCCAGCATCGTTGTACCGGGCCGCCAGGGTGACAGCGGTATGCCATCATTTTCATTCGTTGACGAAATGACTTTTGAGTCATTTGTCACTATTTGCCATGTCCCCAGTCTTGGTGAGTCGGTAAAGCTTCCGCGCGTGCAACGCGGCAAACGTTGCCAATACCTGGACGTTTCGAACGTTAGGCCAACCACCACCTATACAGTAGCCCCATGCCAAAATGGGCAAACCGGGGTTTGGAAGCCACTGCACCATACGCACTTACCTCCGACGTTGACCAACACGTCGTTTACTCTTCTCCAAGCCTGGGTTACCAGGTCATTGGGAACAGCCACTCAATATCGACAATTAGGGGCCAGAACGACGCAAGCTTGCAGCCGATTGCACTCGTACGAGATAGACGTGGCAAAGCATCGTGTCCCTAGGCATACGGACGACTATCGCCAGAGTGAGTTCTCAAGGCCTCCGCAAGCAGGCAAACAAGGCCGTAAGAGCCGCAGCAATGGCCCAAAGGATCATCAATACGACGTCGCTGATCTCTCGGGTATTAGCATTCGTGAGATCATATGGACAGAAGTGTTTGATGGTTGTGGTGGGCATTAAGTGTATCGAGCGCCAAGGTACCAACACCAGGCAAGGGAGGGTATGGAGATTTGGACTCTCGAACATGTCAACATCACAGTTGTCTTTCTTGTTTTTATGATAGCAGCTAGGCAGAAGACGCGTCGCCTTTGAGTGTGGTGAGTTTGGGTCAGAAGACACGGAGAACGTTGAACGATCTGCTTCTCAACCTCGCGTGTTGGTTTCCAATGTCCTAAATAGAGCTTGAACCACGACAGGACATGGGGTCAAAGATGCTTCTTTTCGACGGGTGTCTAGACTGGAATGGAGTGACCTTCGACATTCCACTTAGGAGCAAGGAGTTGACAACGCTTTCGTAGCATGTGAGTACGAACGCTTCACCTCCAGCGTCGCATAACATGGCGACAATGCCAATTTTGACAGCAAGAGCAGAGACATCGCATAACGAAAATCTGTCGGGATTTTGAACATCAGGGTCTTCGTGAGGGCGAAAGATGCTTGAGCGGTTTCGACACGAAGACTGGCCATGACGACTTGACGGTCAGGACAAGTCTCGAGCATCTTGAAGCAGGAAACGAGGAAGGTGATTGTCGGGACGAGGAACATGAGATCGATTTGGCACTTCTTATGAGCGCCCACCTGGTATATCCGAGTAGAAGGACGACCAGGTCATTCGCACTGCGTGCGCGTGTTTCGAAATGTCTCAAATCCAATATTTCTGCCCCGAATTCGACATTCGAATCCGTAGGCAGATAGACATATGGCGTAGTCCTTGATGTGTTTTTTGGACGTCGACGAACGAAGGAAGACAGTCATCAACATGTCTCACCAGAAGTGTTAGTATCGGAACTACAGCGGAGTTGGCACGGAACATGTGCTCTTCGACCTCGTATTTTGGCCGACTTTCCAGACTGGGTTGTAGAAGTGTGTTCAGGGACAGCAGCAGGCTCTTATACTGCTCATGCTCGGTCAGTGCAGCATCAATCGGCGCAACAGGCTCGAGACATTCATATCATCGAAACACGCGGGACAAACGAACAATGATAACACTATGCTTTGATCCATCCTACAATCGAAAGCCACGTGTGCTTGTCGTCAACACAGTGCAGAGCCATGTAAACCTCGACATCCGGCTTCTGCCTCGTCGAGATGTATGGAAGGGTATAAACGAGTACGAAAGGAAAGAGGCCAAGGCTATGTTGTTTGCGCAGTCGCGCCACTCTGCCGCTCTCGCTGCCTTCTCCGTCGCTGCCTCGCATTGTCACGCAAAAACTGCGGATCTATGTAGTCGTCCGGCAGCTCAAACTCGTGCTCGTAAAACTCTGGTACAGCTTGCCCGAAAGCCATGGCATTGCGGCCATGTCGATGCTTGCCGAGTGCTGCGGCTCGTAGGTGTGGTTTTGCGTAGAAGGACAGGAACGGCGTTGTGGGTTCGGGTGGCACAAAGGGTAAGAGGAAGCCATGTGGCCGTGGTGGACGTTTGGGCTTAGGTGGTTCTGGCTCCTTTAGTTGCTGCTCTTTCGTGTGCGCTGGCTTTCCGTTGACCTTTTGTACTTCTGAGGCCTCGGACTCTTCGCCTTCGTCCTCCTCGTCTTCAGTCCGAGCGGCGAGCGCGGCTTCCTTCTCAGCTCTTATGCGCTTCTCTTCTTGTTTCCATTGGCGGAATTTGTCCACGAGCGCCTCGACTTCCTTGATGAAGTAGTCTCGTTTTGACTCCCAGTCTCTTGTCTCGCCAGCCGTGACGCCCGTTACGCCCATGACCTTCAACCAGTCAGGCCCTGTAAGGCCGTCAAGAAGTCGCTCAAGTTGCTGCTTTTCATGCATAGCGCGCTCCTTCTCGATGTTGCGCAGCTGCTTCTCTTTACGTTCGGCACGGCGGTGCTGCGCGAAGAAGTGTGAGTCTGCGAGAGGGTCTTCTAAGCCATCGCTGCGAATGTGTCTGGCTATACTGCCGTAGTCCAGCACTTGGAAGGTGGTGGATGACTGTGAGGCGGGTATCGAGGAGTTCGAGGGTTCGCGCGGCGGTGTAGCAGCCCTGGGCTTCCGCGATCGTGCAGGGCTTGCAGACTTGCGGAGCGATTCAGGCGAGACGGGCACCGGTGTCTTCGACTTGGAGGGTTCGTCGACAATGTATATGGGCGTGTCGATGTCAAGGAACTCTACATGTAAGGGTCAATGTCCGTCCCAGCTCAGCAGCAACGCGTGACGCACCAGATGGCTTGGGCAAGCCTGCAATGATGTCGTCGTAGCTGGAGAAGTATACAGCGAGGTCACTCTTCAGTCGTGAGCCGCCGTCTGAGCTCCGCAGGCTTCTCCTGTCCTTCGAGTTGGGATCTGCCGTCAGCGCAGGCACTGCCAGCTTCCCTGCGCTGCCTGGCCGAGGTGTAGAGCGCCCTGAAGGCACGTCATCGGCATTGGTATCTAGGAGTGTCTGCACGCCATTTGTAATGCGCACCAACTCGCCGTGCGGTTCGCGGTGCACGACTTTGGTGGGTGGTCTCGTGTCCGGCAGGTCGTCCAGCGCGTCAGACGGCCGTTTCCTCGAGCCGGTGCGGGGAGGCGCTGCTGGACGCGCTGGCGACACGGTAATCTGCTTCACCGTCTTCTCATCGTCGCCGAGGACAAGCAGCGGGCCGCTTTTGCTAGAACGGCGCGTCGAGACGGGGGTGTTTTGGGCCTGCTGCGGAGGCGCGACGGGCGCAAAGTTGAGCCGGCTCTGCACGAGACGTTCAGTCGACGACCGCATTGGAGGCCGAATGAGATTGGCCATGGTACTGCTTGGGGGTTCTCTGGTTTCGCGGGGACATCTTTCAGGCACTGCGACACATAGCTGCCATTGAGGGTGTCGTCTCGCTGGGTCAAGGCAAAGCTACTGCGACGGCGTTGGGTGGTTGCTCTAGAGCTCAGGGCCTCTGCAACGGACGAGCAGCAGCTGCATGTACCTTGGTTCACTTCACCTTCACCAAAGCACCTGTGAGGTCCAAATAAGCCTTCGTAAAATAGGATTTGATATCCTCCAGGTCCTACTGCAATTTAGAATGCTATGCATCGAATCAGGTTGCAGCAACCCCGACATTTCCAACGCCACAGTGAATAGCAGCCAATCACGCGGCACTCTGCAACTCTGCGACACCAAGGTCGAGACAATTCTGTTATGCCAACGTTTGAAGATTGCAAGATGCATGACGAAGCTCCATGACCCTTGAGCAGAGACAAAGGTCGGTCAAGAATGCTGGGTTTTACGAAGCTGGGAATCATCAGTGGTGATGTCGTGCGCTCGTAGGTCGTCAACAACCGTAATGTCTAAAACTTGGCGTTATTTCCGTCTATCCTGTAGTCATGGGAACATGCGTATGTACGAGGCTATCATTAGACATTATATGTACGGGGCGTGTATCTTCGAAGATAGAAGACGGTGCAATACCTGAAGCCAACTTGAGTAGCGCCGGTATCCACGCCGAGCTGCGGTCTCCTGCCAAATGCCAATATGTGCTTCGATGATCAGTATGCAAAAAAGCAAGACGCCCAAGGCACCCTTCTGTGGCCTCTCACGAGAACAAAAATTCTTTCAGAACTGGCGATCCAGCAAATTCTGGGTTAAGCAGGATGCAGCTAAAAATAAGTCAGTCGATATATCGCTAGCGTGAGGTCGACGACGAACTTCAAGAAGTACGACAGACCCTGCTTTCTTCTTTCGAGAAACCTCGGCCTAAATCGAGCTATATCCTTAGTGTCAGCACCATGGTAAAGATGTGGGGTGAGCCGAGGGGCAGGTGACTTACACACTACTGATTTGGGTGGAAACTGTGGCATCGAACCCACAGCATGAGGAAATGTCTTGATGAGCTTCTGGTGGAGGTCTTCGAACTCGGAGTACCTAGACCGAGGTAAGCAGAGACACACAGGGAGGTGTCAGTATCACCAACCTCTTACGTATCTTCATGGGACCGCCCTTTCGTTTGTCAGTGGATCATTCAAGCCGTTCCGCATATCTGGACTCTGGAGATAGAATGGACTGATGCATGCAAGCTGATAGTTCCCTGCATGACCGGTTCCTTTGGGACAACGCCAATTCAGTGATTGGCTGCGGGGAAGTAGCTTGAGCGAGCCAATATGTGGGCCGCGTATACCAGTGCTTAATTGGGGTGAGGCTCTCGGAGGACTTACATCGAGCGTCTCAACGGTGCAGTTCCACACCACGTACTGGCCGGGCGAGTAGGCTCCCAGTCCCGGTGCTGTGCCGCTGACGACCACATAGTCGTCAATCGTTACATGCTTTGCCCAAAGCACTTTGCACTGTTCAGAGCTCTCATCGGTGTGGTCCTCGAGCACGATGCGAGCTCCAGCGTCTGAGGTGTACGAGCTCAGACGGCTGCCGTTGCGCTCGTGCCTCTGCCAGTACGGTGGGACTACCGAGTTCCGCTCGGGACGAGCAGTGGCGAGCTTTGCCCCATCTTCACGAGACGGCGATGGGGAGCTTTCGTTCACAGTTTCAGAGCTCACCGGCTCCATCCATCTGCAGTGTAGCGGACTGGGCGGGTGGCGCGTCAAACGGGAAGACGGAAGATGTCAGATAGAAATGCGTGAAGGTGAGGGGTAGATAAGTCCCTCTGAGGTGGGACGGCGCTGCAGCCAGATATCTTAGTGCCGTTGGCAGCGAGCGAAAGTAGAATTGGCTTCTTTTGCCTCGCTCTGGAGATCCAGCCGGATGATGCGCAGATACGGGGACCCTGGTCACGATATGGCAGAATGACTCCGGCACGCGTCGTGGTTGGGCAATTAAGTTTGGGCGGTCTGCACTCCTTGCTTCCTTCGGAGCTCACCCGACATGCCCAGGGTCCATCTTGAGAAACATTTCGAAGCTCGTTCATGATGTTCCACGGCGATTGTGAGCACCAGGCCGCGCAATGCACCGGCACACAGCATCTGGCGAGACACGCAGCCCTGCTCCGCGATTCTGCTGGCCCAAATGGCACCAGGGAGTCAGCTACGGCAATAAAAGTGGCGGGAAACCACCTCCGAGCTCCACGCTAAAGTGATCGAGAGAGGCCCATGCATTATCAAAGCGCCATTGCCGTCCTCATGATCGTGCCCTTTATATCCCGCGCTGCTCCCTCCAGCCTCCTCGCCCGCACTCACGCTCGCTGTTGAGAACTGCTCCTCTCCGGAAGATTTGTACCGTCGAGAGTTTGGTTGCTTACCGTCTGTCGCTGACCGTCTCCTCTTTAATTTCTTGGTATCCAAACAAGCAAAGGTACGTGCATTCCAAACCATATCTCCGCACTTGCAGGCAATCTCCTCGGAACATCAAAGCTCACTATCTTGTACAGTTCCCCTTCAAGCTTCGAATCTTCACCTCACCACACACCACAAACATGCGTTCCACACTTGCCCTCAGCGTTGCTGCCTTCGCCGGCTTTGCCGCGGCTCAGACCACCGCCCAGAACAACTACCCTTACCGCATCGACCCAAACAGCGTCTCTTCGTCCAACAGGCGTACGTTCAATAGCCGTTGCAGTCTTGGACAGTGACTGACTTCGCTACAGAATACTGGTGTGACCAGAACGAGGCTCAATGCCCCCTTATCTGCCTCCAGCAGCCCGGTGTGACTTCCTCGACCACCTCAGACAACGAGTGCGACCCTGTAAGACTCACCACTGCCTTTCCTGGACGTTGAAGGTGCGGAGGAAGAGTCAGCTCTCGAAGTCGTTGTGTCCAACTCGACCTCATCGCGATTGGCTGGCCCTCTCGCTCCTCAACAGTCTCAACACTCGCCTAGAGCCTGAGCTAACAGACCTCTAGGACAACCTGACCTACTCGTGCGTTTGCGAAAACGGCATCGCCCCCAACATCACCCAATACTCGCAGACTCTCCCCTTCTACATCTGCCAGGAATGGGGCAACCAGTGTGTCACCGGCTGCAACGGCGACAACACATGCGCCAACGCTTGCCGTGCTGATCACCCCTGCGGTGCTCAGTCTCCCTACAAGGGCAACGCCACAGTTAGCTCCATGCTGTCTGCTTCTTCAGCTGCCGCTGCAACTGCCACATCTTCTGCGGTCCCCGTTACTGGCTTCGGTGGCGCCGCCGCTACCTCTGCTGCTGGTGGCTCCGGCTCCTCTACTGGTGCTGCTGCTGCGGTCTACGTCCCTGGCGCAGCGACCAGCATGGCCGTCCTCTTCGGCAGCGTCTTCTTCGGCTTCGCTGTTCTCCTCTAGGCCGTGGACACCGACATCGATCTCTTTTCTCCGCATCATCTCTCTCCTGGATCTTCTTCATGCATAGCGTCCGGGATACGTTACAGTCATTTCACCACACCACAGATACCCAACGGTACCTGCCGCTCATTTGAAAGCGAACTTGGAGTTTAATTAGCAAGGCGCACGTACATAGTGCGACTAATATTGTCAAAAGTAGCATTGCATCACATGTAGCCCGGAGTTCTTAATCGAGTTCAGCATGGAGTTTTGGCGATTACGCAAAGCTCTGATCATCCACCTCAATCTGCAACTTTGCCCTTGCTGCCCTCGATGCGTGCGGTTGAAACAGACGTCCCAAGTATTACCATGGCTGCCGCCAATCACCTATAGCGTACCACTGTGGCGACCCTCTAGAGCTTTCTCGTGTGCCACAAAGGCCGTACGACCCAGCAGGAAGGTGAGACATCCCGCGAAATCGTCGTCCTTAATCTATCTCATACCAGTCGGACCGCAAACACCAGCCTCTCCATCCGGCCATGACGTCTACGACGTTGCCAGACGAGAAATGCAGGCAAAGTGCAGTTTCAGTGCGGTACAATTATTGTCTATACTTTTGTCTATCGTTGTCTATTGCAGTCCCTCGTTCACTATCAATTACGTACATAACTTCGAGTAATCATTGCTCATGATCATGGCATTATTAAGCATAATTGCCGTTCAGTCTTCATCTTCTGACTCAGGTCGATACCGCCAATAAGACATGCCAGGCCACTGCCTCCACCTCGCCTGTTCATTCTTCCTAGTCTTCTTCTCTCGTATGTCGACGTACTCAGCATACTCTGGCAACGGCGACCCCATGGTATCTGAGAGCGTGCAGACCCGCGCGTCTCGATCAGCGGGACCTGTTGTACGGCGTCTTGGTCCGGCGGGTCGAACGGGGAGTGAACCTGTGGCGCCGAAGGTAACTTCTGGGACGCTAGCCACACCGCAATGGTGTGCGTCGCTATTGTTGCGGGAGTCTGGTGGTGTTGGGAGAGGATTGCGAAGAGGACTCGGACTGCGATGTTGAGGCCTGCGCTTCTGGAGCTTCGCTGGGGCTGGTTCATGGCGGTATTGGTTTAGAAGGACACTCATGGCGTCTGACGCGGTAGTGCTGGAGGTGGTGACCAATGTGATGGGCCCAGGGAAACCTCCTCTTATGACTTTGGTGGTATTAGAATTGCATTTCTCCCGTGAGTTTGGTTTGAACGCCGCATCAGTAGACAGCCCTGAAGGATTTTCGAGACGAAATGACCCTGGAACAGGCGTATGGCGCTGCGCTGGCCTGAGCTCAGGAGCTGGTGGCGGCTGAGTGTTCCTAGGCAGAGGGTATGCTCCATACAGGCCGCCAGTGAGATGGGAGGGGTCAGAGACGTCCACAACGATACAGTCTTTGGAGGGACTGGGAGCCGTAGGAATGGGTACTTGGTGGAGATCGACCGGGTTCGCACTGATCGGACATCGGGTAAGTTCTACCTCAGAGGCACGAGCTCCTGAACGGTCCAACTGCAGCTCTGATGCTTGCGTTCGAGGACTGACGGGGAGTTCATGATGGACCTCACACCAAGGCTCATCTGGAGCCGTCTCTTTTCCCTTGTCCACCCGTCGGCGAGATATGCGTTGCCATATTAGTGTGGACAGGTTGCTGTCTTCTGAACCCCTAGGTTCTGAGGAAGAATCATGGTCGAAAGACGAGTTTGTAGATGAGGCTGGCGGCGACAGGATCACATATGGTGGAGGAAGTTCGTGCCCTTCCATATACAGCTCCCTGCAATAGACGCAATAGATACGGTCGCCATCGGAGCGGTGCGCCTTGTGGCCTTCCCACCTGTCCAGATGAGCATCCCATTGCCAGGATTGCTGCCAGCCACTCCCACCAGCCGAGTTCAGCTTGAAGAAGTCGTCGATTACATACGCTGGTAGCACTTCGCCCTCAGGACCTGCAACGATATGATTTGCATCTTGTAATGCTCGCTTAAGTCCTTTCCGCGTATCCTTTGAGCTGAGGACTACCGAGTCGTTTCGGTAGGCCGTAAAATTAAATAGTTTTGATGTTCGACTGAGCAATCTTTCGAGTTTTCGACGAGTTGGAGATGGTGTTCTGTGGACGGCTGGCACGGTAAACTGATCTTCGTTGTCTTTGTTGACTATATCTTCGGTCGATACTACGGAGGGTGGTCTTGAGTTGTCTCCAGTTCGGACAGCAACGTCGTTGTCAGGTGCAGTTTTTCGTCGTTTGAGGCTGTCTCGACGGAAAATTCGCAGTCGCTTCTTCGCAGAGGGCAACGACATGGTTCGATTGAGGTCGGGACTGGGACAGTGTACGGGCAGATCATTGAGGGATAAACTTAAACATAAAGGTACAGCCATATGAGGCTCAGTGAGGCTCATGATGGCAATCTTAGAGCACTGATTTGGTGTGCGCACTGACGTTCACTGCAAGGGTTCCCACGTTAGATGGGTATTTATACGGCAGGTTGCCCAACCTGACAGCGAGGTCGGCACGGACGTCATAGCCAAACTGCTCCATGTTGTCCCGACAATCATTCGAGCGTCGAAGAAATTCGGAACTGCGCCTTGCAAGCCTGGAGGTGCTTTGAGAGGTCTAAGTAAGTACGATGGAGATTCTTGGGGACCGGTGATGTCAAGGCAACAGGTCGACAGCCTATCATACCAGTGAGAAGATTGCCAGCACTTTCGAAAAGCATCGAGCCAGAAGCGCTCATCAATGGTAGACATTGGAGTCCATCTCTTTCGGGCTGTCAGAACCGTGGAAGGTTGATTGTTGCTAGTGCAACTGAAGACCAACGCCCAGCGACACATCTGACGTGGTTGTGGGTATCATCGTGACAGATACAATAGTGACACGTCGAACCTGTGGGGGAACGAGGATGTAAACAACGGTGAGGCCTCCCAGGCGCATTAGTAGACTGGGTGTTGTGAGGCTGCAAGGTGGGCCTGACCGGCCAGAGTAGGCATTATGGGCTGAGGGCGCGAATAACAGTCGGAAAGGAGCGAGTCTGGCTGATGACGGCTTGCAATCACATGCACAATATCTGGTCTGGAGAGCGAGACGAAGTTGAGAGGAACGTTGGAAGTCTCGAAGGATGCAGATGCTGGTTGGCGGCTCTTTCCGCGCCTGGAAGACAACCGATTCGACGATGAGCGAGATCTCATGTCATCAGCCAAACAACGCAAACACCCGCGGCTCACTATGACACCACCACTCGCAAGTCCCGACTTCCTCTATCGATCGCGCCTGCCAATGCTACGGGCACCCTGAGAACGCAATGCCCCCTCGACTGCTTTTCGGAGCCCCTCGCGCTCTTTCTGCGCGACCAGCAGTGGTCGTGCGAGTGCGCCTTGGCCGGAGGTTTGCCTCGAGCTCCGCAAATGCGCCGGAGGTCTACGATGTCGTCTGCGTGGGTGGTGGCCCGGCAGGACTCAGTTTACTCGCAGGTCTGAAGGCATCGCCAGTGACAAGAGGGCTGAAGGTCGCTCTCATTGAGGGTCAGGACATTCAGAAGAACCGGCTGTCGCAAGATGCCAGCCTGGGCAGCTTCTCGAATAGATGTAGCTCTCTCACACCTGCTTCCGTACGGAACCTACAAGGTGCGCCAAGCGATGTGACGATACAATGAGGCGCATCTAACATGCATACAGAAATCGGCGCATGGAAGCATGTGAACGCAACTCGAGTGCAGCCGTACCAGGAAATGCAGGTATGGGACGGCGTTACAGACGCGCGCATATCTTTCGACTGGGACACAGCACGCCCGCTCCTCTCGCCTCGAAACCCTGCGCAGCCGACGACTATCGCGTACATGATCGAGAACACAAACACCGTCACGATGCTGTTAAGTCGACTAGAAGAATTGGGTGGCGTGGATATGTTCACCTCAACGAAAGTGAGCTCGATCGAGCTGGGGACCGATACTGAGCAGATGGACTTCACCTCATGGCCTATCCTCACATTGTCGAATGGCAAGACGCTGGCAGCCAGGTTGCTCGTAGGAGCAGACGGCGCAAACAGCCCCGTCCGGACGTTCGCAGACATCGAGTCTAGGGGATTCGACTACGACCGCTTTGGCGTTGTAGCGAGCCTGAGCATTGAGGGTCAGGGCTGGGGAGGACCAGAGCACAAGATTGCATACCAGCGCTTCCTGCCCTCAGGACCTCTGGCCCTCCTACCGCTCCCAGGCAACAAGTCGACGCTTGTGTGGAGCACAACACCGGAGCGCGCTGCCAGGCTCAAGGCACTGGCTCCAGAAGATTTCGTGGCTATGGTCAATGCAGGCTTCAGACTATCGACAACCGATCTCGAGTACCTGCACACCCTTGAGAAGGGGCAAGCAGAGGAGGTGGCATGGCGTGAGAAGCACACATCTGTCAACGAACGAGCGATTCCGATGCGCATCACCGATGTCGAGGCCGGTACCGTAGCCGGCTTTCCTCTCCGTATGCGCCACGCCGACACATACACTGGCGAGCGAGTCGCTCTCGTCGGAGACGCTGCACACACAATACACCCTCTCGCAGGGCAGGGTCTCAACCAAGGCCAAGGCGACGCGGCAGCTCTGGTGAAGACCATCTCGCACGCAGTCCAAACAGGTCAGGATATCGGCTCGACATTGGCTTTGGAGAGCTACAACAGCGAGCGATACGCAGAGAACAACGCTATGCTCGGTGTTTGTGACAAGCTGCACCGGCTGTACAGCGTTGAATCTGGGCCGATTGTAGGACTGAGGAGCATTGGACTGAGGGCAGTAGATGCCATGGGTCCGCTGAAGAGCTTCTTCATGAGCAGAGCAGCAGGTGGCTCATAATGAGTTGTACTCTAGGCGCTGTACACTTCTACTTGTATACATAGTAACTGTAGCACGAACACTTCTTGCGCAGCGTGGATCTCAATGGCATCAGATCGCGCCATCGGAATTAAGCCGCAACTTGCCCTGCATATGCCCCACTGTGTACGCCCCACGTCATTGACAAACAACATTTCGAAGTCACACACTCCGAACACTTCTCATGTCAGACAACATGTCAGAACACCAGAAAGAGATAGACGAGTTCGGGAACAATGACGACTTCTGGCTGTTTGGTTACGGGTATTCCGACCATCAACACATAGCCCTGGTTTGTCACGACTGACTGACAAATGTACAGAAGTCTGATATGGAAGCCACCGCCACATTTCGGTACGTACTGGAAACGCTCCAAGTAAGTTCAAAAGATTGATGAACTGACAGCACCATGTAGATCAGCGAGTACCCGGCTACATCGAGGGCTACGTTCGACGCTTCTGGCAGGTATGATGACCTGCGCGAGACGATGGATGCCCTGACTAAGTATACCCACAGGCAAGGTAAATCCACATCAGCTCATGAACAGACCGCGCTCTAATACACCGGAGTGAGGATCACCGAGGCACACCCGAAGCACCCGGCCGCGTAGCAACGCTCATCGACCGCGCACACTGGGACACGCTGTCTGACCACGTGAGCACATCCCCTCGCACAGCCTTCCGCACAGCATCATCAACAAGACTAACACCATGCCAGCACGAGCCCACAGAGCGCGTCTGGGGCGCTGCATACCACATCCCCGCCGCCCGCGTCCCCGAGGTCAGGGAGTACCTCGACATCCGTGAGATCAACGGGTACAGCATACAATTCACGCCCTTCCACCCTGCTTCGGACTCGAAACCTATCAAATGCCTGGTCTACATCGGGCTGCCTTCCAACCCGCAGTTCCTTGGCCCGCAGGATCCGGAGGTGCTCGCGACGCATATTCTCAAGAGCAGGGGGCCGAGCGGCGAGAATAAGGAGTATTTGTTTAATTTGGAAGAGGCGCTGCTGGGGCTGAGTGCGGAGAGCGGGGATGCGCATGTCAGCGATCTTGTGCAGAGGTGTAGGAGGATTGAAGCGGAGAATGGGGGTGTGGATGGCAGGTAGGTGGCACCGTTTTCAAGATGAGCAGGCAAGAGCATGGTCATACCATGATATTTGATTAGCTAAAACGATATCCCGACCTTCAGCATAAAGCGAATGCCGCGCTCCTCTCTTTCTGGCTCACAAGCTTGCTTTAGTTGGCGCGAGACTGCTTCCTCTGTACCGCCCTCTAGATCGTCATTGTGGACCTTGACGCAGACCTACTTAGCCGCGGGAGCTTTTGCAACTCTTGCCAAGTGTCTACCAGAGAGGCAGGGAGTTTTAGATCTGCAGTGGGGTTGTACTTGAGTACCAGGGTCTCGGCAGAGACCTGTACCTTCCGAATGAGGCCCGCTTTGGTACCGCTTTGGTACCGCTTTTTCTCGCAAGCTCGATGATCTTTTCTTCGTCAATGTCGAACGTGTTCGTCGTCCAGGACATATGAAGGTACTCGTTGCGTAGTTGGCGGCAGGCACTGTGCGGTCGTCAGTGACTGTGGATTTTGTGAAGACACACGAACATTTCAAGACTTACATAGCGTCTTGATCCGTGTTCTGTGAATGTGGTGTGGTGTTGTGTTAGGCGAGAAGGAAAAGATGAGGCAGGTGCTATGCAGAAAAGATTGCCGAAGTAGCTCTTGCCTTCACCTAGTGCACGATCTTAGCATAAAATAAAAGGCCTATGGTAGCACTTCTCGAATCTGAGATCGGCGTCGCTGAATGCGATTTGGCTCGGTTTGCAGAACGCTATGGTATCCTTTGCTACTGAGGTGCGAGGCTGCAGTCCCCCAGGCTGTCGTGATGTTAGCTCTCGAAGTACAACACGAACTCGACATCTGGTCCCTCAACTCCCTCCACCCATGCGCTTTTCAGCATCCCTAAGACATGCTCTTTTGTCGCATCTTGCAAGAGCTCGGCATCCAAGTGAGCGAAGACTCGCTCTAGTCCCGGATAATGACTTTTCAGAATATGGAACAGATGGTGAACGATGTTTTCCAGTGCCAAAGATCTCGAGTAGAAATCTACCTCAATGCAGTGTCTCAAGATGATACGTAGCTTCCGGATGAAGGTTCCACGATTACTGACTCGGTCGGCGAGATTGACAAGATCTCTGTGTCTGCCCTGGAAGATGTTTATCGCATAAAACATGCCGTTGGTCTCGCCGTAGACTTGGCGACAAGTAGCTTGGAGCGAAAATGTAACCGGACTTCCAGTGTAGTCGTAAATGAGGTTCGACTCAGGCCGATAGTGAAGGAAGACCCGCGTCAAGATAATTCCGGATGCGACGGTCTTTTGTCTTGCGATCCTGACATCTTGACCGCCAATGACAAGCTCATAGATTCTGTTGCGTAGCTCCGCGGGCAGACGAAGCAGTGGTGACTGTTGTTGGTTTCGAAGGGTACTGCGTTGAGGTTAGCATGCCAGGACCCTTACGTGAAGATACTGAACACGCAAGCTTACATGGCGTCGTGGTCCATGGCAACTGAGGCTATGTAATAGGTGCGATGGAGCAGATGATGAGTGTGGGTTAACGTAGTACAGTGCTCATGAGAGGGGAGTGCCGCCTCAAGGTGGTTCTTGCCTTCACCACCCCATGTGGGCCTTGGCATGTAAACAAACGCGCTGACTGTCTACAAATGTGCTCCATAAAGCTGGGGCTGTTCCCTCTGATCGTGCACCCCAACCGCCCGTGACTCCCACCCACTTCCTTACGAGGCCGTATTGTCAAAGTACACAGTGAGCTCGATATCTTGCGCCTGCCTGCCCACCGACTGTTTGTACCTTCCCGTCGCCGTCATGCCCTCCGTTACCGTCGCCATAACCTCCTCTGCTGTCGCGGCGTGCAACACTGTCGCGTCAAGATGAATCAAGATACGCCATAGCCCTGGGAGGCCCTCCAGACTGCGTTGTAGGCTGCTTGTTTTCATCTGTCGTCTCAGAACCCATGTATCGGTCATGACATCGTCTGATTCTAAGGGGATGCGTACGCTTCGAATGCAGCAACCCCTGGCAGCAACGCGTTCAGCGATCTCCACGACGTCGGACGGGTTCCCCTGAAAGGTGTTGAACTCGTAGAACATGCCCACGGTCTCTTTGCGTACTTGGCGGCAAGTCGCTTCGAGCGGGTGCGTCACCAGAGGCCCAGTATAGTTTGAGTTGGGGTCCGGCGCTGGTTGGCTGTGGAGTGACAGCATTCGACCAGCATGACCCCACTTGCATATGACTCTAACTTCATGGCCGCCTATGGCAAGCTCGTAGATCTTAATGCGCAGCTCAGCGGGCAGGCGAAGGAGGGGCGATTGGTGTTGGTTGCGTTGCGTGCTCGAAGTGCATCAGTTTGGTCCATATAGGTTGGGCCCCGTGGGCTTACATGGCTTGCTGATCCATCGTGCTGCCTCGTTGCGTGAATTTGCGTAGGATGTGTGTGACGTGTGTGGTGGTGAGGGAAAAGGCGCCAGAAAAGGTTGATGAGGAGCACGCGCTCTAGCGCAAGCAAGGTTAAAGTCGCATCTACCTTCACTTCAGAGGGACGCGAGATAGACGGAAGATGTTTCACTTGCTTTTGCAACCCGAATCTAGTACATAGCCTTGTCTTCGAAACTCACGAATGTCTTACTCAGACAGCTTGAGCTTCTCAAACTGCTCAATGCTCGCCTGCCAGTTCTTGCCCTCGATCTCAGCGGCCCTGAGCTTCTCCTTCTCCTGCTCCTTGACAACGTCAGAGACCTTCTCCTCCCAGTCAGCATCCATAATCTTCTTCTGCTTCTCGATGGTCTCGTTCGCCTTCTTAAGCCTATCCTGGGCCTTTGTGATCTCCTTGTCAACCTCAATGCGGCCCTTGACGTCCAAGAATGCGGTCGCAGAACTGCCAACAGTGTAGACGGCGCAGCCAGAAGGTGCAGGGTCGGAGGGCGAGAGGATGGTGATCTCGGAGATGGTCTTGCCGGCGAGCGAGCGAATGGACGGCAGTGATGTTGAAGCCTTGAGCGACTTGTGTGTGGCGTCGTCGAGGGGCTGGATGTATGTCTTGCCATTGTCCTTGAAGCCATACTCAGCGGCGAGGGAGCGCAGAGCACCCGAGACATCGACGAGAAGCTCGTACTCAGCCTCAGCGGCCTCGTCGTTAAAGGACTCGTTATACTGCGGGAAGGAGGCGACGGTGATCGATGGTGTCTTGTCGTCCTGCCTGCGGGGCAGACGCTGCCACAGCTCTTCTGTCAGGAAAGGCATGAAGGGGTGGATCATGGTCAGACCACCCTCAATGGCTGTGTAGAGAGTCTGCTTAGCGCTCTCCTTCTCAGCCTCAGTGCCGTTGTCGAAGATAGCCTTGCTGTTCTCGATGTAGGTGTCGCACAGGAACTGTACAGAATTAGCGGGCGAACCTTACAGCTTTACGAACGATGATCATACCTCGTAGAAGTACCTGTAGGCAACCTGTGTGGCAAGCGAAAACTCACGAGCCTCGAGATGTGCGTTAATCTTCTTCGCGGATGTGGTGAGCTTGTGCAGAATCCAGCGCTCAGGGAGCGACTCGTTACCACCTTTTTCGATTTGTGCGCGAGGCTGGAAGTCACCAAGACGGCCGAGAACATACTTGGTGGCCTGGTAGATCTTGTTACAGAATCTCCTGTAGCCGTGAATGACAGAAACATCGAAGGAGATGTCGCCACCACCAGTTGTGTAGCCAACAAGGGCCATACGCAGAGCATCAGCACCGCATTCAGGGATACCCTGGGGGAAGGAAGTCTTCTGGTACTTCTCGGCGGTCTTGAGCTCCTTGGGATCCAAGTTACCGACCTTGAGCTGATCGTGCAGCTTGTCGAGAGTGATACCATCCATGATATCGACAGGGTCGATGACGTTGCCCAGGGACTTCGACATCTTTCTGCCCTCCGAGTCACGAATGAGGGAGTGGCAGTAGACCTCCTTGAAGGGAACCTTTCCTGTCAAGCGGAGAGACAGCATGATCATGCGAGCAACCCAAAAGAACAGGATGTCCCAACCCGTCTCGAGAACAGATGTGGGGAAGAGGTTCTTGAGATCGACAGAGTCCTCGTTAGGCCAGCCAAGGGTGCTGAAGGGCCAGAGACCAGAGGAGTACCATGTATCAAGAACGTCCTCGTCGCGCTCAAGTGTGAACTTCTTGCCCTGGAACTTCTCCGCAGCCTTCTTGTTGGCCTCCTCCTCAGTGCGACCAGTGACCCAGAGCTCGTTGTCAGTGCGATCACCACTGCCGCCCTCGATTTTGACGTAGTAAGCCGGGATCTGGTGACCCCACCAGAGCTGACGTGACAGACACCAGTCCTGAATGTTGTTCATCCAGTGCATGTATGTCTTCCTGGAGCTCTCAGGACGGATCTTGATATCGCCGTTCTCGACAGCCTCGATGGCAGGCTTCGCCAATTCGGCCATCTTCATCCACCATTGAGGCTTCATGATTGGCTCGATGACGTCTCCAGACCTTGAGCAGATGGGCACCTTCATCGGGTTGTCGGCCTTCTTGACGAACAGTCCAGCCTTCTCCAGCGCTTCAACAACAGTGTAACGCGCATCGAATCGCTTCTGGCCTGCGAAGTCGCCGCAGTTGCCGTTCAGGGTACCGTCGTCGTTCAAAATGTTGATGAATTCAAGGTTGTGCTTCTTTCCGAGGTTGAAATCGTTGGGGTCATGCGCTGGTGTGAGCTTGACGGCACCAGTACCGAACTCGGGGTCAACGTATTCATCAGCAACGATGGGCAGGAGACGGTCGAGGAAGGGATGCTTGGCCTTCTTGCCGACCAGATCCTTGTAGCGCTCATCCTTGGGGTGGACTGCGATACC
This sequence comes from Didymella glomerata, assembly GCA_030271015.1. NCBI lineage: Eukaryota > Fungi > Ascomycota > Dothideomycetes > Pleosporales > Didymellaceae > Didymella > Didymella glomerata. Next base: position 1,336,139 of record JAJOHN010000005.1, on the reverse strand, counting down.
GGAATCACCGAGCATGGTCTCGACACGAGTTGTCGCAACCTCGACAGTCTGATCACTGCCCTCGATCTGGTACTTGAAGTGGGTCAAGACACCAAACTCAACCTTACGCTCGTAGCCGGGAACGGTGAGTAACGTCCTCCCAGCGAGATCCTTGTTGTCGACCTCGAGTGCTGACAATGCAGTGTTGAGCTTTGTGCACCAGTTGACAAGCCTGTTTGACCTGTAGATGAGACCTTCCTCGTGCATCTTGACGAAACTGTCTGTGACGGCGGCGGACAGGTTGTTATCCATTGTGAAAGCCTCACGTGTCCAGTCAAAAGATCCTCCCATACGCTTCAGGGAGTGTACAAGGTGGGTGTGGTACTCCTCCTTCCACTCGTGTGTGCGCTCCAAGAACTTCTGGCGACCGAGGTCGTACCTGGTCTTCTGCTCGCGCCTCCAGAGCATCTTCTCGACAACGCTTTGTGTGGCAATACCCGCGTGATCACATCCAGGCAGGTAGAGTGTGGTGAAGCCGCGCATACGGTGCCATCTGATCAGGACGTCCTGGAGCGATGTGGCGAGGGCGTGTCCGCAGTGGAGCTTGCCGGTAACGTTGGGAGGAGGGATGGGGATGACGAAGTTGCCGGCGCTCTTGACGGTGCCGTCGGCCTGGAGCTCAGGCTTGAAGAACCCCTCCTTCTCCCACCAGTCATCTGGTAATAGTGAGCATACACGATCGCAGTCAGCGAGAACGAGACTTACACCATGCTGACTCAACAACCTTGGGAATGTAGGCCTTTGTGTAAGGATCCTCGAGACCCCTGAGGCGCTTCTTCTCGCCCTTGGGTGTTTCTTCCTGGTACTCTGGCAGGACCTCCTCCTCTTTGCCCTTCTTCTTTTCCTTCTTGGAGCCACCCTCCTTAGCAGGAGCGGCGCCCTGAGCAGCCTTCTTCGCCTTGAACTTGGCGTCCTTCTCGGCCTTTTTGCGCTCCTTCTCCAGCTCCTTCGCTGTCTTCTCCTTCTTCTCTACGCCCTTCTCGTTCTCGCGCCCCGGGGCAGACTGGCCGGTGCCGTCTGTGTTGGCAGCCTCGAGAAGCTCCTTCTTGCTCTCGTCGCTGACAGCAGGCGGCGCAGCGGTGACGGGGCCAGTCTTCTCGCCGGCGACGTTGTGGGAGGCAGCATTGAGCGCCATGGTGGCGGTGGTGTAGTTGTGCGTGAGCACGCGCTCGGTGGTGTAGAGAATGTAAAGCTGCGGTCGCAATTGAGCTCTGCGCAGCGCGGGCGAATGCGAAGTGTGCAGGGAGCGGTGTTGTAAATTTGCTAGAGAGAATCGAAGGGAGCGCGGTCTCCAAATAGAGGGGTGCATCAGCGGGGCACCTGCACCATTTGCGGTGCAGAGTCAATGTCCAGTCATTAGCGGGAATGCCCGGTGTCCGCCGCATCAACACCATCGAAAAGTCAAAGCGTCTTCACTCCGACCCATTGGGCGAACATCATGCGTCACAGTCAACACAGCAAGGAAAGATGTGAACAATATGAGTCTTTGTGTCTGTTTGATACCACGTTGACGCCATTCAATGCATGCTTGACGAGTTCCCCGCCGCTCCATACTCCAATAAGATACTGCCCTAGCCCTGACGCATGTCAACCTTTGCGCCTGCCATCGCGAATCGTATGACTGATTGTACACCGGAACGATGAGTGGAGTTGTGCTGCTGGCCAGAATGACGGAGGATTAACAAGCCATGCCTAGCGTCGGTTCTTTCGTGAATCTTATGCCATTACTCAAGATCAAGGTACTGAAATGGGTATCAATCAAGCCGCGCTGCTGCTATTCTGTTGAGCAGCTTGCCGAACAGGGGCGAAGTAGGGATGAGCCATAGCCTCTTGGGCTGTGAGTCGATCCTGGAAAGAGTCAGCAAAGGATAATGCAATCACGTGAACGTTTCCTACCTGATGGTCGTAGCGCAGAAGCTTGTCAAGGAAGTCAATGGCATCATTGCTAACGAAACGCTGGTTATCAGCGTTGATGAAAGAGTGCCATGGCTTCTTGGGGTAGCGGCTGAGTATGTCGTCGTACTGAGCATCGAGCTCGATATCGTACTTGTCGAGGTAGTCGAATAAGTCTTCGGTTCCGAGCACCTTGGCAATCTTCACAAGCTGGTCGGAGTTGCTGTTGCCGTGGAAGAAGGGTTCTCTCCTGAAAATCATCGAGGCAAACATGGCCCCTAACGACCACATATCCAGCGAGTAGTCATATTCCTGGAAGTCAACAAGCAGCTCGGGTCCCTTGAAGTATCTCGAAGCAACGCGGACGTTGTACTCGGTCCCGGCGTGGTAGAACTCAGCGAGACCCCAATCGATGAGCCGTAACTACATGTTGTCAGCACTTGTCTTTTTTGAGGGTGTTTGCTCTTAGCCGTCGTACCTTGCGCTTCTCATGATCGATCATAACGTTATGAGGCTTGACATCACGGTGCATGATTCCTTTGCTGTGGCAGAAGTCCAGGGCCTTGAGCAGCTCGAAGATGTAGTATCGTACGTCGTAATCCTGGAACTTGGGGTACAGACTCCTGAAATCAGTGTTGTTGACATACTCGAAGATCAGAGACGGTGTTTTGCTCTAGATCCCGCACATTAGCTCTCCATCAAATAAACGACAGCGGGCGAGGCACGAACCGTGCGATCGCTCATGCAGTCTTCTTCAGAATCACTACTGACCTGGTTGTCGCGCACCACATCCAGAAGCGAAACAATGTTGGGTCCGCCAGACAGATTTTGCAGGATCTTGATCTCGCGCTTTATCTTCTTCTTCTTGACCGGCTTCAGGACCTTAATGACGCACTTCTGGTAGTTGACCACGTTGATGCCCTCGAACACCTCCGAGTACTTTCCGCGGCCAATCTTGCGGACAACCTCGTAGTTCTCAAGCACGCCCCAGGAGATATTGACAGAGTCGTAGTCCCAATATGAGCGGGGCATGTTGGCGTTCACGTCGGCATAGACGCGAGCAATGCTCGCGCCGCTGCTGTTGGTGGTCATCTTGTTGGCAGCCAGATTGGCGGTGACAGTCGGCGACGGCGCAGCGACTGTCTGGGGAGCAGCGAGTGTGGTGGTGCGGGTGACGCGGTCGAGTGGTGGGGTGAAGAAGCGGAGGCTGGCGGGAGACAGGCGCAGACACAGGCAAGCAAGGCCAACACTCAGCAGGCCGAACGCAGCTGCCTTGTTCCAAGATACGTGCGCGGGGCGGGCGTCGTCGCGGCGCGGTCGTGGTGCAGCAACAGCCGGCTGGGACTTGGCTGGCGGCGCGGAGAGATCGAGATTTGACTGGGTGCGGGGGTAAGCTTCTGGTGTCGTGAACGGGCGTGCCGCGACGCTGCCCTGAAGCGACCCTGGCAGCCTTAGTCAGCAACATTTTCGTGGGCGTGCAGGCCGAGGTGCGCTTGCACGCTTCCCTCACTCACCGTTGCTACGTTGACTGTTCTCCGGCGCGATATCGCCCATTGCGACAATGTTCCACGATCTGAACGTGCCGTGGCCGGGGGCAGGCGCTGAAGCTGTGAGCCAAATGCAGCGCACAGTCGCTTTCTTGGACGAATGTACGCAGGCGCGGCACCTCTGCGTGCAGACGAAGATGTGACTGACTTTTGTAGTAGGATACGACGTAGTTGCCCTCACGCACACATATACTGGGAAGCTTCCAAGCGAATTGGTACGTCTTGTTCATGCAATGTCGCTTTTCAGCAAGAACCCCCCGTCGATCTGTGGATTGCTGGGCTTCCCTGAGCCTGTCTTGCGCCTTCCTTGGAGCTGCATAGAGCCATGGCGACCAAGACGCGCTGCTAACAATAGGCCTCCAGAGCTCGCCAATACCGAACCCACTGCCGTTTTCCGTACCACAGCGACTGCGTATACTACGACGATGCAACATCTTCCTGGTCGACAACTCTTCGAACTTCCGCATTCCTCAACTACAACAGCACTATGACCTCGTCGCCGCTCGCCCAACTGACGAGCGCACCCTCCAGCAGGCATGTCACAGCCTAGACGTCGACATAATCTCACTGGACTTGACGCGCCGCTTCGAGAAGCACTTCAAGTTCCCTATGCTAGGCGCAGCGATCACGCGTGGCATCAAAATCGAGCTATGCTACGGTCAAGGTATCCTCTCGAGCGATCCGCAAGCCAGGCGCAACCTGATCAGCAATGCGACCCAGTTGATTCGAGTCACGCGCGGTCGAGGCCTCATTCTCAGTTCAGAAGCAAAGAGCGTACTAGGCATTCGTGCGCCGAGCGATGTCATCAACCTGGCATCTGTGTGGGGACTGGGATCAGAACGGGGCAAGGACGGTCTCACAAGAGAAGCGCGCAGTGTCGTTGAACATGCGCGACTGAAGCGAGAGAGCTTCAAGGGAGTGATCGACTTCAAGTATGGGGGCGAAAAGCCAGCTCCTGTCGTGAAAGACAAGCAAGATGGGAAAGGCAAGGCGAAAAACCAAAACGGGAAGAGGCCGAGCGAGAGTTTGGAGGGCACGCCGGCGCCTCAGACAGAGAAGCCGGTCTCCAAGCGCGAGCAGAAACGCCAAAAGCAAGCAAAAGTAGGTGCTGCAGAAAAAGGAGCAGCCTGAGCACCCTCGAAAACAGACAGAGCATTCGACTTCGAGCAACAACGGCAGCGTACTTGCGTCGATCACCCGAAGCACCGAGACGCTAGCGAGCCACGTCCTGGACGACGGTCGAGGTGATAAGACCACCGGTAGGGGATCTGCTACCTGGACACGACCCAGGCTCCAAGCACGCGTATGCCTCCATGGAGCGCATGCCTTGATTCTCGCTTCTCTAATATGCTGTCGTGCGCAAACAACTCTAGCGGACAAGTCACACAGCAGGTTCGAGCTATGCAGAGCAGCATTGTCAAAACACAGGCCTTGCGGTCCGCGCACTTCCCTACCAAAAGTAGACGTAAAGATACCCAATAGACAGGACACAATGTTCACGCGCAAGCAAAGCAGCTCTAAGACATATTCCAATTTTGCTTCATTAACGTGCACAGCACTCATACTTCGGAACAACAGAAACGAAAGAAACACAGGGTATTGCACACTCTTGCCTCACCACAGCCACCTCGCCGCCGCCGTGGGCTTCGCCAACCTCTTCCCCAGATTCACCGTAACCCGACTTTGCAGCGCCACCGTCGAGATATCAAAACCCAGCTGCTGGTTCTGCTGCAAGCTCGCCGTGCTGTCCGGCAGCGCGGCTGCACTCGTAGTTCCCGCGAGCGCGCTCTGGGCCGGCACGCTCGTCGCTGCACTGCTACTCGCTTCGCTGGCCACAGGAGGCGCAGGAGCGGCGGCCTGGTTCCCCGATGACGTCGAGCTCGCTGTCGATGCGGATGCGGAGATCGCTGCGTCGCCAGACGCAATCATAGTCACGCCTGGCCCGGCCGGTGCAGCTGCAGATCCCGCAAGCAGGCCTGCGGTTGTCAGCGTCGCGGAGTTGATGCTCACGGTCGAGCTGCTGCTGCTGCTCTGCACGGCCTGCTGGGCGCCTGGTGGAGCCGGCCCGGCGACGACGGTGATGGCGGATGCCATGGTTGCCATTGTGCTTGCGGAGGGCCCGCTGCTCATGGAGCCAAGCTGGAAGGGCTGCGCTTGGGGTGCAGACATAGGGAATGAGCCTGCAGGACACATGCACGCGCAGTTGCAGCCGCCGTTTGCAGCGGCTGCGGCGGCTGCGGCGGTGTTGTTTCCTCCTGAGCCTGCGACAACGGTGACGGCGGATCCGGCAGGCTTTGTGGTGGATGCTGCAACGAGGGCATCGGGGGTCAGCGTTGCGGAGTTGACTGAAGCTGAGCCTTTGGAAGAAGACGTTGCTGCTGCGTTTGCGGAGCTGTTCCCTGAATTTCCTCCTGCGACGACAGTGACGGCGCCTGCAGCTGCGGCTGCAGCGGTCGCGCTGGAGTTCGACGAGCCTGAGCCTGATCCAGCGACGACGGTAACCGCTGCTGCTGCCGCCGCACCGCTAGTCGACCTCGTTGAGTTACTTCCGCTTCCCGCCAGTACCGTGACGGCGGCTGGCGCAGCTCCGTTTGCCTTAGCACTCGTCGAGCTGGTTCCATTGCCTCCTCCCGAACCAGCCTGTACCGTGACCGCGTTTCCAGCTGGCGTCACGGTGGGCGAAGCAACAAGAGCATCGGCAGTCAGTTTTGCAGAGTCGACAGGAGGAGCGGCGGACGATGACGTGGCTGCAGCTTCAACACCGGGTGCTGGCGCACCTCCTGCGCTGACTGTGACAGGAGCTGGGGCAGCAGCAGCGTTGGCAGTGCCGCTGGCAAGCATGAACGACGGAACGGTTGAGTTTGAGGCACTTCCTGCGCCCGCGGTGGGCTTGACACCTTCGGCAATCTCAGTGATCGTACCAGGAGCGGCGGGAGCTGTAGCCTGTGTATCATGTTAGTGTAGCTTCGGAATCCAACCACTGTTCACTCACATTGGCGCTGATTCCTGCCGCAGTGGAAGCCTTCAGGGCTTCAGATGGAACAGGCATTGCTGCTGGCGCTTCTGTCGATTTCGCCTCCGCTGGAGGTGCTGAGGCCTGTGGAGCTGACGCCGCAGGCGCCTCGGTAGCTGCTGGTGGTGCGGCAGCCTGCTGCCCCTGGCCTACCTCTTGGATGACCTGGGTCGCGAATTGCTGTCCATTGGCTTCCTGGATGATAGTCGATCTGATCTCGATGACGGCTGCGCCAGCGCCGCCGCTCTGCGCAGCCGCTACTTGACCTTGAGCACTGGGAGCAGCACCTCCAGCGAGTTGATTCGCAAGATCTCCTGCGATGTCGTTGTTGGCCGGACGTTGGCCAGTCACGCCTGGAACAGGTGCCAGCTGGTTTGCAAGATCACCTGCGATGTTGCTGGTGTTGATGTCGCTCGGTCCTGCGGGTCGCAGCCCTTGACTCTGTCCTTGTCCACTTGGTCGGGCTCCAGCAGCTTGGGCCTGAGGAGCCGACTGTGCCTGCGCGGCAGCTGGCAATTGACCAAGTGTTTGGTTCTGTGCGCCAGCGGTCGCGCCAAAGCCTGCGACCTGGTTGGCAAGATCCGCACCGACATTGCTTGTGCTGATGTCTCCCGTGCCAACACTCGGTCTGTTTCCTGCAGCGACTTGGTTGGCAAGGTCGGCGCCGACGTTGCTTGTGTTGATATCGCTGGGACCCGCAGGCCTGAGTCCTTGACTCTGAGGCTGCGGCTGATTTTGACCCAGCTGTTGACCTTGACCCTGACTCTGCCCTTGACTGATACCCTGGCCTTGCGCGCCGGCATTCAAAAGCGTACCCACATCTAGTTGGGCGATTTTGCTGACAAGGTCGGCCTCCAGTGTGTTCGCATTGGCGCCGCGTCGGTCGTTGATGGCATTTAGGTCGAACTCCTCTACAGTGTTTGCCGATCTGTCGACTCCAGTGATGAGGTTTTCGATCTTCCTCCCGCTCACTTTCCGTCCGACATTGGTGTTGTGGAGATCAACTCCAGCTTCGGCAACGACCTATGCATCGTTAGTCTTGCTGCGTTGATGTTAGTCAATGTCGACGTACTGCGTTGATCAGTAGGAGGGCAAGGCCAATAGAAGACCTGGTTGTCCTCATGTTGATAGTGTAGTGCTTGAAGGGGTCCAGACGAAAGGGCTGAAAGGCTGAGGAGAGATTATTAAGATTAATACATCAACAGCACAGCTGGTGTAGGGTCGTAAATGCTGTCACAGACATGCAGACTCAATCAGGACCTGCACAGCAGATGGTCGAAGAGTGGGAAGAAGCAGAAAGGCGGGAAACGCAAGAAGACAGGTATCTCGGATCAAAACGAGCGTGTGGTCCCGGTATGGCGATTCCAAACCTTTCAAAGGTCGACACCTGAGGTGGAAACGATGGTTCTTAGGGGATTCCGACGCGGGCCCCGCTCATTCTGTTTCTAAGAATGTGCTGAGTTTCGAGCAGGTCATTCCACGCGGCTGCTCGTACGGCTGTTGGCGTGTCTCAGGGGTGTATCTTCCGCCTTAGCATGAAAGGAGCATGTTGAATGGGTTCGCATTGTCGGATGCCGCTGCCAAGAAACTTTGTTGCAGGACACAGCGCATGCGATTCAGACTGGCAGGCCTCGAGAAGGGTTTTCTGGAGGATTTCCAGCTTCATGATGGTCTGGCCAGCGGCGATGGTGGTGAGGTCTGAGACGCGACTTGCACGAGATAATGCGCTTAACACCGGCAGTGTTTCACAACGGCATGGGGTCGTTCCCATCAATGTCGCTGTGCTCGAAGGATCACAACTACAATCCCGTGTGTGCATGCCGGGCGCTGACATTACCATAGCCAAAACCTCTAGACCTACTAAGGCCAAGCGATGTTCGTGATGCACTGCCGTTGTTGTTTGGCTGATGATGGAAGACCAGCGAGCGGGCGGCCCGAAGTCGATCTCGCTCGCTTGGCGATTCGAACACATCAATGTCGTCACCGATTTCCTTTCCTGTGCACGACAACATCGCAAATTCGTCTCGAAGCGGTTTACGTGCGCACTCGGACTCGGTGAGATTCAAGAACGCGACCATTAGCCTCGGGGCGCAGCGGCAGTGACTGCATTGATGGATGACTATAATGGTCACCATGCCCTCTGCTTCCTGAAACGCTTGTACCCAATCTACCTCTTGCAAGCTGGACAACCGTATTGAGCGCCAACGAACAACATCATGGCCATCCACGTGCTGGACAACTACTACCTCGCGATAACGTTTCTTATTACTGTTGCCTACCAGCTATTCTTCTTCGCCATCGCATTCTCCTTGAAGTTTGATAAGCTGACTGACTTCGCTGGCGGCACCAACTTCGTGGTCCTCTCTATTCTCACGCTCGGTCTCAGCGAAAACCGAGGCGATGCTCGCAACATCGTCGTATCTGTGTTCATGATGGCATGGGGAGCACGTCTCAGTGGATTTCTATTGTTCAGGATCTTAAAAACGGGGAAAGACGACCGCTTCGACGACAAGAGGGACAAGTTCTGGTCATTCCTGGGGTTCTGGGTATTGTGAGTATACACATTCATGGAGCTCGCAGCAAATCTGACCTGCTCAGCCAAATGTTCTGGGTTTGGACCTGCTCACTGCCAGTCACGATCCTCAACTCGCCAAATGTCACAAAGTTCCCTCAACCTGCCTTTGGAACTGGAAGGGACATCGCTGGAATCGTCCTCTATTCCATCGGCTTCATCATGGAGAGCGTATCGGACATCCAAAAGTACCGATTCCGTAGCGCTCATCAACATGACGGTGCAGTTTGCGACGTTGGATTCTTCGCATGGACTAGGCATCCAAACTACTTCGGCGAGATGATGATCCAATTCGGAATGTTCACCATTGCAGTGTCTCCTGCCGCTTACAACTATGTTTCGGGCGGTGCTTATGCAGCGCTGTATGCATCGATCCTGGGGCCGTTCTTCCTGACATTGCTCCTCATGTTCGTGTCAGGCTTGACATTACAGGAGCGACCGGGAGCCAAGAAGAGATATGAAAAGGGAAACAATTGGCTCGCGTATGCGCGATGGCTGAACAGGACCAGCATACTTATCCCCTTTCCCCCACAACTGTATGAGAAGATGCCAGTCTTCCTGAAGCGGACAATCTTCTTGGAATTTCCCATCTATGTCTTCGATCCCGCGAAGCACGCAGATCAGAGCAAGGTGCAGGATAGGAATGCTGAAGAAGGCCAAGCTGGAAGACCGAGTGATGCAGAGCGACTGACAACCTCCTGAGTGCGAGTTTTTCTACACATTCAACCTCATGTATATAACACTTTGATACCCTGGGGCTTCCGCCTTACTTGTAGTAATGTGCTTATTTCGGATCAAGGAATGACGTATTGTCTTGACCTAACCTGACATTTATGATATGGGGAAGACATGAGCATAAATTTCAATCATGCTATATTGCAAACTCACCTACGTTGAGGCTCTTCCCAGCCCTATGCTAACATCGTTTGTCCCTGCCTTAGATGTGGCAACTGACAGATCACCTCGTGCTTCGCCAAACCCTGGTACTGACCCTTGACATCACTTGCAGCTCGACCGAACCGCGTTCCCGGTTTCCAGCAGCGCAAGTGGTTTGCCTTGACGAGACAGTGGGATGCTCACGGCTTAGTCACAATCTCAGCCTATCAACGGGGACCATCTTATCTCGCAGATGAAAGCATCACCTCACGCCATCACACAACTGGTGCGACGAAATCCGGGAATCGTCCAGATATCATTCCCACATGTTCGCTTTGCTCTTGGCCTGACTGCTCATTTGGTTCACCTGTGCACACTAACGATCATGGCGGCATTTTTCTACTCGGAAGCCTTTCCCATCCCGCGTTGCATGGCTGGTCTGCCCTGGAGCTGCGCGAGATGCGGTTGCGTCATTTGTTTAGATGTTGCGGCGCAATGAAAGAGCCAATATAAGACACAGCGGTCACACCCGGGCGTTGCTTCTTCGGTCCCAGATACACCTCAGCATCTAGTTTTTGAGAGCACCATATCCTCGTTGCGACAAACCTGCAATATGTCGACTACCCCAATTCATTCTACAGGCCGTGGAGGTATGAGCATATCCAGCCAACAGCCCCTCATGAGAGCTCAACAACTGATCCGCCCCAGGCGCCGGTAATATCGGTGTTGACGACACTGTCTACACAGACGGGGCAATCACGCGCGAAGGCCCTCAAGGCGAGGCATCTACCCTCAACGAGTTCTCTACCGGTCGTGGAGGTGCTGGGAACATAGGCAAATCGCCTCGCCTTGGACCGCAGGACGCCACTCCTCGTCGCTCCACCGATGTTGTACCTCAACTTGCGACACGCGAAGCTCAAGATGAGTTCCACACAGGTGTACGTTCAGGCCAAGCATTCTGCATAGGCCAGTACTAATTAACGCCTAGCGCGGCGGTGCTGGCAACGTGTACAAGGAGAAGCACGGAGGACACTCCAAGTCTCCTGATCGCAAGGGCCTCGGCGACAAGATCAAGGAGGCGCTCCACCTCGACAAGGACAAGAAGCACGAGTCTTCGCCGCTTGCGCAGGAGACCACAGTTCCTCACGGCGATGTCATTGCTGGCGGTGCCGGAGACACACGTTGATACCCCACGCTTCAACTGAAGCTATGATGACGACGACGACGAGGAGGTGGTAGCAATGGTACGGTGAGAGGAGCGTATGATACCCAGACCCTCTTTTGAGATATAAGGGTTGCGATAGCTAGTAAATCGAACAGTCCATATTCTCTAGAAATTTCACATGTGACAATGCACGGGTGCCTGACTAGTCCTACCCCGCGGCGGGCGTGGGGTTTGAGGAAGTCGCAGCGGCATCGCGTCATTTCCAAAAAGTTTTGAACACTTTCGACAACGATCCTAAGATGGCAGCCAATTCGCAGGACGCGGAAGCGCTCATTCACTCCGACGACCCACACCACCCCGCAAACCACATCTGCACGCTCTGCGCGCACTTCTACACCTTGGGATGGGTACGATCCTCCAACTTGGGGAGAGTGGATGCAGCGCCCTCGACATGAATGCTGACCACGCCATGCTCTCAGGTCACAGGTACAGGAGGAGGCACAAGCATCCGACATGAAGACAAGATCTACATCGCGCCCAGCGGCGTGCAGAAGGAGCTCATGAAGCCAACAGACATGTTCGTCATGGACTTCAACAGCAAAGAGTACCTGCGTCGACCACAGGTACGTCTCCCTTGTCCGCGATCTCAGTATGCTCGTACTCACCCAGCCGACAGGTCCTCAAGCCCTCCGCCTGCACACCCCTCTTCATGGCGGCCTTCGAGCGCGGCGCCGGCTGCTGCATACACACACACTCGCAGTGGGCGGTGCTCGTGACGCTCCTAGTGGAGCGCGATTTCGGCAAGGACGCGTGTTTTGGAATCGAGGAGATTGAGCAGATCAAGGGTATACCGAAGGGCCGTGGCAAGGCGGGCAATCTGGGATACTATGATAGGTTGCGCATACCGATCATTGAGAATACGGCGCATGAGGAGGATTTGAGGGAGAGTCTGGAGGAAGCGATGGAGAAATACCCGGATTCTTATGCGATCCTGGTCAGGAGACATGGGATGTGAGTGTTGGCAATGCTGAATGCCGGCAATGGTGTGCTGACAAAACGCAGATACGTGTGGGGAGACAACGTGCACAAGGCGAAGACGCAGTGCGAGAGCATTGATTACATCCTGCAGCTGGCTGTTGAGATGCATAAACTTGGTTTGCCCTGGACAAAATGAGCACGCACTCGAAGCAGTATCATGGTAACGACAATACCGCATCGACGCGAGAAAGATGTCTCAGCCTGCCCGCAAATTTCCTGAACGAACTTGCGTAATTGGGGGTGCAGATATGCATGCGTTGGCGTGGCACGGTTAGGCAGACGCAAGGCTGAGTTCCTCACCCTCTATATTAAAGCGCCAGCCTTGTCACTGTCTGCATTTGCAATTCACATTCAGAATTTTTCAGTATGTGTTCTCAACGAGATACCATCAACCCCACACTCTTCAGTCCCACGGAGGGCATGGAATATCTAAGCCAGAATTTTGACAGACTTCCTCGTTATCTCTTCCGAGTCCAGTCTACAAGATCTATGGGCGAAATTACACCAACTTTCGTTTCATCTGGCCATTTTGTTGCATCTCGTTGTGTGTCAATGGCCGATGTACTCCAAATGACAAAAGAACAGGCCAGCGACCGGATCGGAGCTCATCTGACGTGGACTAAGCTTTTGAGCGATTTTGTCAGTTGGACTAGCTCTTTCCCGTTCGCCGTCCAGATGGCATTTTACAAGACCATTGGGAAGTGCGGCTGGGAAGGTGAAGACCATTCCACAATTCGTATATACATCTTGGACACTCACAACATCCCTCGCGGAAGCATCTTACCAGTTGTCCCACTCCTTAACTTCTACAAAGTGGAATATCCAGGCCTCAAGCGTTACGAGTATTATGCCGCTGAATACCTCTCACAAGGCTGCCTGGACCTTACAGGAAGTCCTATGACAACATTCACCCTTGGGGCTATGATCAAGCACAACTTTCTCGCATTGGAATCCGACTTTGAAGATCCTAAGGTCCGTCGACAATTGGCCAGCCGCTTAGAGGATATACGGCCAGCCTTTGATGAAGCTCTGCCTGGATATAAACCACAAGCTTCTACGGAGAAAGACCTGGACATAGTGTGCTCAATTGCACTTAATTGCTGTCAGGATCCGGCTATGCGTCCCGTTCTCATGGCTGCCCTGTTGTCGTTTCATCCACGCAATCGAAAGGACGAGCACATTCTGGGTGCACTTCGCCGTTCTGGCTGGGGTAAGGATCACCACTTTTGGCATGCTCGATTCTTGCTAATCAGAGATGACAGGTCCTTACGTCACGACCGATATGCTGGAAAACCCAGCTAACAAGGCTTCACTCGTGCCTGAGCACAAACAGTTCATCGAGCTCATGTATGACTTCCAAGCAGATGCTCAGCGCCAGTGGCAGGACGAGCTCAAAAACCTGAGCAACTCTATTGGCAAGCTTCAGTGTGCGTCCAGTCAACCTCAGTTCACAGTCCGCAGCAGCTGACCATTTAGTGTACTCGAGCCGGTCAGACACAGGGCATATTGTCACGAATCTAGCCTTGATGGTCACAAGAGGTACTACGAGTTCGATAGTAGATCCCGCCCACCCTAAGGTCAACGAATCCAGGTTCTTGAAACCGAACAACCAAGACCCATCGCAGCCGAAAACAGGCGATCCAGACACTCACGCAGCCGGTCAGTCTGCAAACATTACTGGGACAGTGAACTGGCCAACACTTGGGGAAAACACTTGTCGCATCAGATCCTTCGTCAAGCTAGGAACAGTGAACGACGAGCTGAAAAACGAACTTACAAGACGGTATCTCCGAGACACGAGGCTATGGTAAGAACTGTCGCCAAGAGCCGCGGACCAATTTACTGATGATCGCAGTCTCAGGTGTTCTAAGCCTTGCAGTCGCGACTGCTATCTCAAACGTCACTTCGAATGGTGCCGGTCTCATTTTCAAATGGTGGACGATCATCACCCTTGCACAAAACTTGAGCTTCAGGCTGCTTGATCGGGAATGCAAGATACAAGCACTGAACACCAGAACAATACTTTTCTGTTCGAGTAAACGGATGTGTGAAAGCTGATCGAAGTAAACTCGTAGTCAATATAGAAACCTATATCTTCCCAGAACTTACACATGTAATTTTGGCTGTGTCCGTCTCATATAAGTCTTTTGGTTTTCTCAATTCTCCTCGAGTCTACACTGCACTAACGCCAACATGGACGATACACTGGCGTATACTCCACTTGTCCCAGCATCTGCTGAAGGTATACGATGGGCATAGAGTTACTTGCACTGCGTTCCTCGCTTCTCATTCCGCACATATTCGCCGCCTTCTACCGGGAGCACAATGTTGCACCGTGTTGAGTCGGCGCCTGCGAAGCACGGCCATCCCACCAATGACTTTTTTTGCTGTGGGGTAGAGGGAATCCGCATGTTCAAAGAACGCGTGTGCTCGAAGAACAGTAAGAATGAAAACTTTGTGTCTTGGACGAGCCCGTTTGTGTTTGCTTTGCAGCATGCGATCTGCACGTCTGCTGGCGGTGAGGATCCCTCGACCATCAGAATCATGATTATGAATTCACGCATGGTAGATCGAGGCCTCTTCATACCAATTACAGGGTTGCTTTAAGTGTGTTGCCTTAATAAGTATCCTACAGTTTATCTTGAACGTTTGCACAGCAGGTGTCTCTCTCAAGCTAAATTGGACTTGCCCGAAGGCGCTGCAACGACTAGCACTCTGAGCTAACTAGTACAGCTGGGTCCCGACAAATTATATTCGCCTCACACACACAACGTGCAGACGACGCATTCTTCACTGCTGTGCAGAGAGTACGTGAGTCTATCAAGCATAGCCGGAAGACAATACCTACAGACGATAAGTAGAGACCCGCAAAGCGTATAGCCTTTAGTATCACCGACAATGTGCGTCTCCGCCTAGTCATCCTAACACTACCAATTTCTCTAAAGCTGAGAGATCGCTTCGAGCCCAGCACACCGAACAAATTCTATCTTGAAGAACGGGGTAAGATACAGAATGACTACGATAGATACGGACACTGACGTTCTCAAGGCGTCTAATCCTCCAATGGAAAGTGGACTCATTCCTGACGATCTCAAAGACGTGCCTGAGCACAAGCAGTCCCTCGAGCTCCTGCACGACATCCAGACACGGACGCCGATCCAACAAGAGCACAAAGACAAGGCTGCGGCCGGAGGCATTTTTCAATATCACAACACAGCTCAACAAACTCGCTTTGAGCTCTGCTATCACTGCAGACTCGATGCAGTCAGCAGGGCTCCACCTGCTTTAGTAACGGCAGCCTAAGTATTGATGGCGAACTGTGTGCTACCGCCGGTCGATTCGAAGATGACAAGGACACATTCTGGTGCGAGGCCGATGACCAAACAGCTTGCTCGGCTGTAGCATGCTCCATAAACACGACGCTGTGAGACGAGTCTGCGTTCGGAGCACTCCAGATTGCTCGACGAACCGCTTCAACCTGCCTGATCTGTAGCCCACCAGAAGAGTGATATCACGAGACCCCAAAACACTGCCTTGGATAAATATGTGCAGCCTGGTAATTGATAATGGCATCAAACAGCTTTTTGCGCTATGGTATCAACACGCTACGCTCTTCAGCTCAGCCATACAACTCCTCGTCATCCCCCGCATCTCCAAACCCACCCTCCGCAATGTCCACACTGCTCTTGCTCGCATGTCCCGCTGGTGCTTTCCCTTTCCCCTTGCCACTGCTGCCACTCCCATCAGCGCCGCCATTCGCGTCTCCATTGAGATCGATATTCTCAGCCTGGATGACCATCGCCTCCTCGTTCGCTGACGCAACCGCTTTCCCCTTACCCTTGGCACCCGAGCCCGTTCCATTAGTCGCCGGGGCCTCGATCTGCTTCTTATCCTCTTGTTTCCCCGCGCCCTCAAACGTGCGTCTCACTCTATCGTAGTGTCTGAGTTCATCCGCGCTCACAGAGGGCACGAGTTCCTTGTGCGCATCGATATAATCCTGCTCTGTGACCATGACAGCAGTGTCTTCTTCGGTGGCGAAATGGTCGAAGAAGTACGCGATGGTGATCTTCTGGTCATGAGTGTCGTTGTACTCCTTGACTTTCTTGTCGACGGCGCGTGCCTGCCGGGTGATGGCTTTGAGCATTGCGTCTGAGCAGAGTGCGTACATGTCTGCGCCGGTGTATGTGAAGGGGAGGGTTCGCGAGACGCGGGCAAGTGAGAGATCGGGATGAAGCGTGAATCTAAGGGTGTTAGCAATTGACTCTTGAATCAAGGTTCGATGATGTGACTTACTTCCTGCTCAGCGCCTCGAGGATGGTTTGCTGCCTCTCGTGCGTATCCGAGACGCCGAGATACAGCATCTTGTCGAATCGCCCAGGACGGAGCAACGCTTGGTCGAGTAGATCAGGACGGTTTGTTGCGCCGATGACGAACACGCCTTCGCCGCCATCGCTCATGCCGTCCAGCTCTGCGAGCAGCTGGGATACAATACGGTCCATGACACCACCGCTGTCGCCCTGGTTTCCACGCTTGGGCGCCACCGAGTCTAGTTCGTCGAAGAAAACAACGCAAGGCCTGGCATCGCGGGCGCGCTGGAAGACGCGCCGTACGTTGGCTTCAGACTCACCGATGTACATATTCAGCAGCTCCGGACCCTTGACGCTGAAGAAGTTGAGAGAGAACTCCGTCGCAATAGCCTTTGCGAGGAGCGTCTTTCCGGTTCCAGGTGGTCCATAGAAGAGAATACCGCTGCGCTTCTTCATACCCTTGGCGAACAACTCTGGTCGCGACAATGGTAGCTGAATGGTCTCCATGACTGCGTCCTTAATGTGGGACATGCCACCGACGTCTGACCAGCCGACCTTGGGAATCTTAGGGGCGCCAATTGCATCGGCAAAGTTCTTTCTCGCCGCGTCTACAGCGCCATCAAAGTCAGCCTTCGTGAGGCTGTTGCTAAAGTGGCCGCCCGCAAGCTCGATGTCTCTGGCTGTGACAATTTCGCCCGATGATGGAGCTTTGCTTGCTGTTGCTGCAAGCTCCTCAATACGGGTGCGCTTTGCGACGACCGCTCTGTCCACTACGTCGACAAGATCGCCAGCAACTAACGCCGCAGTCTTCACAGCGATGTTGCCAAGATCAACGTCCGGAGACAGTCGGATGCCAGCATCGTCAATGATGCTGCGCAGGATACCTTCTCTTTCGCCCTCATCAGGTGCTGTCATCTCCAACTCGTGTGTGAACAGCCCGCGGATGCCTTCGGGCACCTTGTCGATTTCTGTGGTTGTGGCAATCAATACTCTCGAATCAGCCAGGATTTCTTTGAGGGCTGTGTTCATCCGGTCGGCTGTGAGTGCGTCGACGTGTTTAATAAGCAAAGCAGTGTACTCGGCTCCACACGTCAGACCTCGCTCAGCTCTCGCTTTCAAGAACCCTTCAGTCTTTACATCGCCACCTCCCGCACCTCCCTCGGTGACAATGTCAAAAGCATCGATACCAAAAGTGTGCAAACCAAGATCCTCGCAGGCCTTGATGGATATGGCAGCCTTGCCGATGCCTCGCTGTGTGGATGTGATCAGAATAGCGACCGGAGGAAGTCCGAGATGTATAGCCCTTGGGCTTGTAGCCACCGACATCAGTTCGCGCAACCGTCTGCGAAGCGGCGAAATGAAAGGCTTAGGAAGCTCGTCCATCGCCATCATCTTATGCGATGCGGCGACTGGCGTTCGTTTCGCTCCAAGGTAGTATTGCCAGGCATTGTCAATGGGCGCGGGCGTCTTGCCTTGTTCGCTGCCGTTCATTTCCATCTTTGTGCTTGCAGCGTCCACGGTCACTGCGCCGCCCCAGATGTCTCCTTCTTCGCCTTCCTTGGGCTGTGACGTCTTGGATGCAACGTTGCCAATCTTGAACCATGCGACAACCTTGGGGTTTGCGCTGTCAACCGCGTTGCCTTCTCCCGCAACCTTTCTGGCGGTGGACAACAGCTCATCACTCCCAATGTCGTCTTCAGTGGATGTCTGGAAGACAGCTCGACCGAGCGATTCATCAATGGAAACGCCAATAAGGTCACCACTTTTTACTACTCGTCGCTTTTGTTCGAAGTGTTCCTTCAGGGCAGCGAACAAGCTTGGCTGCAGCAAGCGGTCTGAAGAGAGTGGCGTCGAGACTTTCAGAAGGGTGACTTCTCTGGCGGAGGGCGGTAAGGATGAGCTAGTGAGACGAGGTTTTTGCAGCGCTGTTCGCGGCAGACCTGGCACATGTGGCGCGACCAGCGGTGTGATACGCAGGTGTGATGGGCTTCCGAGATTGGCCAACAAGATAGGTGAGAGGTATGCAGGAAGTGAGGTGCTTGCTGGACCCGAGAAGCTGGAAATGCTCATTCTCCGGTCGCCGTTTTCAGTCTTGTTCACAGGGTATCTCGCAACCTTCTTCGACATATTTTCTGGGAGACCGTATACTCTGACCGGGCGCCAGTTTGAGCTTTCTTCTTCTTGTGCTGTTCCAAAGGAGCCGAGCCCCCACAACGGATGCCCGGATGGCTCCTCTGAGGCTTCGAGCTTCACCCAGTCGCCAGAGAAGCACCCGACCTTGACCAGAGTGTTTGTATCGACAAATACACGAGCTTCCTCGTCATCCTCGCCGCCCGGCTTGGGATGCACTAGTTCGTCCGAGATGCTCTGCAGCAAACCATGGGCCTTGAACACCTTGCTTTTGGAGGAAGGCGCTCCTCGGACTGTGCTGCTGGAGAAGACCGACCCTGGAGTTGCTATGCCATTCGTGCGGAAGTTGCCAGGACGTGGCGTCGCAGACGTGAATGCTGAGAGCACACCTGAGGACTGCGGCGGCAGCATAGGCGCGCTGAGGGATATAATGTCGTCTGACTCGTCTGACAAGTCTCCAGCATCTGACCCCGAGAAGTCCGAATCCAGGTTGTCTGTTGACTCGTCGTCTGGTGGACTGGCATTTCGCGAGTCGCCGCGCTCGTCGGCGGTGTAGAAGGCATCGTTCGAGGTGTCTTCGGCTTCGCTGTCGTCGAAGGTGTTGGCGACCGGCGCTGGTCTGACGGGCGGCGCGGCGATGGCCTTGGAGCCGCGGTGCGATTGTAGGACGACGATGCGCGTGCTGGGCAGCAAGAGGCCTTGCGATACAGGCTCGCAGGCAGTGATCTTAGCGGGCGGCGGCGCGACGTGCGTAATGGGGTGGGCGGGCAGCGGCAGCGGCAGCAGGTCGCCGGTATGCAGCACGGTCGGCGACTGCAAGGCTTCTCGCACGGCCGTCCTCCATGCCTGTTCCTGTGCCGCGTGATCTACCCTCGGCGCTGCCTTGCCCTTGCCGTTGATGTCCAGATAGCGGTTCTTGGGGCCCTTTGCTGCGCCGTTCGAGGGAGTCACGAAGCCCCCGCCGAACTTGGCGTGCACCTCGTCCAGCTTCCGCAGCGCCTCCGTGTCCAGGTTGACGTAGACTGTGTCCAGGCCCAGGGGCACCACATCGTGTATGCGCACCTCGATGGGCGTGTCTCTGCGCTGTGTCTTGTTCGGTGCCAGGCTATGGAGGACCTGCGAGAACGACTGCAGCGCGAGGGCCGAGGCGGGGATCTGCAGCGACGAATGCGGGCGCGCAGCAGATGCGTCGCCCTTCTCTGCAGCTCTCACAGGCAAGATGGTCCAGGGAGGGCTCTGCGAAGCGACGACGGAGCTCGGCAGCCATGGGGTGATCGCGACGTGACGGGGGGTGCTCGCTCCTGTCGTTGTCAGTTTTGATACAGTACCGCCCAAGAACAGCCATATGTACCAGCACCCCTCCCAAACAAGTCCACAAATAGGTCCTCGCTCAACACGCCCACTTCACCCTTCAGACGCTCGTCGAGCAGCAGACGCGCCGAGATCGCGGGCCGGTCGAGTCTCCTTCTCCTCCTCCTCTTCCGTGGGTTCACCGGGTGAATCCCGTTCTGCGCTGCTTGCGCCTCCATCTCTTGCTCTCGTCAATTGACGACTTCGTGCTTTGTTGTATGGTCGAGGAGGCTCTGCGGTAGCTGCTGGATAGTCGCATGCACTCGGTTGCCGCCAAGCTCCAAGTGTACCTCGGCAGCTTGCGAAAGCGTCGAATGCCGATCAGGACGAGGGCCGACGGTTGCGCCCTTCAGTCTCCGCGTCTACGAACAAGCCAGAAGTCAGCAATCATATCCCACAGACACAGGTACAATATTCGACATGCCGGGCATACGGCTCAGCACAGCGACTGGCTTCACGTGCTTGACTATCTTCACACCTACCGATCTGGTTGGTTGATCACTGTCGACTGCCCGCTTCTGAAGTGTCCGATTGCGGTTCCGATCTCTCCACAATCTTGTGTGACATACGCCTCGACCATGAGCTCCGGATTCTCGGAATGGCAAGACCCTCATAGATAATTGACCCCATGAAGCGTGTATGAAGAAGTTTTATTGCAGTATACACTCAAATGCCAACCCCTTTTGCGAGGATATCGAACGCCGTCCAACACCTGTCCATGCAGCCGTCTCAGAACACTTTCATACCCATACCCACGGTCTTACTTCCTGCTCTGCTTCGCCTTCTTGTGCTTCTTCTCTCCCTTCTCCTTGTGCTTCTCCGACTCCTGATACGCCTCGGCCACCGCCTCGCCAGCCTTCCTCTTTTTCTCGCCCGTCTTAACAGACACAGTCAAGTTGTCAACACGGCCACCCTTGGACGCCTTCGCAACCGAGCGCTCGGCCTCGGTCCATTCATCTGCTCCCGCACCGATTTCGTACCTGGATACGCGTTAGCACCGAGTTCTGACACCGAGTCTTAGAGAAAGGTATATAAAGGGACTTACTTGTGTAGCGGCAGTGCATCGATGAGCGCCTTCGCGCGCTCACGCTCTTCCTGGTCGGCCAGGAACTCCTCACCGCCCTCGGCCAACTCCTCCTGCAGATCTTTCTCGAGCGGCCTGAAGCGCGACGCCTGCGCATCATCGTTACCGATAGTAGTATCGTCCTCGACTTCCATCGCCTCAGGCATCTCCTCGCGCACCGCGCCCTCAAGAATCCCGCGGAACGCCGTGGCCACCTTGCGGATCACCTTGACGAACATGGCCATGAGCTGGCTCGACGAGAGATTGAGTTCCTTCTCGACCTCGGAGAACTCTTTGCGCTGCAGGCCGACGGCGAGGAGCAGCGCGACTTGCACGCCGCTCATCTTGAGCTGTGTCTTGAGCCGCCCTGCGAAGTAGAGCGTGGCGATTGAGGGCAGCATGTCGAGGATGACGTGGTAGTCGAGCATGTTGTTTGCGTACGAGTCCAGGCGCTTCAGGTCGAAGGGGCTGAATAGGGCGTCGAGCTCTGCTTTCGTGAGGGGTGCGGCTTGGAGCTCGCTGTCGAGGTTTGCACCGTGCGAAGCGGATTCCTCGATGCTAAGGGATGTTACACATGGGAAGCTGCGGAATTGGTAGGACATGAGGGACAGGAAGCGCTTCTGGAAGTCCTTTGCGAAGGCTGCGACCCAGGAGCCGTCTGAAGATGTTGTCTCTAGCGAACGCAGCATGATGCATGTGTGCTCGCCAGTCAGATCGTTAGGTGTTTGCCGCAGATAGACGGGTACGAACTGCTGGCGTTTCCAGAACTTGTGCAACTGACTTGTCAACCCGTAGCTGACGCCAACATAGTCAAGCTTGGGAGCCGCAAGTTCAGACAAGCGCGCAAAGAGTGGCGGCATCTCAGATGCTTCTCGGACCTTGATGGTGTCAGTCTGAAGGCTGGCAGATTCGAGGTCGTCTTCCGTAACGCGCTTCATTGTCTCGATCTCCATTGGCGCAGACTCAGACAACGAGGCGAGCTTGCCATCGTAGAAGTCTACCAGCAGGGAAAGTGCTCGCGAACCGTAGCCCATATTCACGTAATCGGGGTTTGTGGCTATGCGAACGACACGCGCACCAGAGAGGGAGGCGAAGTTCTCGTCCTGGAATTGCTGCGAGACGATCCAAGGAATCAGATCGCCGCCTGCTCTTTGTCCGCGGCTCAGACTGCTGAGAACGCTTTCTTTGCTGATCTGACCTTCCAGCGCTACCTGAATAACACAGAGCGGCTCTGGAAGCTTGTTGTCCTCGGCTGGTGCGGTAAGGACGAACAGCTGGTGTGCTGGCGCGTCGGACATCAATTGGAGGTCATTCGGTGTGTTCTTGTAGTGACTGGCGACGTAGAGGGCCATCATCTTCTGCAAGAACTTCTCTGCTGCCGGGTTGTACGAGAAGAGGGTATCGCGGTTGACATGAAGCAGCTGGCAGTCGTTGGGATGCGGGCATCCTTGGGTCCCCAGTTTCGACCGTGGCAGAGTAGCGTCCAGACAGAGGAGATCGTTCATCCACCGTTCGACAGAATCGCCTTGCGCGTATCGAATCGGTTCTGAGAGCGTGATCTCGCGCAGCGAGCGGCCGGCCATAGAAGGCTCTGTTCCATCCTTGCTCTCTTTCCCTGTTGCCCTGTCTACCACTGTCGACAAACCGTTTGTCTTCCGTCCTCTCGATTGTTCGCGGAGCTGGTTAATCAGCTTGAGCGAGAGCGAACGTCCGGTACCCTCGTAACCGTTGATCGTAGAGGCCATGAACACCAAGTAAGGGCCCATCAACTTGCGCACCAGCGGCAGAGGAATGGCTGCAGCCTCATCAATGACCAGCAACTCGGCTTGACCCAGTTGGTTCGCATCTTGCGGTTGAATGTATTGAATCGTTTGCCTGTGCTGTCGGTGGACGTTGACGCGAACAATTGCCTTGTTGAACTCCGCATGTGTCGACTGGAGGATGTTGTAATCCTGGTGTTCCATGTATCCTAGCGCATCAAATCCTTTGAACACAAACTCGAATAGTGTCTTCAAATTCTCGGGGCTCGGCGAGGTGATGAAGATGTTGCTGTACCCGTGTGCAATGGCCGCCGCGATCGCCACACCCAGTGCCGCGGACTTTCCGCGACCACGCGCCGCGGTCAGAGTCACAGTGCTCTGTAGTGTCTTCTCTGCGATCGCATCGACGAATGTGAGGAGCGCCTTCGCCTGGTCCACGGTCTTGGCCAGCTTCACTAGGTCGCCAACTGGTGGTGTGTCCGCCAACGACTCCTTGATCTCTTCCAACTCCTTTGCCTTAGGTGTCTTGCCCTTAAGCTCCTCGTCCGGGGGCGGGAGTTGCTTGACGTGCTTTCCACCGGAGATGGGAAGCACGTTCAACTCGTCGTCGACGACCAAGCAGCTGTCGCACTTTCCGAGAGAGAGAAGGAATCGTTCGTTGAATCGGGCGACGACGTCGCTGTGCGCTTCGGTCCGGT
Source organism: Didymella glomerata (assembly GCA_030271015.1). Classification (NCBI taxonomy): domain Eukaryota; kingdom Fungi; phylum Ascomycota; class Dothideomycetes; order Pleosporales; family Didymellaceae; genus Didymella; species Didymella glomerata. The sequence goes on along the minus strand of JAJOHN010000005.1, from coordinate 1,312,688 downwards.
ATCGCGAATGGATGTCCATTGACATTGTGTACAGCTGCTTCAAGCTGTTCATTCCCTTCAGCAGCAGAATCACCAGGCCGCCTCCCTCCACCGTCTCGATTGTGCGCGCAAGCAGGTTTGGGGTGAGCGCCTCAAAGTCTTGCAGGATACACATGCCGTATGTGTTACCCAGAATCTTCTCGGTCTCTTTGTAGTAGACATAGCGGATGTTCTGCGTCGAGACGAATAGTTCGAACGGGTCTTCGGTATCGATATCGCGGATGCCGCGCTTGATCTCGCTCTTGATCTTCTTCTCGCGCTTCTTGCGGTGACTCGAGAACCCGAGGAGCTTATTCTTGTACGCCCATAGGACTGACTTGTTCAGCTTCACATCGACGTTCAGCAGGATGTGGTAAAGGTTGACGATGACATCCTTTTGGCGGTCACCGACGACCACGAAGAAGCTTCGCTTCTTTTCCTGCGCATTGTGAGCGTGGTGTTCAGGTCATTGTAGCTTGGTGAGTGCTTACCTGAGCTCCGTTCCGTATCAGAGCCGGAATTCGAGAGTCGCTACGTCCTTGTCAGCATTCTGACGGCTCGTAAGGTGTTCAAATATCCATACATAGCTTTCTTCGGCATCTTAACAGCTCCGCAGGCTTCCCCGCCTCTTCCCTGTTGCTCCTTGTGCCGGACGGTCGCAGTCCTTCTGAGGATTCAAAAACGATCGCGGAGGTGACCTGAAGCTGTAATAGTAGTTTCAGCTGTTCAGACCTCCAGATTGCTGAGGTATGCGCGTGGTGGCTGCGAGAATTGCGGGCCGTGCAGCCATCGATAACCACAAAAAAGTTCGACCCTACTTCGCACTAGTCGTTCACCGCCCGGCGTCTCACGTACCTACCCCATTGGGCAAGTTTGAAAGCCGTTGAACGCAGACAGGATCTATCCGGTGGCCCTGCAAATGTCGACGGATGTATCCGAAGAATCGTCCGGGTTTAAAACAGCCGTGTGCTCGAGGTATGGATGCATCCGAGTGTTCAGTCAAGTGATATGTGCGCTGGACGAGGTCGATCACTGGTGTTCGTACTTGCAGATGTTCTGTGTATAACAATAATATTACGCAGTGTTTATAACGAATCTATGGTCTAAGTGTCCGAACAGAGGACACTGGGTATAGTGTGTGTGCTCCTGAACCGCTACTTTCGAAAGCAACCCTATGCAGCCAGCTCTTCCTCAGCCTTCAGGGCTTCGTAGCCGTTCCCATCTCCACCTCCAATTTGCTCCGAGCCTCTGACCTGCTCAGCACCCTTCTCGCTCCACTCTCCAGCCGTTGCATCGACCTCCCTTGTGGCGTCCTCCCTCAGCCTATCGCTACGCTGGTAGAAATCCTGGATGCCCTCGCAACCTCGAGGGATACGACAGACCTTTCTGGCCTCTTCAGGCGCGGTCTTCCAGAGCACCTCTCTGACTTCTTTGCCGACCTTCTCGATGGCGTCCATGGCCCAGATCACGTCCAGGTGCTCGTACCCCTCAATGACCTTCGAGTGGACGACGTCAACGAAAGGCTCACGGTTGCGTTCGAAACGGCGCAGAAGACGGCGACCATCGACAAGAGCATCGGCGCCGCAAACCCAGAGAGCAAATGGTGGCGTATGCGGGCCATACCAGGCGAAACGGGCGCGGCTGCTATCGCGTCTACGTGGGTTGCGCTTCTGCTCATCGAGTGCGCTATCGCCGGGCTGCGCATCGTCCGACTCTTCATCGTCGGAGTCAGCTCGTGAACGCGAACGCGAGCGATCCTCTTCTTCATCCTCCTTCTCTTCAATAGTCTTCTCTTCGCGAGTTGAAAGGATGCACTTGTGTTTGGCGAAACACTCGCGTCCCAGCCACCATCTCATGCTCTCTGCGCTGACATAGACAGGCGAGAACTGGAAAAGGCGGTCTCGGAGATCCTGGTCCCAGCGTTCATCGGTCCAGTTGAAGAGGAAGGAGAACACGCGGTAGCCCATGGCACCATACATCTTGCCTGGCAGCAATGAATGCATGGTCATCATGAACGGTATGAATGCGTGGATGCCGAAGACGATCCGGAACATGGCCGGCGAAATGACCTGCATGAACTTGAAGTAGGCCTTCTGAATGAGTGGGCCTGCATAAGCTGCTGGCGCAAGCGCGCAGAACACGGAGATCTTATCACCGATCTCTGGACGCTGCTCTTTTGCCATGGCTACGAGACTCTGGGTGGTGCCCTGGCTATGTGCGATAAGGCCAAGCTTCTCAAAGCCAGTCTCAGATAGCACTCTCGAGATGAGCGCTGGAAGGTCCATGATGCCCATGGCGCGAATGTTCCAAGCCCACATCCTTGGATCGCTGTAGTCGAGCAGCTTATGTCGAGGATTGAAACCGCAGCGATTGTTGCCCAACCATACGTCGTAGCCACTTTTGGCAAGGTAGAAGGCGAGACTGTCATCATCATTCGTACAATACGCGCCGGCTGACTGCAACAATCCGTGAATCATCAAGATTGGATACTTCTTCTGCCCTGCAGGGTATTGCGATCCAGGAACTCCAGTGCAGGACGTAGTCCTTCTGAAGACATCGGGAGCATGCGGTACTCTGTCAGAACCGTTCATTCGTTGGTAGTCACGTGGGTTGTAAAGGTGCCAAAGGTCGATGATGAAGCCGTCCTCAGTCTGTACCTCAAAGATCTCACAATCGAGACCGACTCGGCGCGCGTAGTAACGAACGTCACACTTGAGCTCATCAGGGCCACCCTCCAGTGGAACAAACTCATCACCCTCCTCCCCCTCTTCTTTATCTTCTGCGAGCTTTTCTGACTCCACGGTGTGATGTTTCTTCCATGCGACTTCTGCCGCTCTCCTGGCCTTCCTTCGCCTGTCCTCTTCGTGAAAGAATGGGCGGCGCTCATCCGGATTTTGGCCTTTGAGGCGAATCCAGATGTACCTCGTGACAATGGGTATCGAAGTGAAGGCTGCTCCCAGAATGATAACGAGTAAGAAGCAGAAAGACAGTACTGCTGAAGAAACCCGGAGTTGCAGGCACTGGAGTTTCCTCAGCGTGCTCGGTGGTCCATAGACAGGTACAGGCGGAAACATTGGGTTAGTCTTCGATGGCGCTTTTGATTGCCCAAGAGGGGCATCGGTGCCCCTGTTCTGGTCGTCATTGTCGTCCTTTCTGGGTCGCACTCCATGAATTGTCCCATCTTTCGATTCGCGCAGTTCGCCCGATGCAGGCTCGCTCTCTGATGGATCGCGGTCTTCGAGGATATCCTTGAGTTGGTTGAGTTTTGTAGCTTCCTCGATAGGCACAGCCGGCAGTCGGTTACCATCTGCCGTCTGGATCACGGGATCTTGCGCAGTCACGAACCGCGCCTCAACTGCTTGGGACGAGCCAGTGCCCTCATTCTCCTGATCTGGCGCATAGTGTCCAAGCCGTTCGGACTGTTTCGCGAACTCGACAGCTGCTTGCGCTTTACTTTTTGTCCTATCAGTGGCTTCATGGAGCTTGTTCCTGACGGTTGTCATAGTCGCCATCCCGTATCGTGATGTCAAATTTAGTGAGACGACGGTCGGTGGAGAAGCATCTGGAGGTGGAGCTGTCGCGGGGCAGACGGTACGAACAAAAGGTGGGCGCGCTGCAGGTTGACATCGGTTGCTTTTGTGCGCAGGTGCAGGTATAAACAAAGAGAAGGCTCAGACATCATGATGGATATCTGAATCGCAGCATTGGCGCGTGTGGCTGGCAGCCGTCGCAACCAAGATAGGTGCGCTGATCTCCCACGCCGTGAAATCGAGCATGACATCAGGGATCTCGCACAGTCCGCGGACTTTTGTTGCGCATGGCAACGAATCAACATCGAAATTACCGCAATTGTGCAGCTCAACGACAGATCCAAGAATTGCTTCACGGGTGAGTGCTGCAGGGATGGCGCGTTTTTGTAAGTGGCTTGCAGTTCTGCACAAGAATGCTTGCATGTGATTCTGATATCCACTTATGCTCGACTCATGCATCTGTTCGCCCAAATCATGAACACGATGAATCTTGGACATCGCAGCCGCCTGGTCGCTGAAATGCAATTTGACGCGAATAGCATCGAGCAGGATGTCTGGTTGTAAGTGTTGCTGAAAGGTCGTCCGCTTTGGCCAGAGGTCTTCAGCTGGCGATAGTCGCATTCGACGAAGTGTTCGACGCTGCCAGAAGAGCGCAAATCGCTGAGCCAGCACTAGAGCCACACGGTGTACGCAAAGAGCTTGGATGTAAATCGAAGCAATGATCATGATCTGCACGAGATGGTATCGCCGCTCTTGCTGCCGTTTGAAACAGAAGTGGGACTGTGACGCTGGCTGCAATCAGATACCAGTCGCTCTTTGTGTGGTTCTCCATGTCGATTGATGTTGCAACAGTCGCTCACAGCGAATGGATATATTGTTCGAAAAATAACCGTGGCGCCAGCCCAATGCATAGATATCTTGATACACCAATGTACAGTCCCTTAACCCTTCAGCTTCGTGTCTACTTTCGTGCAGCGACAGCTTGCTGGACAGCAGCGGTTGTACCGGCAGGCTGCTGCGATCGTACGATGGGCTCGTCGGGTACAATAACGTCTTCGAACTCGTCCTGGGAAATGGCGTTGATGGTGTACGTGTCTAGCCAGCGTGAGCAGATGCGTTGGGCACCTTGGCGCGGGGACCTTACAGATGCCAATGACGAGCGAGCAGATTGCGAAACCTGTGATGGTGTTCTTCAGCAGGTACGGCGCGCGAGCACGCAGCAGCGCCGGCGAGGCGCGCATGCGGGCATCGTAGTAGGTCGACTGGAACGGCTTGCTGTGGTTGTCAGCGCTGCAATGCGCTTCTTCTCTACTCTCTACTCACTATCCCATCGTGGCGTTGTGGACTTCTACAGGTCTTGCGGGGAAAGTTGACAATTCGCCTCGGTGGTGAGAGGCTCCTTCCGCATCGTTTGCTTGGCACCTGCTGTTCACCCTGCAGCGTCGATCCGCAGCTATCCATCATCACTCCTCAGACCAAGCCCCGTAGACAACACCACCAACACACGCGCCTCTTCACTTCACCACGCTCCTTCCGCTTCTTGACCACTAGCCTTTGCAGGGAATGAGGGGACTGGATACAGCAGGCTCTGGGCTTTGTCGCGCAATAGTTTGACTGCGTCGCGCGCGTGAACAAGCGTCACTACTGTGCACGACCTCACCTCAGACAACAAAGCCTGCTTCTCGTGCATTGCATCTTCACCAACACCATGAGCCCAATTCAGCAGCTTCAGTCAGCCCGGGCGCTCGCGCTAGGCGACGGCAATTACTACCCTACCATTATACCGGGTGTGCTGCCCATCATAAGCTTCAGCGCTGAGCAAAGCCTCGAGGTGCAGCGATGGGGCGCCGACTTTCTGGCTGAGGCTTTTGCATCGCCAGCGTGGCCGTCAGATGTGAAGGAGAGCAGCGCGCCATCAGTGCTGGCTACGCTGAAGGACTACCTCGAGAATGTGGACGATATGAGCGTCGTCAAGAGCTCCGTTCAAGCGGCTGCAAGCGTGTACCCGCTTGTTTACAGACATACGTGAGTGGAACCCTTCGCACCCAGATAGCCTTACCCTCCATCATGAGTGCATTGTGCATTGTAAGCTCACCCTCCAATGCTTGCACACGCTTGATTGTCCTTTGGTCGAACCCTGTCTTATACTTGCGTGCACCAGTGTACACAACGCCCACGACGACACAACATGGCAGCTCATGTCCGCGATCAAAACAAATATCCTGAGACGAATGGATTCAGCCCCACCGGGCGTGCGCGTGTGCTGTGTCAAATTCCTACAACAGGTCGTCTTGGTACAAACACCAGGCGTGGTCGATCCAAGGGTGAGCATCTACAATCCTCAAAGACCGGCGATATGACCTCACACATCACAGCGGCCTGATCACAGCGACATCTCCCTCGCCCTTGCACCTCGCGATCATCCTCTCATACCATACGTGAGCCTCGAAGCTGAAGGGCACGGACTGCTCGATCGATTGCTGGACATCATACATGGAGATCACAGTGATGGCTTGCTCGTCACAGCTACGCTCAACACACTCGGCGTGCTGATGCACAGACGACCAATCGCTGCGAACAAAATATTGACAAGCATCTTCAACTTCAATCCATTGAAGCTTGCCAACACGCCTTTGACGCCAAAGAACAAGGTCATCATGAAGTCGATCGAGCGAACGACAAGATCGCTGCTCATGAATATCATGAAAAGGTATGCTTTTACTTGTGCGTTCTTGAGACTAGCACATACTTACATTATACTAGGGATCCTCAGAACGCCATCAACGGCAAGATACAGCATTTCCTCGAACGTATGCATCGTACGCGCGTCGAGATGGTCGATGAGGTCAACCGTAAGCGACCCGCTCCTAGTGAGCCTACTGATGGTTTCGATCAAGCCAAGAGGCAGCGAGTAGCTGCTGGTGTCCCTTCTGCAGTGACCCAAGATAGTATGCCTGTTGCACCGCCTTTGCCGCCAGGCCCCATTAGCTGGCGGCAGCTGTTCACACTGAATCCTGAGGGCAGTACTGTCAACTTTGATGTGCAAGCTTTCCGAGATCCAGAACAGCTGGTGAGGATATTGGTTCCTGTGCTGCAATCTGTCGACCAAGTAAAGCTGGGGCATGCTATGAACATTGTCCGTTCTCGTTACTTGAGTCTGAGTCAAGCAACTCGCGCTGCTCAGCCTGCAGCTCCTGCAGCGGAAGACGAGGAAGAGTACGAGCCTGACTTCGGGCCTGAAGATGCGGAGCAGATCAACAACAAGCTTGATGGTCTTCCGCCTACCGACCTCGCGTTCCAGTCAGGACCCTCAACAGCACTTGCGCCGTACAAACTCCCCGAAGCGCCCCCGTTGACGGAACAGGAGGTTCAAAAGTACGGCGCAATGACAGTCAACCGAGCATTCGGCATGCTTAACAGCGTTGACGATACACAGAAGAGCAGAGTTGCCAAAGGTGGCTTCAACAGGCTAGCAGCAAGCGACTATGGTCGCGACGCCTGGGTGACGATCGTCTCGCGATTAGCCACACGATCAAGCGCAGGGCTTGAAGATCCGCAAGAAGGCATCAAGGATGAACATGCCGTCAGCAACTCAAAAGGAAGCCTCAATATCAGCGAGACCGTCCGAGACGGCATGTACAACTACATCATTTCCGATTGGAAGAAGCGCATCGACGTTGCCACGCTATGGCTTAACGAGGAGTGGTACAACGACACTGTACTTGCGCAATCCAAAGACGTCGCCACCCATGGCACCGCCAACGGCGACACTTTCACGTCTGTGCTCAACGCACCGAATGGCAACTATCAACGATGTGCGCTTCGACTCATCGACGGTATATTACCATATGTCGAACACACCGATAAGATCATCCTGCGTTTCCTGTCGGAGGTGCCCGCACTCAACTATGAGATCTTGATTCGCATGAAGAAGATGGCTGAAGACCCGGAACGTATCGACCTCGCCTGCAGTGCGCTGCACTACCTCTATATGTTTAGGCCGCCAGTCAGGGAAATTGTAGTCAATGTCCTCACCGAGATCTATCAGTCAAACGACCGCGCAAGACCGAGCGCGAAGAAGCTGCTCGCGCGGTGGAAGCCTGAGGTATTGACTGAGGAGGACTCGCCGGTTAAGACGGAAGAAGGTCAGAAAGCAAAGGAAAGCGCTAATGGCGCATTGGAAGTCAAGGCAGCCTCATGAGCGCACGAATCACGAAATAAGCTAGATAGGAACACGTGCAAGAAACGGCTGTATTTTTGCTTTCAACTCATGTATACCCAAAAGGTTGGCATCGGCACTTGGAGCGACGTATTGCGATACGGTGTAACGGATGCATGTATGGCGAATGATGCATTGATTTGTTGGTTCTGACTGTATGCATGTGGCGTATGACTGTACAGCCTACCTGCAGCCGCCAGCGAAGCCTCGCTGTGCGGCACGGACGCGCAAGGCTGAGAAAAGGTAGAGCAGCATATAAGGCTCTACCCTCGCAGAATTCACACTGGCTGCAACCCCGTTCAACATGCCTTCTGGCACTCAGAAAACGGAGTATACCCTGTTCGAACCATTTGGAGAGCGACGATATCTTACGAAGTACATTCACAGCACTCCATCCATTTTGTTCCGAGCACATTCACCGCGTGCAAGTGGAGTCACCACTGCAAGTTATGTCGCGTCGACTGCAGCCGTAGATCGGCAAGGTCAGAACAAGCCGTACGATGATGATATATTGACTATGGACACAGAGTGGGCCAGGGATGCTCTTAAACGCCATGTGACGAAATGGGATCGCAAAAAGCACGATAACCTCATGTCCTGGACAAGCTCTCCCTTGTTTGCTTTGCAACACGCGATCCGTCGTGAAGCCACTGACCGCAACCCCCCCTCCACCGCACGGCAAGTCAAGCTCTCGATCTTGTTCACTTCGAAGTTGCCTGCAGGATGCTTCGTGCCATCCGTGGCTCTACTTGACGCCTACGATGCTCACTACAACGCCGACATGCAACGCAGGTACTATCACGGCGAGTACCTGTCGCAGGGTAGACTTGACATCCCCGGGGGTGCCATGATCACGATCACGCTGGAGGACCTCGTGGCCTCTGGGCTATATCGACTGTACCCAGGTTTCGAGTTGGACAAGCAAAGACTTTGTACTCGAGTAGCGAGACTTCGCGAGATATTCCTGGACCAAAAGCACGATGTGACCCCAGAGGAGGTCCGACTCGCCCGTACCATCGCCGAAAAATGCTGTAGTGAAGCTGCCTTTCGCTACGTGCTATTTGTCAGCTTGCTGGGACTCAAAAGTCGAGATATACTCGACCCGGAGCTTCAAAGTGTATACAGTGACCTTTTTCCATGGTAGGGCGTTCTCACTCGGTCATCATCACGTTCTTGCCAGGAAGCTAACAGAGCCCAGTGTGGGGATCGATAACAGAAGAGACCTTCATCGAAGCTGTAGAGTCTTCACAGGAAGTACCCGAGCACAGCCAGTTCGTGCAACTGATGAACCATTTCCAAGAACAGGAGAGGGAGCGCATACAGCAGTTCAAGTTCAAGTCTGGACTGGAAGTGGAGCAAGACATTACGAGTGCTTTAGACAAGCTACAAAGTAAGTCTGATCTGATACAGTCTACGCTGCCAGGTCTAACAGATCAGTATCAAACAATGTACCTGAGCATGAGAAACAAATTAGCAAGACGTCTAAGCCAACCTCGAGAAGGGTTTGCATATGCTCAACTTCGACTGTAGCAAAGGCCGAGATCGAATTTGCTTTGTGCATGTTCGCTGACTACACTATGGAAGGCGACATTTGGTGAGTCTGGCGATTACTATTGCAGGTTCTGAAAGCTGACAAGCTCCAGTCGAATATGCAGAAGACCCGCCACCTCGGCATGTCTATACGAAGGATGCTTCAGCTGGTGCAATACACACTGCGCAACTGTGGGCGAAAAGCAGAAGTGTCCCGTGCGAGAATTCAGAGAGGATTATGATGATACGATGTGCATCATCGTCACGAACCTTCACATGCTTCGAGCGAAGTCGCTCATTGGGAAAAAGCGCACATAATGATCGCATTTGTCACTAGCCTCGACATATGGTCTATTGCTGTCACAGGGCCCTTCAATTGAGCTACACCCTTTACTTAACTCCTTTCTCCCTCTCAATCTCCGCCACTCTCGCTTCCGCACTATCCTTCGTGTAACTTCTGCCATCCATCTCTTTGTACTTCAGCTTCTCCAAATCCAAATCCTCAAACAGCCGTACATTGACGACCTTCACACCTTCAAAGAAGCCAGGCTGGATACTGCGCGCCATGCAGGAGCTACCGCAAGTAGGGCAGAAGTAGTGCGCGACGGAGTGTGATGCGAAAGTGTAGGACTGTGTTCGTTAGCCATACTCGATGAGTGGCAGAGGCTAATGGACATTACCTTGAAGTCTTCGAACTGGCCCTTGGTAAATGTGACTTGATCGTCTGGGACGTAGATCAGGAGGTAGCCATTGCGTGTGCAAATGCTGCAGTTGCAGCGTACGACTTCCGTGCCTTCTTGATGGAGCGGTGTTGTTGTCACATCGTATGCGAAGGCGCCGCAGTGGCAGGATGCTTTGTATGTTTGGCTTGGTGACTTGGTGTCGGACATGATGTTTGCTTTCTTCTGACTGAGAGCCTGGAACAAGGAGTAGCAAAAGTGTGCTTGAGTGGTGGTGTATTTGAAACACTGAGGATTGGCTTTAATTTGACAGAAGTTGCTGCCTGGTTCTGACTCTTATACCTTGCCCTTCGCTCGCATGGTGTTCCATTTTGAGTAGGGGTTTAGTCTGGAACCCTGCCGAACCCCTCCACTGCAAAATGCGGGACTCAGGCCACCTGTCGCGGTCCTAGCTAACCAAACGCGTCGACCGAGCGCGTGAAATACGCGAAGTCAGCTGAGGGGTACCTTTACCTCTCCCTCCTGAGTGGCTCGGAGCTGGAAAGCACGAGAGCTGCAAGCAAAATTATGCCGACAAAGGCATGAGCGGCAATTGATGAAAGTCTGACTAGAGCAGCCAATGTTACGGACCGAGTGCACCATCCGTTGACAACAATATACCACCACGTCTGGTTGTGGTTGTCGTCCACCGTAGCCAGGATCTGAAGCAGAAGGAGGCAATAATTGCTTGTAAGCCTATTATGAGAGCGCCGATAGTATAGCGACGGACACGGTCGACGAAACCTCAGCCTTGTCAGGAGGCAGCTCGAGCAGAGATTCTGATCCGGAGAAACTCGATATGACGGGCCGAGAAGAGTAAACAAGCGTCGCCCGATAGCTTGAACTTAAACGCCAAAGAGGAAGATGTCCACGTCGTAGGGATAGTGGAGTGGAGAAAGCTGAGCTTGTGGTGCCCTGGAGTAACTGACCACCATCGGTCGCCCTGTCCGTGCGGCACTGCTATGCATGTCAAAGTGAGGATTGGTCGCGTTGCAACGCACCTGTCCATCTCACCAATGGACCTGCCACACCTCGCAAGAATTGGGGGCCGCCAAGCTTTCTTGTAGACGCCAAAGAAGCCATCAGACGAGCATGGGCTGTATCTGTTCGGAGGGCACAGTTAAGGCAAGGCCGAGACTTTCAGATGTGTTCCCATTGCGTCGAATGGTATCTGCCGTGTTTGCAAATACAGTTCTGATTCTAGCCCTCGAACACGAGGCTTATTTGTTGTGCCATAACAACGTCCGTAACGAATCCCAGTGGTCCGATTGTACGTAACTGCAATCTTGTTAGCAAAGACCTTTCCTCAATTTTCAGGAATACCCACATGTAGCTCATACTACTCCTCAAACTGCTCTGTACAGTCTCTGGATGCCACCTAAACAGATACATGACCATCGCCCAACTCACACTCGCAAAAGCAGGCCATCCATTCCTAATCACACTCCTCCTCAGCTCTCCATCACCAAACATCTCCCACCCTCCTCCGCCGCCTGGTGTGCCCGCGACATGCCTCGGCTGCACCGCCAACTTCGCTAATGCTAATGCCACACGCGCAAAAACATATATGACGATCTGCTGCGAGACCGAATTGTGTATTGTGCGTCCGAAGACTGTGTAGCCGCCGAGCAGACCGGCAAGGAAGGCATCATAGTGGCGCTCCTTCCCTGTAGGCGAGGTGTGGCGGAGGAAGAGCATGGTGGTTTTGTAGACGAGGGCGAAGAGGCCGAGGTTACGGGCGTGTTGCCGTGTGGCTTTGTAGACGAGCCAGCATTTTGATCGTATTCTGTGGTTGTCAGTCGCGGAACCTGGGAAGGGACGCGGTGTGCAGGGAGGGGTTACGTACGTTCCCGACCGAAAGAGGAAGATCATACTGCAGCCTGGTTAGTATGTGTTGTCTCACGACATGTTTGGAAAGACGTACACAAGTGCGTGCGGAAAGCGCACTTTGGCGCCATACACGATGCCATTCCGCACACCTTTTACCAGTGTGAGGATGTCATGGTACTTCGGATCGAGGACAATCTTCTCCAGCGCTGACTGTAGTCTGTCAGTATGCGCACGTTGCGGTCTGCAGTGCGCAAACATACCTCAAGCGCTTGTAATCTGTCCATGTCTCGTTCCCAGAGACGTGCTCCGTTGTGCCTCGGTACGCGCAAATGACGCGCAGCTTGCTCTCCACAAGATCACTTTCTGTGAGAGCAACAACGTCGGATTGAAAGGGATCGAAAAGTAAAGGAGCGGGAGAAGCGTAAAGTGTGGTTCATTGAATCGAGTCGCAAACTGGAGCGAAACAGCCGGCTATCGATCTGGCTGCGGACAACTCTGCATTTGGCCTCGGCATAGCGTCACATTATCGGCGAGAGCTTCCCCACATTGGTCGCGGCCCCAGATCGCGCTAAGGGGCAGGGGTCGCTGGCATGTGAGATTATGATGCATGTTCACATGCTCGTGCTTGCTGTTTTGATGAGAGTCACAGCATGTGGTGTATGCGATGTCATTCGTGATCGTTTGTCTACTTTTTGAGATTGAGCCTGTCGCAGTGCAGGGCTTTACTTCATGACTTTACTTCATGAGCTTGCTGGCCATGTTCAGGAGACCACCGAGACCTCCGCCAGAGCTGCCACCAGAGGCGCCGCCTCCGCCCATCTCGCTCTTCATGTAGAACTTGAGAGCCATCTGAGCAGCCTGCGCAACGGCATCCTGCTTAGTAGCACCGGGATCCTATAATGCGTTAGTCGTTGGATGGACGAAGCTGGCTGATGTACATACTGTGTTGCCCTGGCTCTGCTGCTTGTCGAATAGCTGCGCAGCCTGAGACATGGCTAGACCGATGAACTTATTCTGACCACCGGATGCTTGCTGGTTGCTGCCACCGTTAAACATCTTCATTGCTTGCATAGCAGCAGCAGCGCCGACATTGTTCGAGGTAGCCTGTTGGTTGCCTCCCTGCTGGTTGCCATAGAACTTCTGGTGCTGTTGAACGGCATCGTCTTCATCGACGTCCTCGTTCTGGAGCTTCTGCTTGTTACCAGAGAGCTGGCCAAGAACGGCTCCGAAGAGGTTCGAGTCTCCTGAGGATCCGGCGTCTTGCTGAGCATGGTGAGCAGCCTCACCAAACTCGTTTGAGCCGCCTCCGTAGCCACCTCCGCCGCCGTACGAAGTGCCGGAGGAGTGCTGGCCACCTTGGTTGCCGGAGCTACCACCATAGCCTCCTGATGAGCCCTGACCGTATCCTCCGTTGCCGCCTGAGGGCCTGTCGTTGTCGCCGTAGCCTTGTCCGCCGCTGGGACGACCGCCGTATGAGTCGTCCTGACGACCTCCGCCGTAGCCGCCTCCCTCATGACGGCGCTCGTCCTGACCATAGCCACCGTTGCCGCCGCTAGGACGATCGTTCCCGTAGCCTCCAGATGGTCGGTCGTTGCCGTAGCTGCTACCTCCACCGTAGCCCTCTTGACTTCCTCCGCCAGACCCACTCTCCTGACGGCGGTCGTCATCACGTCCGTAACCTCCATTACCGCCGGAAGGACGGTCATCACCATATCCCCCACCTCCGCCTCCGTGGCGTCTCTCCTCTCCGCCATAGCCACCACCTCCGCCCTGGCGGTCTTCTTGACCATAGCCGCCGTTGTCACCGCCGCCATATCCTCCCTCTTGGCGGCCACCACCATAGCCACCTTCCTGGCGTCTGTCGTCACGGCCACCGCCGTAACCCTCCTGGCGACGGTCGTCATCGCGGCCGTAGCCTTCGTTGCGGCGCTCACCGCCTCTGCCGCCGTAGGAATCGTCGTTGTAGGACATCGTGTGTAGTTCTTGTACTAGCGAGAAGTTAGCTAAAGCTCACAACTTAAGCATACACAGCTGCTGAATATGTGGACAAGGTCTGCTGTAGTGACTCCACCATTGAGGTACTCCTCAATGAACAGCTCCCCTTGACGCATGGCGGTTACGTCAAAGGTCATCTCGTACTTACTGTGAAGTTTTGAATCTGACAAAGTAAGGAACAAGTCGATGATCAAATTGCTTGAGTTTAAGATGCTACGAAAGCTTGTATCGGCCTTGGTCTGGTCGAGGGATGATGTGTTGAACCCCACATGAGCTCTCGATCTGCCGGTCTACGTCACTCACGCCCCACCACGATTGGTCCGAGGATGATCAAACGTCACACAATGCCTTGTTGTGATCTTGAGCATTCTTGGTTTCAAGTTGCACTTGGTGGTCTTACTTCAGACTATTAATTGATCATACAATGTGATGGAATCGAAACTCAGTAGACATGCCTTGTCTTAGTTGATTACTGACTTGTTCGGTCCGATTAGTAAAGTTCTGCTTCACACGCACAAGTGGACAGATATCACTCAAGTTGGCAGGTATTTTATTGTTGTAGAGATTGAGATTTCATTCGTTTGAACGTTCGATGCAACCATAACAGGCGCATTCACTAAATAACACATTACATCATTCCACGTCAACGCATCTAAGCGTAATCCTTCTCATCGTTGTGCGAGTGCACGCCAACGGTGCGGTCATCGTGGACACTGTTCCTGCGAAGGGTAGGGTCCTTGTCGTAGTCCTGGTCGAGAGCGTTCATCTGATCCTCAGTATCGTTGAGGTGGTGGAAGATAATCCAGATCAAGCAGCCGGCAACGAACGAAGCAACGGCCAGACCGCAGAACATCCACATGATCGCAGGGTCGTACAGGAGAGGGTTGAGAGCCTCAGAGATGGCAGATCCGAACGCGTTGGTGAGGAGGTACATGGACTGGACGAAGGACTTCATGCTGGGTGGCGCCTTGGTGTAGGCGTACTCGAGACCGGTGACGGAGGCGAAAATCTCAGAGATACCGATCAGCATGTAAGCACCAGTCTGGGTAGCGATATGAATGTTGTTGCCCTGAGCAACACCGTCAACTTCGCTAGCCGCGCAGAGCGGATGACCGTAGCAGGGACCGGCCTGGTAGATGTAGTGCTGAATGACAGCAGCGTAGACCATGGCCATAGACGCAATCCAGAAACCAGCGACGATACGGTTGATGGGAGGGAAGGCAATCTTGTGCTTGCGGAGGAAGGGGAAGAAGAACTGGTCCATGAGCGGCAGGAAAACGATAATGGCGATGGGGTCGAAGTTCTGCATCAGATCGTTGGGAATGCCGTGACCAGCCATCTGACCGGCCTGAGTGACGAAATTGTTGGAGAAGTTGCCGTAGACGACCCAGTAGACAGGGTAGAAGCAGAAGACCTGGCAAGCAACAAGAGCACGCTTGACCTCATCGACGAAGTGGTCGTCCCAGGTACCGGCAGGTGTCTTGCCAAGAGCAGCTTGGTAAGAAGGCTTCGCAGCATCCATCTTGCGGCCCTTGATCATCTGACCGATGACACGGAAAGCGTTGGTGATAACGGAGCCCTCAGGGGGACGGACGATGTAAACCTTGCGACCAAGGACGAGGACAAGTGTACCGACGAAGAACATGCACAGACAGAGCAGGTACGCAGACCAGAAGTCAGTGTCGCGCTCCATGTACGGGGTCGCAAGTCCAGACAGGGAACCGATGTTGATGCACCAGTAGAAGATCATGTAGATGCGGGAGATGGTGATCGCAGGGTCGATGATAACGCGCTCGCCAGTCTTCTTGTCGGTGCCAATGACCATTTGGCGTCGCTTATACTGATCCGCAATCAGGGGAGCAACGTTGGACTTGATACCGCCAGTTCCGAGACCAATGACAATGACAGCAGCGACAAAGCCACCAAGACCAGCGCCTCCCTGAAGAGCAACGGGGATGGAGGTCAAGGTAAGGATGAGGAGACCGAGGATGTAAACACCACAGAAGATAACGATGGTGTTGTACTTTCCGAGGTACTGATCAGCGATGATGGCACCGAGAATGGGCGTGACGTAGCACCAGAACTGGAAGAAGGTAGAGAGACCAGTGGCTCCCTGGTGTCCCATGCCGAGAGCACCGCGACCCTCACTGCCATCGAGCGGACGCTGGATGTAGTTCTGGAAAATACCGGAGGCACCGTAGTAGGTGAAGCGCTCGCAAAGTTCGACGAGAGCGACCAAGAAGGCGGCCTTGGGCAAAGGCTCACCGACCTTGCGCAGGGTGCGGAGCTCTTCCTCGGTGGGCTTTACACCACCAAGGCCATCGTCGACCTCGATGTCGCGGACCGAGGGCGACGAGCTGGCAGTCAAAGGCTTCTCGTTCTCAACGAAATCCTTCTCAGTAACGCCAGCTCCAGCGACATTGTCGTTGTTGAGAGACAAGCCGTTCAGGTGGGGGTGCTGGTCAGCCTCAGCCTGCTCGCGCTGCAGCTGGTGGGCTCTGCGACAAGGTTAGTGTGTGACTATGCAAGCAGCGATGATTCAAACATACGGTGTTTCCTGTGTGGTGGCCATGCTGGGCTGGTACACAGGCTGCTATACAACCACAGATCAAGTTGATCAGTGGAAGAACAGTGTGAAGTTTTGAAGAGACCGGACACCTGAGCTTCAGAGTGCGGCTGCTCTCCTCCATTTAACCCAGCTCCCCTCCTTTAGCATCCCGTACCCAGCGGCCAACCACGCCGTAGACGTTCGCTTCAGACCGAGGCCAAGGCCCCAAGCTCGGACAAGCAACGATGTAACGTCTTGATAGTGTTGGCGCACTAACTCGATACACGCAAACGTCCGGTTGTGAGAAAATCGAAGCCTTCGCGAAAGGCTTAAGCGCGCCACGATCCGCACCACACAGTCGCTCGATTCGCCACACCCGCGACCACCTGCCTGAAGCAGGCTGCACGCCTGGCGATCTTACGTTCATGATTTCGAAAACATATTGGTCTGGCGGTCCTGCCGACTTGCCGGGTTGATAGTGAAACCAAAGATGAGTGGCTTGATGACCTGCGCGAAACCCCAGAATCCGTATTGGTGAATGCGCGCATGCAACGCGCCCATCACAACCATGGGCAAGCGAGCAGGCAAATCGATGCCGCAACCACAAGTGTTGACGGCACAGAACATCCGGGCATGCCTATCTCTCGCCTTCGAAAACCGCGTCGAACATCTGACTCCCTACATACAAATCCAGAGCATCTTGCCGTGAAGAAATTTGCACTGCCGAATCCACCCCGGGAGTCCCTCGGTACCAGCCAATCTCCCAGCCCGAGAGTTTCAACGCCGGTCAGGGACTGGAGTCTCGGACGCGCCCGAAGGTATTTCTCATCTCACCACGAAACCACAAACAATTCGAAGTCGCTACCCGCGGGTATTTCGATGTTCAGGTACGGTCCACGTTGGTCTCGTGCAGTCAGCCTATCGTCGGCAATAACCCACCGGCCTTGGGACATCCCCGTTGCCACGTGCTTTGTAATATCACTCCACCTTCACCCTACACTTGCACCCTGTTCAGAGTGTGACTCCTAGGTCAGAGTTTGTATGTTTTGTAGACTACACAGCGATGTCGGCGCATAGTGTATCCATTGTACGAGATAAATCTGGAGACATCCAGGCTCAACGAAGATGCCAAAGTGCACACACCTCTACAAAAATTATCGTTGCTCGTGTCATGTCCACTGTTGATTCGTATCCAGGTACGCGGTCACCCCGTCGTCGTGCCTCCCATTACCTGACCTTCCCCAGCCCTCGCGCGTCAATCTACACGCCCCTCATCCGTCCTTTTCCCCAGCTACCCTCCTCCACTCCTTTCCACCCGCCGCAAAGCCCACAAACCCATCGTTCGTACTCGGCTGTAACATTGCTCGGTGACCCACTCCTCAAAGACGTGTGGTAATGCCAAGCTCCTTCCTCATCGCGGAAGGCGTAGGTAAGCTTTCTGGGCCCACATCATACCTTTAGACGGTGATTAGCGTATCGACATGGGTCGTGCATCCCCGGCCTGTTCCCGGCAACTTACCCAGTCTTCTGGATTGGCCTGGGATCCAGTCTTGCGCATGAACACCGAGGGTCGCGGCTCTATCGCGCCCACTGTTGCGAGTGGAGTCTGATGGGTCAGGGACGCCCTGCGCGTCGAGATTGCAGAGTCATGAGGGCTTCTGGAAGACGAGATGACCACTCGGTGAGGCATGATATGCACTACTCCACGGCATGACCGTCAGCGCGATATTCTGACCTGCGTCTCGAAGGCTTGTAGGCCAATCAGACAGGTAGATACCGATAACAAGCCTTCGCTTGCGCCGCCTTGCGCCGCCGTGCCGTGTCGGCGCATAAGCTTAATTGACATGGTGGGTGGTAGGTGGTCACTGGCGACTGACTCTTGCCGCGGCGTCATTGTCGAACATGGAGATTTGAGATTGCCAACGGATATTGGACTGTGGAGAGCAGAGATAAGAATACGAGGAGGATGTGGCACATAATGTTAGGCGTGCGATTCGAAATGATCAGCCTTTGTGCTCCACGGCGACGCAGCAGGCTGTACGGTGTATCACCTCAGTCGAGTCCCTGGGTGCGCGTGGCCTGTTGGCTGTCGATGCTCTCTTGTGCGGTTACTGGTTGGTGCGCCAGGTCAGCCACCTTCTCACTCGTCACCAGTCGGATCCCACACAAACAGCACAATCATTACACGCGATAGTATTGCGCTTCTTATGGCCGTTCCATCTACATCTTTGATGTCCTGCGACCTTTCACCAACCAGACAGCAGGAGTGCAAAACTCGAATTCCCCCGAACCCGCGTAACCATGTCATCCTCTAGACTCAGTGTGCCACCCAAATATTGTAACACCTACAAGACGATAGGGAAGACACACTAAAACGTGTATGGGTAATCATATAAGAACGGGAAAGCAAGTATCGTACAGGTATCGACAAGCGGCCAAACAGGAAGGAAACGATTAGGCCGATGAGCCGTTGCTGCCCTTGCAGCCCTTTTGCCCAGGCTCACAGCACTGCTTTGCATTGCCGCAGCTGTCTGGACACTCGAGAAGACAGGTATCCGCCTCGCCCTTGACACTCGGTGCCTTAGGGCGGGAAGCCTCGTCTTCTGAGCCAGCAGCCGAGTGATCATGCGTTGCGTCAAGGCAAAACTCGGGCTGGATGGTCGATGAGTGGATGCCATACTCGTGCAAACACTCACGAATCTGACGGGCAAGGGTCATGTAGCGTGCTGAGCCCTCACCCTTGAAGTCAAAGTCGACCTGTACATGGAGCGAAGCAATTAGCTTCGTGTCGGAAAGCTGCCAGACGTGGAGGTGATGGCAAGAAATAATACCGTCCAGATCGGTGATGTCTTCTTTGATCTCGTCGATGGACAAGTTCTCCGGGACCGCCTGCAACAGGATGCGAGATGCAGCCTTGCACAGGGGAATGGCGGAGAGGAGGATGATGACGGTGATGATCAGAGAGACAAGGGGATCGGCGTAGAACCTCCAGGAGTAGTCTGTGAGCCAGATGAACAAGGCTGTCGCAATGACACCAACGTTACCCAAAGCGTCACCCAAGACGTGAAGGAAGACGCCGCGCATGTTCAGGTCACCGTGAGAGTGTCCGTGCCCGCCGCCAGCTTTCTGATCCTTCGGCTTGGCGTGGTTGTGGCTCTTGTGGTGGTCCTTCTTGGACGCGTGGGAGTGCGAGTGGCCGTTGCTCTTGCCCAAAAGCGCAGTCTGTTCGGTGGGGAGGTCGTCGCCGCTTTCGCTCACGTCAGCATCGTCGACCTCACCGTGGCGGGAAGACTCGATGATGCTGTTTCTGAAAGATGAAGGGTGCACGTAAATCTCGTCAAGAGTAGAGTATCCCTGAGATCCGGATCGTGCATGGCGAGATCCGCGCTTGCCAGATGCCGACTTGCGGCGTGCTCGTGGGGTTTGTGCGGAGCTGCTCTCCTCGTTTTCATGTTCGTGGTCGTGTGCGTGATCGTGGGAATCGATGCCGTGCGAGTGTCCTTCTTCGGCGTGCGAGTGCTCATCGCCGGGACCGTGAGAATGTCCTCCGGGTCCATGACTGTGTCCTACGTCGTGGAAAAGGACCAAGCCGACGATGTTCGAAGCAAGACCGAGAGAGCCGACGATCAGAACGAGCTGGGGCTGGGAGACTTCCTGAGGTTCGACAAATCGCTGAATAGCTTCGAGGAAGATAGAGAGACACAATGCGACCAGGAAGACGCCGTTCACGAGCGCACCAAGCGTCTCTGCGCGTTGCCACTGTATCTCGTCAATGCTGTCCTAGTTCTTGCGAAACTGATATACTTACTCCGTAGGTGTACTTCTTCGAGTTCGTCTTCTCGTTTGCAACCTTCACTGCCCAAAGTCCGACGAGAAGCGAAATAACATCGTTCAGCTGCACTAGGGTTAATTGCGGTCCTTCCCAACCCGAAGCTGAGGTGTCTTACCATGTGGAAGGAGTCGGCCACCAGGGCCAGCGAATGTACCGCATATCCAACGATCAGCTCTAGCAGGAAGAAAACCGAGTCAATACCCAGCAGGATCATGATGCGCGTCGACTTGGAGAGCCCCATGTTTGCGGTGTCGGAGCGCGCGCGCTCGTGTGACGGTCGATGTGCGAAGCTTGTGAAGGGCCGGCGCGGCCAGAGTCTTTGTAGAAGACTCAGTAGTGTCGAGGTGAGGCTCCGCTGGGACGTGGGTGAGGTGTGGCGGTGGGACAGTGAATGGTTTCACGGGTGACAGTCGCGATGCACGGATGAGCGATCCCATAAATGCGCGCACAGGGCGCCACTTCCTCTGCCGATTGCGTCAAGCCTCGCGCCTTCCCCCATTCACACCCAGCCCTTGCCCCATCCATCCTCACGCACATCAGCCTCGGGAATGCACAATGGCCTAGCCAAGACACATTCTTTAGCGTTCCTCCCAGTCTCTCACATCTTGACAATGGATTGTTGCCATCTTCCAGGCATCTGTCAAGCTACTCGCGTGCTCGGCTTGGTCAGCAGCGGCGACAAAAGCGTTGTCAGGCGCCCGCGGTGAAATTTTAGAATCTGCACAGAATCTGCATTCTATCGAAAGGAGTGGAGGTCGTATGAGGGGCCATTTTAATCCTTCAATCGAAATGCAGGGAGGCACATCCGCCAGTGGTTCCGCCAATTTGCTTTGCCATTTGCGGGCCTTTGTCGTGTTGCCAACGGTTCAAACATCCAATGTCGTACAGATTCCCCTTTGCAGTCAAACAGTATGCTGCGACAGATCCAATGTGCCTCAAAACGGGCGCCTGTCTGTTCGTGCGGCTCATGTTCCGAAGACCTGGCTTACGGTCTGAACATGCAATACTGTCAATGTGTAAGCCAACCGAGGTGCCACCAAGTAGGTTTTTACGACTCCGTCTCTCAGACCAGTTAAGGGCTCCGAATGGTCGTGTGAAGTCCCTGCAATCCAGCCGTGTTACAAGGGTAGCCAGAAGTACGGTGTAGACGGCATCGGGACCAGTCTCCAACCGGGGCCCTTCGAACATCAAGCATCGTGTCTGTATCAAAGTCGAGACTGAGGAAGTACAAGTCAGATTCAGAGTCTCTCTGCTCAGTGAGCTTGCAAGGTCCGAGTCCATAGGAGGTCGCCCTCATATCGCAGCGAAAGCTACATACACCATTTACAGCCTCAAGTGCAAGACACGTGCGGCGACCAAATGCGGCACGAAAGAGTCGAATCAAGCAATTGAATCAAGCGAGAGCCCACAGCAAAAAGTCGAAATACCCTTGCCGCCTCGAAGAGGAAGCTCCAGGATTGGAGCCATCATGGTACTCACCTTGTGATCCTTTGACGAGACGCATGGACAGAGGACAGACAGCGATATGCTGAGCATATGTTGTAAATTTATAGAGTGCTAGACTCGAGTTCGTCTTTGTTGGCTCAGCTGCTTTCTGGCTGTCACCAAGCCGGCAATGAAGAAGAGCAAATAACTTTTCGTATGGTTTAACACAAAAGCCTTCACTCTTCGACTACCAGCTTCCATCGTCCACTCTGCTTCGCTGCAATATCCTTCAAGTCTGTGAGCAGCCTCTGCCTCTCCTCCTCCCACATGTCGCAAATCTCGACCACCACCTGTTCAAGATCAGGCAGAATCCGCAATGCAGCCATGCACCGTCGCAGAGTGGAGGTGGAATTGGCCATGTCGCGAAAGCGCACCGACCTGATGCCTCTCGTAGTGCTCTTGGATGCAGACTTGGCCCATATGTAGAGGTGCACAGGGCACCAGAATCCCAGTTCCTCCATCGATGTTAGGAGAGAGCCAAGTTCCGAGCGAATCTCTCGACAGATCCCTGTCAGATTGTAGGATTCGACCCAGCGTAGCATGGGCACCTATTCCAGGTTCGATCCGCGGCGGAAGATCTTATTTCTACTGGTTAGCCAGTACGGATCCCAGTCGTCTTCGATCAGTTGACGATAGATCTGGTTGCGAATCTCGCCTGGGAGGCGGAGGAGCGGCGACTGCGCACGATTTCTCTCCGTTCTATACATAGTCAGCGAATAGGCAAGTGTGAACAGAGCCGAGCGAATGACATTGTGAGCGCCGCCGCAAGTGCTTGTCTTCTTTCGCGAGCTTCCTTTGTTTCACGTGGCTCCTTGCCTTTCTTGTTCACGCCACTGGTTGTTGACTCTCGCGGCTGCTTCACGGGCATCTTGGATGCCTTAGTAGGAGCCATCGTGTGTACAGAGGGAGTCAGTAGATGTGGAGGGAGTACTTGTTGTGATTGATGAGAGCGAGAAAGGGAGCGAAATAAATTGGCTCTACTAGCTCCGGCTCTTCAAGTCTACAGCCAGGTGAAGGTACGAGGGAAGCCAAATAAGGCTCGACGACTAGAGCCTGCCTTCATCTGAGGCTATCTAGTACTACTCTGTATTTTGCTATCGTTCCGTTATCTCGCTATACAGACCAAATGTCTTTCGCCCACTGCAAGTCCTCTTTTGTGAAAGGAGTATATAAACCACGGTGACACCTCGAGCCTTTGCTCACCGACAGACATCTTCCTTGCTCTCCAGCCAATTCCAATCAGGTGATTCTGACTCTATGACGACCTGCTTGGTATTCGGAAGGAGTTCGAGCCAGTGCATCGAGGAGTCCTGCACACCAGAAAAAGCTACATTATAGCCCCAGAGCTCAACTTGAGAAATTGCTGGGCGCTGCTCTGCCGTCAAGTTACGAACTCATGCGCACAGTCCCTTAGATAAGTAGTGATGCCAATATCGGACGAGGGCGTTCAAGGGATATCGGAGATGGCGTGCCTCCGCCCGAAGCTCCTGGCAAACGTGCGCGGTGTTGTGAAGGGTCTCCCAACACTCCACGTCTAGGCATCTTCCGGGTGAGCTATTCGTGTAAAGATGCCATATGTGAGCTCGCTCTTTCATGGGCATGAACTTGTAGCCTCAAGTACATATTCGTGATCCGATACCGGATCTTGCCAGGCAGGCGAAGTAGAGGAGATTGCCTCGAATTGCGCGTGGAGCTGTTCGCAATCGGTAAGTGACCATGCGTAAGCTTCGGCGGACTCACATCGTTTGAACGCAGGTCGTAGAGCTATCTTCGGTGCCTGGAACCTGATCGTTGTCTACCCTGGGCTTCTTGTTGTCTTGAGCGGCTAGTAGCTCTCGTGCTCGCCGCTTGCGCGACGCTTGAGTCATATTTATCATAATGTTCCCCATGAAAGCTGTAAGTTGTGTCCTGAGATGGATAGGGAAATATTGTAGCAGAAGAATACGCAAGACTGGCGGTGACCACATCAGGTAAAAGCGAGCTATATAGGTACAGCTGACATTTACTCCGTTACACAGTGAGAGTACATCCCCTTCTCAGCGCCGATCTTTTCAACATACCTGTCCGCAAGAATGCTTGAAGCTGATCTTCCAATCGCGCGAATACCGCAAGGCGCAAAGCTGCTCAAATCTGCCATGTTATTCCCACTCTCTATGCCACATCAAGTCCACGATAACCTCCTTGACAGTGCTCCCTACCAATTCGTGAATGGAGTCAAGATACGGATAAAGGGGCTCTCGAGCATTACGATAACGGCCGATCTGCAGTCGTTGTATACAAGCCTTCTGCCGTGGCTCAAGCCGCCGAAACCAGTCACGGAACCTTGGTTGTCCGCAGTCATGAAAGAGACTCACTGAATATGGCATCAGGCCGATTTCACGCTGGAAGTCCCTGCAGACACTAGGCAACTGTAAGAGATACACCCATCTCATTCGTCGACGCATCCAATCCGACTCCGGAAGACTCTTATTGTTCTCAAGAACGGGCTTGTAATTGTTTCTCTTGGGGAAGCAACGTCGTTGCTGAAGAGGAAGGTGTATACGTGGTTCCGTATCTCTCCGGTAAACGTAGCAGTGACGACTCTCTGCGATTTCTTTCGGTGCTGTCTGATTTCAGTAGAAGATCAACATGAGATAGACGTGACGAACATGGTTTCAGAATCGTCTGAGACGGGCGAGGAAGCTGTGATTAAGCTCATTCGGGGTCTGACGTCCTGTTGTCTGGGTTCAAAGACTCCATCACTCTGCTGAGTCAATATACTCTCCCACATCGGCTCTATCGGTAGCGTTCGCGTCATCGAAGTTGTCGATTGTTACGATTGAGGAGGAGTGGCACGATGGAAAAAGAGTTGCAAGATACTGGCACTATAGATGCTTGGACATTAGCGTGGTTGCCAACCATGGAACGCCTCTCCTCACTCCGACTCAACATAGTTCGTGTTCCACAATTGCCTCTCTGATGGCCAACAAAACTTGGAAATACCATGAAGGTCTTTAGTGTTAATCTAGATACCTTTTACATACTGGCTGGTCTCCTGATGACTACGACCGATTGTCTCTGGAGTTTCATGCAACACGAGAGAAGGAAAGATGATGAAGCAGAGGGTTAGGGGGGAACTACGGGTCGCAAAATCAATGATTGCAATAACACGAACAAGAAATTACAAGTGATTTGCTCGAAACAGTTGGCATAGCAAAAGTGTTGTCAAAAACATACAACAGCGGGTATTCGCTAGTGGTCACCCACCTAACTACTAATCCGCCGGTACGTTGCTTAAATAGGGCTGAGCGAACGGGAAGCCTTGTTTTCAACGTCCTATGGTCGTATGTAAAGGTAAGGTCGATTTTATGATTATATAATGTGCCATATTGCAAATGCAGTATCCTGCCCCTACCACGCGTCACGTAGTACGGACGCCAGACCGCCGCAACACGTGGATTGCGCTACTTTACCAGACAGATCTTTGCGTCCGCATCGACCGTTGCGATTTCATTGACTTCTTGAGCCCCTTGATTCCATTCTTCTTCGTAGACTTCCACTTCTTCTCGGCATCAGCGCGGGCTTTCTCGCCCTCCCAGTTTCCCGAGAGCGTCTGTCCGGCGATCTGGGCATCAAAATGCTCTAGTCCCGGTGTCAGCTCAAGAACTTCCAGGTAATGCTCCGGTTCCCAGTACAGCATCCCCGGTCTGAAGTCGATGTGGCCAGAGTAGTCAGGCATCGTGTGCGATATCTTCAGACTCCTCAAACTGCCGTGCAGATTCTGCAGTATGACGCGTAAGGTCTCCGTGAGAGACTCGATATACTCCGCGCCAAAGTCAATGGTGTGGAGCACAGGAGTCGAGCCTATGAACGCTGCGAGGACAGGAAGGTCAGAATTTGAGAAGCCACCGCCCGCCGATAGATAGAACTTCAGGTACTTCAGATTGGGGACGTGGTTGGTCAAGGAGGCGAACAACTGGTGAGGCCGACACCCCTGCAGGTCTAGCCGCTGCAGCTGTTCCCACGATGGGGCGAATGTTCGTAGGTCGCAACTCTCCTGGTTTGAAAACAGTGCATCATACTCTAGGAACTTGCGGTTCCTGAGTGTGACATACAGACGGGCTGAAGAATGCTTTTCGTTGAATAGGGTCAGCATGGCTGGCAGAGGCATGCAGCTCATGTTCCAGGTGAGGGTCTGGAGCCTGTTGATGCTCCTCAGGAAATCGTGCACGACCGACAATAGTTTGGGGTCGAAGTTATCTTCATCTTCGAATGGGCCGATCCTCAGATGCCTGACATGGCCTCTGACGGTGTCGTTGCCATCCTTGAGCCTCTCTGCCAATGTCGTGAATTGAGCAGACCCAAGATTAATCCCATGACCGATTACAACAGTGCGGAGTAGCAAATACTCAGATGCATTGCTGCACGATTTGCACACGAGGCGGAAGTTAGAGAAAGCTTTTCTGTCTGTTTCGTAAAGCTGACAACCGCAGTCAGAGGATTGTTACACAGCAATGAACAAAGTACATGCCTCTTCTGCAAGTATGCGAATGATCACTAACGGCAGGTGGAGTAATTTCGAACTTGGTCTCGCAGCCATTCTGCTTTCCTAGTCGCTGTCTGTGTTGAGCAACGCACCTTTTGGCGGAAATGGCGAGGATAAATGGGATGGATGGATGAGGCTATGCATGAACTGGGCGCAGCAACGTCTTCATCCATGTTCACAAGCATTTTACCCGTTGCTGGTGCCTTGCAGCAGGCTTTAAAAAAAGCCATCCTCGCCTCTTTCTTATAGTCTACAGCTCTTTTGCCTGTGCAGTTGTTGTGCACCTGCCCTAAATGATCGACCGTGCCACATCTGTTGTGTGCGATCACAGACACGGGACGCTCTGTGGCTCGTTGCAAGGTGCTCCAACTACAATTGGGGTTTTTGGATGGTCGAAGTGAGTTCGTATTACAGCAAAGTAAGACCGATCCAGATTGCGTTTGATCGCCCCGTCGTGCCTGGAGGGCCAACGAGCAAAGAGCGTTACGAGAACCCTGGACTGCGGGTGCATGGGTGGATCTTCACGTGCGAAAGAAGGCAAGAACGACTGGTGTGCGCCAATGACGCGGGCGACGACAAACCTGGACCCCTGCAACGCAATCGCTTCCGGCAGGTCCCCTAGAAGTTTGACGTCGCGGCGACGGCTGCTGGGTTCCATCTGCCCTCACACCGCAAGAGTTGTTTCTGCTGCAAGATTCCCCGCATCTGCATGGCCTGAAAGCACAGCAATATATATTTCTCCGTCCCCGCCACACACATGTCGCTTCCTCCCCCCGTCACCAGCCCCAAGATGCCGCCGAGCAAAGGTACGACCTCCCTTTCGCGCGTCCGCTCGCTAATACAATTGTTTGCTAACGAATCCAGACACTGCAAAGCACGAGTGCGTCTCCGAAGATGCGCTCCAGCACCTGAAGACGTACAAGTACTCGAGCGTCGACAAATCCTTCATCTCCCGCTACATCCTCAAGCACTACGTACGATGCCTGCGATCCCCACCGCGAATGCGCACGACCTGACATGAGACAGTGGAATGGCTTTGTTGAGCTGCTTCCCATGTGGATTGCGCCCAATTTGGTCACATTGCTGGGTTTCTTCTTCATCCTTGGGAATGTTGCCTTGCTGGAAGTCTACGTGCCGGATCTGGTCGGACCGGTCAGTCCGCCCCATAACAACTCCGGGATGTGACAGCAAGCTCACGAACGATACAGGCGCCGTCATGGGTATACTACAGTTTCGCGCTCGGTATGTGGATGTATTCCACTATGGACAACGTCGACGGCAAGCAAGCGCGCCGCACCGGAACCTCGAGTCCTCTGGGAGAGCTCTTCGAGTACGTTGACCAAGGCATGATGCACCAGCCCAGACTGACTTGATACAGCCATGGAATCGACTCTCTGAACTGCACACTTGCTAGTCTTCTAGAGACAGCAGCCGTGGGCTACGGTTCGACTAAGATTGGCGCATTCACTGCTCTTGTGCCGGTGCTGCCTATGTTCCTGTCCACTTGGGAGACATATCACACTCATACACTATACCTTGGATACTTCAATGGGCCCACAGGTTTGTCATCCGTGTAGTTTTCTTCCTCCCAGTCGCTAACGTACTACAGAGGGTCTGATCCTCGCCTGTACCTTCATCTGCATGTCTGGCTACTTTGGCCCCGAGATTTGGTCGACTCCTCTTGCGCACTACTTTCCCTCCTACAAGGCTGAGATCGGCGACGTTACACTGAAGGAGCTTTGGATTCCCATCATCCTCTTCACATTTTTCGTCGCCCACGTACCGGCCTGCTTGGTGAACGTTGCAAAGGCACGTCGATCCAGGAACCAGCCTTTCCTCCCCACAATCTACGAATGGACTCCCCTGGTCATCTTTACTGTATCCACCATGGCTTGGCTTGGATCCCCGTACTCGCACCTGCTGGAGGACAACCATCTGGTCCTGTACTGCCTGACCATGTCCTTGGTCTTTGGACGCATGACGACTAAGATCATCTTGGCTCACCTCACACACCAACCTTTCCCATACTGGACGATCATGCTGGCACCCATGATTGGAGGTGCCCTCCTCGTCAACCACCCTTACTTCACCATTCCCGGTACGACTTTTGGGCCCTTGTCTGCGAAGACTGAGCTGTGGTACCTCCGCGCATACTTCGTCTTCGCGGCTGTCGTGTACGGTCGTTGGGCTCACCTCGTCATCACAAGCATTTGCGACTACCTCGGTATCAATTGCCTGACGATTCCCAAGCAGACAAGGGAGAAGAACAGATCCAATGGCACTGCCAGTAGCACCTTCCCCGAGAAGGGCCGCACGGATTAGACGCCAACCACCGACCTCTGCAACGCGACAGATTTTCCACAACGAATAGACACGACGGCGCGACCCACCATTTTCAACATGCATGCCTTGGCGCACTCTGAGTTTACGATAGACATTTACGCAACATACCACTTCGACATGGCTTCGGCTTGTAATGATTTTCGCATTTCTGGATACATCCTATTTTTACTTAATATTTGGAGGAGGGACGCAAGCTTCAACGCGCGTTCAAGCCAGACGTTGGCTGTAATATTGCATGGCATGGGGAGGTAAGTCTGTACATCGACAGCGGTTCTATAGTACATGTCGAGATGACGGGATTTGGGAGATGTGCGATGGAGCACAGCCTACGGGAAAGCCAAATCTGTAACACTTGCCGGGCGCAGCGCCCCGCGTTCACCAATGAGACGCTAGCTCCTGCGCAATCACGCTCGATCGGTCCCAACTTCCTGGCTCTGGTTCTAACTTTGTTGCGAACGGTTCACGTACAGCATCGCAGATCTTATCTGACAACAGCGAGGGATGCCTGAAATGCGCAATCCGCGACCACCTGCGGAGCGACGCCCGCTCGCGACACAGCCCTGTTTTGAGGCTCAAACATGTCCCCGAGGCTGACATGTCGGCGCTGCGACGGCGCAGGTCCTCTCGGTGTGCCTCTAGCCTTGGGTGTGGAGGCGGGCTGACACGCAATCTTCACATAAAGACTAAGAGGCAAACATCAGCTGCGCTTGGTCTCTGCGCTATTCTTACATTTCTCACAACCTGCCAGAAGACCGAACGATCAAAGACAGCGGCGTTCGGCTCTACACGCGCACGTCGCGCGCTCCGCTCTCACAGCAACACAAACCATGGGCTGGAGACTACTCGATTGCGCAGAGTCGACGTGCGAAACGAATAGAACAGAAATACCCGCAGATCCAGATGTTGCTGGTGTCGGTGTAGGGCCCTCAGTACCAGTCGTTCCCTCGCTCCTTGCTAACCTGTGCATAGATCATTGTCGGTTTCTTGGCTACCACATGTCTCGCGTTCTTGATTGCCTTCACAGTCCTCTTTCTTGATCGTTTTGACGAGATCATCAACTTCTTCCGGAGGCATTTCCTAAAAATCAAAACCGGTACATATGAGCAGAATCAGAATGCGCTACATCAAGAGGGCCCATACTGGAGGAGTGTTGCTTTCTGGTCGAGAGTGCTGAGCAAGAACCTACTGGCATTCTCTGATACTCAACTTCTGACCGGCCTCGCCATCCAATTTACTGCGATGATCAAGCATTGTTCGATGTCCGTATACCACTTCCGAATAGTCGTCGATCTTGCCTTTCTCACTACGGTCACACACTTACTCACCGTCGTCGCCCTTCGAAATTACTTTGTCAAGAACAGGTGGATCAACCTGCCACGCATCTTCTTCATGTTGGCAAATCTTGCACTACTCGGCTACACGTCTTTTGTTGCGTACTCCTACGACCTCGCCGACATCCATCTCTCCGACTCTCTCGCTTGCTTCTTCCAGAAAGATCGGCCGCAATTCTCGGCAGCATTCGGCGGCAAATGGGCTGCTCTCTTAGTGGGAGCAATCGGCGGACACGTTGCCGTCATACTAGCCATGTACTGGCTCAAAGACCCCAACAAGAGTGACAAGAAAGGAGAATGGTACTGGTACATCTGGTATCTTGGTGCAGTGTTTCGCACTTGGATCGTTGCACCTGCCTATGCCATTTACGGGATCTACATGGCGGCAGGTGGACTGTCAGAGACTCAGGCACTCGGCACCCCTCCCACAGGTGTCACACTCGACGGTAGTGAGAGCACCTGGAATTTTGGACAATTCCTGCCCGTATTGCTGCTTGCGCTGCCGATATTTGCTGGTTGGGAGAGCTTCTGGGAAGAGAAGGACGAGGATCGTGACAACCGCTTTGGTCGTCACGGTGCGAGGAGGTCAAAACACACCCTGGGCATCGATGCTTTCGAGTTGGACCACCAGCAGTATAAGGCGAAGTACGGTCACTCGAGAGATCCGTCAAGAGAAGAGCAACACATTCGAAGCAGCGGCCCAAGTCCTGCAAGCACGCCGCGTATACATGCACAGACCTCACCTCACACTCGCTGCACCTCTGCAGGGAACCTGGCTTCAAGTCCTTCGCTGGGCTCCGATACATTGCTGTCGGTGCCACTGACGGCTACAAGTTCCAGTCTTGGGCTCAATTTCAGCAGACCGACACCTTTCAAAACTCCTTCAAGAAGCCCATCCCGGACGCGGAGTGGCACCACCTGAACGCATTCCAATAGCACCTAGATATGCATATAGACTTCAAATTCTCCCAGCCTTCTCCCTCCAGTCCCTCCATGCAGCATACAGCAGTACTACGAACGCCTGGCCTTCGGGGCTTGACCCACTCAGTGGCGCTCTCTGACTCTCTTTGAGCGGGTTGACGACTGGCGCAGCAATACCTGTCTCCAAGTCAACACACTGACCCACTGCATCCATCTTTCGCAAGGCCCAGTCAGTGTAGCTCGTGTCGAAGATGCTAGGCACCAACACCGCCATCCTGAATGCAGTGGCCGCCAGCAGCGCCGTGCCTGCCACCTCGCCAAACCACGTCTCATCATCCACGTAATTGCGCAGAAGCCCAGAATCATCCTTATCCACAGCCATCGCACCGCGCACGATCCCTTCGACCAGCTCAACCAATAGCCTCTGCTCTCCACGCAACTGCACTCCCAAGTCTGATCCAAGAATCGTTGCAAGCACCCTAGCTATTCCCGCTGCAGCCCATCCATTCGACGTACTCCACAGCCCTGCATCATCTTCCTCGCGCTCCCCTGGTGCTTGCACACCGACTGTAAGGATGTGCTTCCACAATCCCGTCTCTGTGCCGAGGAGCTCGTGGTATAAACAGCACTGCTTTACCGCTTCTCGGATCATGTCTACATCTTGCGTGTAGACGCCGTAGTAAGCGAGGAACGGTGGAACCATGTAGACGAAGTCTGCCCATGCTGAAGCAGTGGCTGTGCGGTGCGAGATGGCGCCGTTGGACAGGCGCGGCGTGGTTCCTAGGAGGTGGCTGATTTGACGTTGGATGGCTGCGAGGTAGGAAGTATCAGAGCTGCCGAGATGCAGCATCAGAGCGGGTATTCCGAGGGATGCTGGATCGGCTGAGGATCCTGGAGATGATGGTTAGATGCACGCCGATCTCGGTGTAAAGCGGTTTTACCATTGCCTTCGCAGAGGGTGATGCTGTTTGTGCGGATGTAAGGTTTGATGTATTCTAGTGCTTCCACTTCTTCCGTGAGGTTTGTGATCTGCTTCTGATGTTGCGATACCGGCGTGTGGAAGACAGTAAGACGGGGATCGTGATACTCAAGGAGGGCTTCGAAAACAACACCGTATTCCCAACTGTGTGATGCTGTAGATTGCGCTTGTTGTAGTACTTTACCAATAAGTGAGGATGAGATTGGGTCAGCTAGGGCTGATCGATGCATTTGCTCCATCTTCTCGTTCCAAAGATTTTCACAAAGCTGTTTAACGTAAGTCTATACACAAACTCAATTGCATTGCCCAGTCTTGATGTATCCTGATAATGGACCACCGGGTAAGGTGGTGTTGAGCCTACGTCGCTCGAGTTGATACCGTGTTGAAGAGGGCATGGTTTCTGGCGGGATTGCGATGTTGTGACGTCTTCACTTGTGTGAACCGTGTGCATCCTCACGCCTGATGCATTGCCGCGGCTCTGATGCCGGGCTCATTCGGACCAAGAATCTTGGGCGCGGAGTTGTATCTCTCGGCACTCCCGATCATTGTTCCGCGATGAATGCTGTGAGTTCGCGTCTGCTGAATTGTGTAGTGGCTCGAGATACCATATCCTCTAGTGGAGACTTCACTGATAAGCCAAGGCAGGCCTGCAAGCTTGGTCACCCCTTTGCGGACGCTTCATGCCAATCACAGCCACCTTGGGATCCTTCCACGTTGCTTGCCCTCGATCTTTGTGTTCTCGCTGCTCACGATCGCCTGTCGCAGCTGCCTCCGGCTGCCGAGGAACACAATCGTTGTTCCCCGCGTTCTCCAGGACCCACGAGGGCTTCAAATTTCGACTCCATATCCCACCAGATGGATTGGCAAACCACTTGCCGAGCTCTAGCAGGCTTCTCGAACGACATCTCCAGCCATGTGGGTTCAGCCTCAAAGGCTCACTCCGACGCCAGCCGAGCTCTTCACCTTCGACTGTGCCGCACGGGGCACATGGGGCACAAATCACGCTACTGGCCATCGTGAGCTTGCCGCATAATCTCGGCCTTGGAACTTCACTTGAATACCAGCGCAAAGACTGGCGACTTGCAACTCGCACCATCAGGCATCTTTTTCCGCAAGATCTGGGGTTGTACGTAACGATAATTGGCTGTAGTCTGGGGAAACTCAGCGCATGGTTGCAGCATCCCTGTCGTGGTAACAACGGAAGCGACCTGCCTTTACTGGTTCGAGGTGTGGGATGCGTGAGAGCCAAGATGTTGGCATATCAGCGTCTGCCCAATGTCTGACACGCTGGGCGACCTGCTTGAAAATCTCTGCTCAAGCACTCCGATACCAGATTCGCAACAGGTGAAGATCCTATAAGAGTTTCTGGGTGGCCGCTGCCTGTGGAAGAGTGCAGATCGGACTGTGAACGTCAATTATCCTCCCCCCACTCTCAAAACCCACCAGCAGGGCTGCACGGCATTTGCCACTCCCTTCAAGATGCCGAATCACCACATCGTTGGTGCTGGAGACGCTGAGAAGGGCTACGACTATGGCAAGCAGACACACACTACTGAGGAGCCATTCGTCCACGGTGCGGCTACAGTTGGAGAAGCTACCGGTCGAGGCGGCGACACACATCGGGGTCTGAAGAGTCGTCACATCCAGTTCTTGTACGCCGCCGTAGGAGATATTCGACCCGTCACATTGCTAATTCACCAACAGAGCTCTCGGTGGTGCGATTGGAACAGGTCTCTTCGTTGGATCCGGTGCCATTCTTGCCCTGGTCGGTCCTGCCCCGCTGTTCATGGCTTACCTGGCTATGATGATTGTCGTATGGAATGTCATGAACAACTTGGCTGAAATCGTGACCTATCTGCCAATGAAGGGTATGAAATTCTATTTCACTCCTCTACTTGCTTAGTTGACGTCCCTAACAGGTATTACCATCCCTTACTTCGTCAAGCGATTCGTCGACCCGTCGCTCGCATTCGCAGCTGGATGGAACTACTGGTACGCCTACGCCATCCTCGTCGCAGCAGAAGCGACAGCAGGAGCGATTCTTCTGGACTACTGGGAGACGCCTGTCCACAGCGCTGTCTGGATCACCATCTTCCTTGTGATCGTACTGTTCTTGAACATTGTCGCGGTCGGGATTTTCGGTGAAGCTGAGTTCTGGTTCGCCTCTATCAAGTTCATCACCATCATGGGTCTCATTATCGTGGGTTTCACGATCATGCTGGGCGGCAGTCCTAATGGCCAGGGCCGCCTGGGCTTCAGATACTGGAATAATCCTGGAGCGTTCAAGCCGTATCTTGTCGATGGTCATGCCGGTAACTTCCTAGCATTCTGGACCGCGTTTGTTCGTGCAGGATTCGCTTTCATCACCTCTCCTGAGCTTATCGCGCTCAGTGCTGGTGAGACCATCGCTCCTCGACGCAACATCCCGAAGGCCGCTGGTCGTTTCGTCTGGCGTCTTGCTATTTTCTACGGATTTGGTTCCTTCATCATTGGTGTGATCGTACCTTCTGACGACGACCGACTCCTCAGCCCGAGCTCGAACGCTTCCGCATCGCCTTTCGTCATTGGCATTCAAAGGGCTGGAATCGGTGGCCTGAATCACGCTATCAATGCGGCAGTCCTCACGTCTGCATGGTCAGCCGGCAATGCCTTCCTTTTCTCCGGATCTCGTGTGTTGTACGGTATGGCACTTAATGGCGATGCTCCTAAGATCTTCGGTCGGACGAACAAGAACGGTGTACCTTGGATCGCAGTCCTTGCAACCTGGTGTGTCGGCTTTCTTGCATATCTCAACGTCTCCAGGTCTGGTGCCCAAGTTTTCGCCTGGTTCTCTAATATCTCCACTATCTCTGGTTTCATCGCCTGGATCGTTGTTATGATCACCTACATTCGCTTCCGTAAGGCCATGGTCTACAATAACATGCTCGACCAGCTGCCGTACCGTACGAAGTTCCAGCCTTACTTTGTCTGGATCATCCTGTTCATCGTCTCGATCTTGACCATCACCAACGGCTTTGGCATCTTCACCAACGCGAACTGGGATGTGTCAAACTTCATCGCAGCGTACATTACACTTCCAATCTTCCTGGTGCTGTACCTCGGCCACAAGATCTGCTTCCGTACTAGGTTCTTCATTCCGGTCCAGAACATTGACGTCTTGAGTGGCAAGCGGGAGATGGATGAGCTGTGTGCGGATGACATTTCTGGAGCCCCTGTGCCGAAGAACGTGTTCCAAAAGATCTGGTTCTGGATCGCTTAGATACTATATCCGTTCAGTCTTGCATCGAGTCACGCGAGGACGTGTCACATCTGACTAGGACTCGAGATGAAGACCTTCCCTAGACTCAATACCAGTTCTTCACTACGTGGATATGTCACTCATTCTGTCCATTTATTCGCTATCCTAATGCAACTACTGCATGCAGTTCCCCTTGTCTAACCCTCGTTGTTAGGCTCGCATGACCGTCTTTAGCAAGCTGAGGTTCGCTCCTATTGACTACACCAGTTCTACTTACCCCACCGTTCTTTTCACAAGCCCGTCCAATCCACACAATGCATTGTTTTTCTAGCTCGAGTTTGCGCCAGCCAAATCGCAGCTGAAGATCGAATGCAGCGTTAGCGCAGGGTCTATTTCCCAAAGTGGCACTCGTCCCTGTCTAGCCTCGCTCTTGCCGTGGCCCTGCGTCCCGAACCGTTCACACGTTGTCCCCGCCAGCTGCGTCCAGAACCACAAACGCCCAATCTGGGGACATGGGAAACGAGACAGCTGCTATGCTAGCGAGCGCGAAGATGGTGACCGGTCCGTCCTGCAGCATCTCAGCGCGCCCTCAGCACGCGGTCGATGTGATAGTAAGCTATGAGGCGCATTGGCTGCGGCTGGTCCGTGACCGGGGTTCACAGGCAGCTCAGCTTGGAGGACTTGGGAGGTCCGCGGTGTGAGATTGGGGGCATAAAAGGTGAGATGAACCGCTACCTGTTGCCCACACGCTCTTGGAAGCCAACCGTCCTCTTCTTTCTGGTTGGTGCTTATTGCCAGCGCGACTGTGCAACCTGTCTACGCTGTGAAAGCCTGCGAAGCTCAAGCCTTGTGTGCTATCTCTTCTCCCCCTTCTCGACCCAGCCATCTACTCTTTGAAGACTTTTTACATTTATCTCTTTTTTTTCGAGTCTTTACCATGGCGGATGCCGAAAAGCCCTGGGGTCGACGACTCATCGTCTGCTGCGATGGAACTTGGCAAAGCAGTGTCAGCGACAAGGAGAACGTACCCTCGAACGTAACCAAGCTCTGTCGAGTCCTAGCTCGCACAGGCAAGGACCAGCAAGAGAGGAACTGGCATCAGGTCGTCTACTACGATGGCGGTATCGGCACTGGCAACACGGGTAAACTCGAAGGGATTCGTCAAGGTGGAACTGGTGCTGGCCTTGCAGAGAACGTCATTGAGGCCTACAACTTTATTGCCCTCAACTACCAGCCAGGCGATGAGA
Organism: Didymella glomerata; assembly: GCA_030271015.1. NCBI lineage: Eukaryota > Fungi > Ascomycota > Dothideomycetes > Pleosporales > Didymellaceae > Didymella > Didymella glomerata. Next base: position 1,276,398 of record JAJOHN010000005.1, on the reverse strand, counting down.
TCTTTGCTTTCGGATTCTCGCGTGGTGCTTATACGGCGCGAGCAGTCGCAGGGCTGGTTGCTGATATCGGCGTTCTCCAGCCGCTCGAAATGCAATTCTTCCCAGAGGTGTATCGACAGTACATGGCCTATGGGACGCTGGAATTTTGGGACAAAGATACTTCCAAGATGACTACACAGGCCGTACTCGACAAGGAACGAGCGAAGATAGATCAACCGACAGGGTTCGCTTACAGCGATGCTTGGAAAGTCCTCACCGGACAGTTGCCGAACGAGTACAAACAGACGATCGCTTTGATCAAGAAACCCGTAGACATGGAGCAAGATCTTACAAGGCATATCAAAGTTGTCGGTGTCTGGGATACGGTTGGAAGCCTAGGCGTCCCAGATATGGGCGGTGTCGATCACGGGCGGCTGCGCAAGAAATTTGGGTTCCATAACGTCAAGATCTCCAGGCGTAAGTCGGTCAAGCAACTCTGACTAGTAGATGACTGACGAGGGTAGATGTCGAACATGCTTACCATGCCTTGGCTCTCGACGAGCGCCGCAGAGGGTTCCGGCCTACACTCTGGTACCTCGACACAAACAGCTACAAAAAGGGCGGTCTGAACTACGGCAAACCTAAGCCCGAGTTAAAGCAGGTTTGGGTAAGTCTCACCTCCTTCCCCTTGTATCACGATTCCTTGCTGAGCATATCATAGTTCCCTGGAGTGCATATCAATTGTGGTGGAGGCTCCGACGACGGCTTTCTCGAGATGAAGGGCGATATGGAGAGTGAGTCAATTCCACTGTATAGACCAACCACACCTGCTAATATTCAACTAGACATCTCTGTTGCCACATTCACATGGATGCTCCAATGCATCGCACCCCATCTCGACATTGACAGGACGGCTTTCCAGCAATACCTCGATCAGTATGAGGCTTGGCTCACAGCCATCCGTAAGAACTGCTACTACCATCACTCGAAAGATGACAGCTACCTCAAATGGGCTTGGAGTTTTGTGCCGGACGTTCCGGGTGTTGGTCATGACGCCAGTCCACTGGACCCTCCAAAAAGAGCGAAGAACCTTCACGAGCACAAGGACTTTGACTTCGGCTGGGGTGTTGGCCCCGTCATTGACAGCTTCACCAAACTGTACCATCTCAACGGTACACGACCGCGACAGCCTGGCCATGAGGAAATGGAGGTCGACGGCGAGTGGATACCGATTGCGGGCTCCAGGGACGCCCCTACTGGCTTCGAAACGAACGAGTACATCCACCCGCTGGTCTGGCACCGTTACGAAGTGCGTGATTGGCTGAGTTACAGCATTCCATTCAGGACCACTCCTCCCCTGGCCGGTTGGGACCGCTGGTACGAGATTGGTACTGGCGAGGACACACGCCAGCGCTACTGGTGGCAGAAGAACACAAACAACAATGACAAGACCCCCAAGTTCGCAGAACAGCCCAAGTGGGGATGGGGTAATGACAAGAGCAAGGCTGGCCGAACAGGTCAGAAGTTACCCGAGTGGGCAATCTTGCCGCACTCAGAGAAAACGGGGAAGAACTTCGAGAGAATGTGGTACGAAACTGCGCAGAAGATGGGCCATGAGCTCAGTGAGATTCAGAGGAAACGAGACAAAGGGAAGCGTGACTACTTGGAGATCTTGGACGAGCATGTTGACTTCAAGCTCGGTGACCGTGCGACAACGCAGAATGAGTACCCATAGTCCGGTCGTTGTAGCATTTGGGTCGTTGAGCATTTTACTCGAATCTATGCAATAGTAGTTTCGTCTTTATGGTATGAGCACTTGTGAATCAATGACCGTATGTCCTGCGTCCAATTGACGCGACCACAACCCCCAGCCTACCTCACCCAGTCATAACACTAATCATAGAGCAATCCATCCTACAAATGGGTTCGGCATCTCTGATATCAGCCTGGCTGAAGTATGGCATCTGCACTTCTCCATCAACAACCGCTGGGTAGGTCAAGTCGACAGCGGTGGTGAACGTGAAGCGTCCTCCCTTCCCGCCACTAACATCTTCCACAAACCCCCATCGCAAAGGTAGAGAAGCACAGTCTGTATCTTCGGGGTGTTTGTGACAGTTAGCGCTGATGGCTGCACTGCACGTACTGACCAGAAGCATAGTATACGGTGGCTGCCGGTCTCCAGTCCGAACACTCCTCGCGTTGTATGTCAAGCCGAACCCAATCGTCAATAGGCTGAGCACCAGTAGGCAACCAACGCTTAAAGCGATTATGATACCAATGCTGGAGAAGCCAATGCAGGATATATCCAGGGTAGGCTCCCGAACGAAGGAAAGAGGACGCGTCCCTGCAGGAACGTATGCGACCGTTTGCACCACAAAAATGCTCTGTGACATGAACCAGTGCAACAGGCCGGACAAGATCATCAACGTGATCGAGTACTTGTAAGGTAGCGAAAGAAAGTATTTGGAACGCTGTATGCCTCGTGGTGCCGACATTCGTAGGGTCTTCCGCTCCGAGATGTAGTTGTTCCACTCGGCGGCCACGATCATTACTGTTAGAAGGTTGTTGTATAGCAGGTAAAGGGCGCTGACGATAATTTGAAACGAGTTGGCAAAGAATACGGAGAAGAAGAATCCTTTGGACGGGCCGAGATGGTCCGTAACGCCGGTGAGTGCTGTTGCCCATTGTTGCTGCGTGCCGAAGCCGTAACCCCATAGTAAGCTTAGACTGATGTCGACTCCCACAGCTTGTTGAACGGACAGAGTCATCCGGAGTAGGCCGCCAACGGTACCAATTGTCGCAGCGCATCTGGAATTGTCAGTACACGCGAATAAGACGCGAGAATTACTCACAAAAAGATGGTGATGATCCAGCGTCTGAGGCTGGCAGCTCGATACCAGCGTTCTGGAGCAAGGCTCGAGTATGAGCAATGCGTCTCCCAGAACCCTTTCTTCTCGACATCGCGCTTCGTCGCGAACATACACTGCTTTGTATGTGGGTCTTCCTTCTCTAGGAAGCTGGCAATTGCATCGCCAATGGTGACCAAGCAAGGCGCAATAGGATCCAGGTGCGTCTTCGAGTCGAGAACTGTTCGGACAGAGTCCTCCAGCTTTTTCGTAATATAGCCATCGCCAAGTCCAGCTCGATCATTCCTGTGTATCCTGAACTGGTTGTGCAGACGTACCGTGTGAGCGATACATACGCATTTGATCAGGTTCAACACAGTGACCAAACCCAGGATCATCTTGCTTATGCGCAGCACACACTTGTCCTGCATATCCTGACGATTGTCCAGGGCTAGGCAGCGATCTACTCTCATGGATACTGAGCGGTTTGGGGTTTTATGGTGTTGAACGACCGTCCAGTTCTCTGCTTGAGGTTCCAGGAACTTCCTCGTACATGTGTACTTCGAGCGCGTGCCGTATGTCGACCAGGCGGTGCACATCCAATCACTATTCAAGCGCCAATCCATCGCAATAACTAGCGTGCTTTCATTGTGTATCAGGGAGGATTGCGGATTGCCCTCGTCGAAAGAACGTTCGTCGGCCATCATGAGATCACTACTGACCACTAGGAGGCTGCTGAGGCCAGACAATCTGCCGGCGTATTCTGTAATACATTCCTTGTTACTCAAAAGTCGCACCGTCGAACTGTTGTAGCGTATCTGATCGAGATCGGGACTTGCAGAACGATTCCACGGTTGTGCGTCATATACAAAATCAGCAGTAACATAGCCTATTGAGTATTTGCTGACAGGATTTGCCATGAACACTGCCGAGTTCCAACTGGAGTCAAAATCCGTTAGTTGCTTGCAGGAACACGGGCGCGCCATCTACTCACAAGAGGTGTAGTAAACCTGAGCTCAGCATTAGAACTATCCACAGGATCCGCCGCTTCAGCCCGACAGCGCGAAGGTTGCGAAGACTTTGCACCCCAATGCCGAGCCATCGCGATCGAGAATGTGCCTTGTTTACTTCGCCTCGGGTAGGCGCGACTAGGAGTTGCGCACAGTAGTTGCTTGCGCCAAGGAGGATTGTGGAAAGAGCATTGATTCCAAAGTGGAACCACCTGTTCCAGACCTTCACGAGTGCGCAATTGCCACCGCTCTCCGCACCAAGAATATCACTGATGTTGTCTCGAGCCCCGAACTTGGCAAGATCGTAGATGGTAACTGAAAGGTTGAACCCCAGGACCAGAACAGAGAGCAATTGTATAGAGAACAAGGCGACGTCCCGATCGAAGAAACGTTTGTTGCGGCGAGCGAAGTCGGGATTGACATCTGGGAACCAAGGCGCCAATAATTTGATAGACGCAAAACGACTATAGCATTGATCAGTGAAAGTGATGCGGTAGCTTCGTGTGTTCGTACGTCGATGGTGTGGTAGTCGGTCGCTGATAGTCCCGCAAAAGGGACACTTGCGACTCAGCCTGCAGACTGGCTAGCTCGATGTCGTTGACGGAGCGTGACATGCTTGCTGTCGAAGTGTTGATGTCGAACCTGATGCTGCGCTGGAGTGAGACATTGCAGGACTGGGAAGGTAAGAGATCGAGGCACAGAGCCTCAGCCTCGTAGCCTGAGGTTGGTCAGCCTGCATGCCGGTCCCATATATTATCCACTATTTACCTACAACGTATAGACGAAGCTGTTGTGTAACGTGCCCGCTATCTACGCCTTCGTAGAGTACGCCCCAATCATCGTGGCGCCCAAAGGATTCAGCTTATCGCGATTACTGCCCTATTAGGTCTCCGCAGGATTACTTTCGCGGCACCTCCATCACCAGTGAGAGACAATCGGTGCAATGGGTATCATTAACTGTCTCGGGCCTTTCGATCCAAAACCCGTATGTCATCTTCTTCTCGCAGCCATGCTCTCGACATTGTTCGCATGCGCGAGCAGATATTTGCAACAAGTTAACGTGTATTTACACGCCTTCGTCCAGCTCTCTTCTTTATTCAGCGCGAGCTTGATGCTCTGATCATGGATGCGATCTTTGCGGATCTCGTACGGCATCTTAACACCGGGGCCGCCCATACCCACACGCAGGCTGCTTCCCGCATCGACGCCTTGATTTTCGACAAACTCGCCAAGCTGTCGTAAGCATTCGAGGAATGCAACCATAGCTGTGTCGAACTTGCGGTGCAGGAACCCGAAGTTGATCGGGAAGTCGCCTGACGAGTAGAGCTCCAGACGTTGCTTTTGAACGTTAGGAGAGCTGGCTGTCGAGGCGCGAGTGTCAGCAACAGAAGCTCCGTTCTTTATTTCGTGTTTCAGGATTGTGGATGTCGAGCCCATGGGAGAGAGTTCGTAATTCTGGAACTTGTAGCCGAGGCGCTCGGCGAGTGTGGCAAGGAGAAGGCACGTCTGACCCCAAGCAGCATTGATCTCAGGCCAATCAACGTAAGGGTGTGGCAGACGACCAAGTCGAAGACCGTTGATAGTAGCGAAGTGGTTGTCATGGGTTATGTTAAAAGTGTCATTGTATACACTTCTCCGCTGAAGCTGGTTCAAGATCTGTGTGTCGTGCGCATGCCGCGCTGTGAGTGCATCGCGTTCATTTTGGAACTCTGATAAGGTAGAGTTAAAGGCATTTCTGTCTTTCCAAAAGTCCTCCTCTTCCTGGTCTAGCTGGCGAACTTCTGCTTCCAGGGCTGCCAGTTGTGCATCCAAGTCTACCTTCTCTGCTTCCAGCTTCTCGAGGTTGGCGATCGCAGCGGCCTCGGCCTTCTTTGCTGCCTTCAGTGCTGCGTCGGCGGCCTTGACCTCTTCAGCACTTGGGACATCTGTGTTTGCTCGGCGCAGATAGTCCACATATGCGTCGCGCTCCTTGGTGGCTACCGTCAGCCGTTTCTGTAGACCGTCGACAAGAAGCTCTGTGCACTCGACACATATTGGATGATCGATGTCTGAACGCGCAGACAATATCTCGAACATTCGTTGTGTGGTCTCCAAGCCATCTGCCAGGCTCGCTCCTCCAACCGTTCCTGATCCTGCAGTGGCGCTTGCTCGTCTTGATACCTCAGGTGCACTAGGTTGCGTCTGTGGGGTTTCTGCTTGTGGCTGCTGATCTGGACTGCGCACGGGGGCTGGGGCATGTTCAGGTGGATCCATCATCGACTCAGACATGTGTACGTTGACGAAGGACATAGCAGGATTCTGGCCCCCGTGCTGGAATCTCGAGGAAGGCACATTGCGCTTGAATGTGGGGTTTCTTGCGGACTGTATCGCCGTTTCATAAGTCTGGTGTCGAGAGGATGGGTACGTTGGGCGCGACTGGCGAGGAGGATTGTTCTTCTGTTGCTGAGCCGTGACAGTCGAATCTTTTCGTAGTTAGCTACCAGAAAGGCGCAGAAGTACGGCTTGCACACCAGTCAATAGCTTGAAAGCTGCAGGGTTGAGCTGGTCGATGGAGGCATCGATGTCGATTGGGGTTCGGCACTTCTGGCAGTACAAGCCGTGGCTCTTCTTGTCGTTGGCCATGGTGTTATCGCGTTTTGCTGTTCCTCATGTCGAAACGACAGCCAGAGTCTAGTAATGTCTGCGAGAGAAGCTTGAAGCCGGTAGTAGTTGTCCGTTTGGCATGCATCATCTGCCCCATGCATGCGGCCACTAGCTCCCGCCGCACCCCCACCTGAGCTCACGCGAGGGGAGCGCGTCTCAATCGCGTCCTGGCTCGTGCTTCCCTCACAGAACAATCCCCGCCAAGTATCAACAACAAACGGTTCCCGAGACAGCAATTCCGAATCGTCGCACCGCCGAGGCCCCAGGGGCGTCCGTTCGCTCGATTGCCGCAACTACCACGATGGAACCCCCGGCGAAGCGATTGCGCATTCTGCGCTCTGTGGAGGTCGACGAGACAAACCCCGACTACATCGCAGCAAAGCAGAAGCAGCAGGAGAAGTTCAAAGGAAGACTCGAGAAACTCTTCGCCAAATACGGAGACATGCACGAGTCAATGAGCGACGAGATCGACTTCAACACAGGCAAGGTCGTGGTGGACAGGGGTCATCTCAGAAGGGTCCAGCGGCAGATGAAGCGGAAGGGACCAGGTCTACTCGACAGTTTGCTAGCACCTGAGTTACAACGTGAGGACACTCCGGAGGAAGAAGGGGAGGGTGGTCAAACCGAGTCTGAAGATGAACTGGCTCCTACACAAACACGGAAACGGAAGAGAGACAGCGTCGAGGACGAAGAAGACGTTGCGCAAAGCTTCGAACGACAGAACCCAGACTCGATCATAGCGCCACCGCAAGCTGCACCAGCTTCACTAGCACAGACGAATGCGCTCCAAGTACCGACCACGCCAAACCCAGCGGCGAACCTCTTCCAACAAATCCAACAGACACCCCTGGATCAGCAGGCCCAAGCAGCCTTACTTGCGAATCTGAACCAGACCATTGCGCAGGCGGTGCAGCAGGCCGTTGCGCCATTCCTCAGCATCCTCCAAAACACACCAAACGGACAGGCCGCCACACCCCTCTTTCCTATCCCGTCCCCTCACCTACCGTCTATCGACAGCGTAAGACCGGCGGCCGATCCAAAATGGTACTTTCCTCCTATATCAGCTACTGCGAACGATATTCGACCGAGCGACGTCCACAGGTCTTCTCCGCCCATAGCAGAAGAAGCGCAGCCACAGACCAGAAACCGCAATGAGATCAGCTCGCCTATGGTTGCTCGTCGAAGCAGCCCCAAGGTCCTGGTGCAAAGGCGACAGAGTACGACGAAGTCAAAGCAACGTTTCCAAAACCCAAAGGCAAATGTCGAGAGGCCAGAGAGCTCGCATTCGCTGCCTGCGTTGTGTTCCAACAATGATAATGACACACCGAGTGGTAAAGGAGGGAGAGCTCGGTCAATTCGCAAGTACCACTTTACGGACGAGGACGACGTATATATCAGCGAGAGTAGGGATCTCCACAGTATGACCTTCAAGGCAATCAAAGACAGCAAAGCCAAATGGTCACAATGGCCTCTCAGTGCGTTCTACAGTCACTGGAAGGAATGTTTGAAGAACAAGAATCTCCATCTACGGGACGGGTTGGGGACAGTGTCGATCGCACAACACACCTCGGGAACGCCAGTCGAGCATGAAGAGCACTTTTTCTCAAGCATCGAGATCCCAGAAACGTCGTCGGCCGAACATCGCCTGCCCACACCGAGTTCATTGGAGCAGGATAGCCACACCGAAAGGGCTGCCGTGCCTTCCTCCTCGCATTTCAATGAAGATGAGCTCGAATTGCTCTCACTGGCCGGCGCTGACGTTAGCGATGTTCAATCCCGGCATAGCTCTCAGTACGTAGACGACGAATACCCAACGCCTGACGAACCAGTTCCGTCTATTGAAGGCGAAGAGTTCCCAGATCTCCGAGACGAAAATGACTTTCAAAGAGAGCTGCAAGATGAGCTACAGGACGAGCTAGAAGATGAGCTGAAAGTCGAGAACTCGCCGACGCCAGCAGCTGTCCAGCCCAAAATTTTGCCCAGCACGATACCAGAAACTCAAGAATCAATACTCGTTGTCTCAACACCTAGCCGGAAACAACCTCCCAAAACACAGCCGAAGTCGAAGTCGAAGCCGAAGCCCAAGCCAGCACCACTCAGCCGCGCGGCCTCAGACGACCTTGACTTAATCGGCTCGAACGATGAGCCAACGGCAAGCCAGGTCTATATCAAGCAAGAGCCTTTGTCTCCACAGGTGACGAGAGCACTCTGCAGTTCGCCAGCGCCCAAGACGCCGTGGACCGCGCCACATTCTTCTGGACTGATGGCGAAATCGACTGGCAAGCTGGACAAAAAGGCATACTACAGAGGAGTGAAGCAAGGGTGGGCCGAGCGCAAGGGCAAGACAAGCAGTTCGCAGAAAAGGAGAAGTCTCAATCTCATACCCGCGGTGAAAAATAGATCGCGGGTAGAGCATGACTTGGGAGATAGCGAGGACGAGCTGGCTTGTACGCTGTAAATTAGCGAACGATATCCATATCATATGCTACGTCTCCAAGACGCTGAGGCCGAGCTCATGATTTTCCAATGTTTGGCTTGATGACTTTTTGAGCTGCTTCCCACGCCCTGCCCCCATTCTTGGGCTACCATTTATTGCGACCGCTCACACGAGTTGAGTAAACATGGCAGCAACCTCATTGGAACAGGCATTGAGAACGGATATGTGCATTGAAGTTCTGATGTAGGATACGCTTGGGTATAGCACTGCTCACGGATCATTGCGTACTCCGATTCACTCACAAGCCATTAAGCACGCCCTGCACGCCAACACTGCTCACATCTTCTCTCCTCGCGATGAACAGCTTCAATTCCTGCGCGTCCTGACCCGCGCCCCTCAGTCTGTCTCTTAGCGCCTCATGCCCGACAATAAACAGCGTGCTCACGTCACTGAGCACGTCCATGGCGCCTGGCTCCAGCTCATCGCCAGTAGGCCAGCTGCGCACAAGTTCCGCATAGCGATTCATATCCTTGGACACACTGAGGCCGCCGACCTGGGATACGGTGAACTTGAGCAAGTTGGACAAGACAAGGGCGCGCAGGCCTCGCGCCAGCTCGGCCAGGAAAAGGGACAAGTTGCGCCCGGAAAGCGCGCCGCTGGCTTGCTGGGCGACGCGGGAGAGAAACGCTGCTACCTCGCGACAGGCTGCTGTTTCGCTTGTGACCATGAGGTCCGTGTCGTCTCGGGGCCGGAAGTCTGTCTTCTTCTGCTGAGCCAAGCATCTACTTACCCAATTGAGTGATGCTGTCAGTGTGAGGTTGAGGATGTTGGAGAGTTTTGCTTCCAGCGTTGTCATTGTGCCATTGGTCGACTTCTCGATTTCTCGTCGGATCGTCAGGTTCGGCGTACATAGCGGAAGCAAGATTGTAGTGATAGTCTGTTGAAGGAGGTGCAGGATCGTGGTTATGGCATGGAGGGAGGAAAGGTGGGTGAGATCAGGTGGGGTTTTGGAGCTCTCTTGCGAAGCAGCGTGATCGGAGGCACTTCTGGTAGTCAGCACCAGTTGATATCGCAAAAGTTGTGTGACTTACGAATCGAGAGCGGTCTCCAGGTAGATGTCACCCATTTGCTGCAATAGCAAGTTCAAGAGGTTCTGAACGTCCTTGGGCGTTTCATTCCCCGGTGACAATTCCAAACCACGGCCTACGCCCTCAGCCAACCATTTCAACATACGCTTTGCGGTGGCCAAAGATAGCTTTCCATCTTCATCCGTGACCTCGATCTCCTGCTTCGCCTGTTGATCATCCTTTACGCCAGCAATTCGAAGCAGAGTCGCTTTTTGACTGGCGGGCAAGTCGGTGCTTTCCAGACGGTCCATGTACGCGTCTCGTGCAGACGACGCAAGCTCCTTACCTCGCTGCGCCAAGGAGCCGAAATACGATGTGGGCATCTTTCTTCGGCGAGAGTGGTAGATGGTGAACTTGAGAAGCAGGGAAGAATATAGCTCTTCCAGGTTCTTCTTCTCTCGCTCGATATAGGACGATCCAATGAAATACCGCGAAAACAATTCCTCAAGTTGTTGATCCAAAGTAGCCGCTACTTGCGACGTAACGGGCTCAGGATGCTCAGTCAGCCCGTGTGCCTTCAGGTCTTCGACAAGTTGCGTGATGTAGGCTCTCGATGCTGCTAGAGCGCGTAGGAATGCAAGACTTGAGAGGTCGTTCGCCTTGTCTAGCACCATTTCCAGGCGCTGCTGGATTGACTGTTGAAAGATGCGCTCAATAAACCTAATGAGAACCTCTTCGTAGTAGGGGAACGCGCGCTTGATAATCGCAGATTCTTCTTGCACAACGATCTTGACCTCATCGATTAAAGACTGCAGGGTTGGTTCGACGGCTGGAGGTTCCATGTCAGGGTCTTGTAGAGCATCCCAAGCTTCGTCATTCAACGCGAGCTCCTCAGAGACAAGTTGGTGACGATCGATGAAGAACGAATGTTGGCTGATGTAGGTCGCAATGACGCTGGATCCATCACTGAAGCCTCTCAATGCAACCGCACAGTCTCGCATGCCATCGTAGTTTGGCCTCCTGTAGCATTCGTCGAATTTGCTCAGCAGATCTTGCTCCAAGTTTTCCAGAAACTTCTCGATAACTTCCCTTGTATTATGCTTTTGCTGAGCCAAAGTCTTCCTCTTGTTGCCATTGAGCTCTGCACCATTTGTACGCGGGTTGTTCTCGGGATCAAGACGCGCGCTGATTCGCAAGAGTTGGCGCGCGATCTCGGCGCAACGCACAATGCCACCACTCCTGCGATGGTCCTCCAAGATGTTGAGTTCGCCTCGCTCACTGACCTCCTGCCAGCATTCAATCAGGAACTTGGCGTCCATAGCTCTCTTGCGTTGTCGGTCCAGCTCTTCCAGCCTCTCTCCAATGCGCATAGCAATGTTGCCCCCCGAATCGGGGCCTCCATCATCACCGCCGTTTAGCGAGCTGTCTAGCTTCTGGAAGCGATCAATGGCCTGCTCGAGCCTTCTCCCCAACGACTCGACGTTCTGGTTGTGTTGCGCCTCAGCACGCCTGACTGCGCCCGAAAGCTCATTCTCCCTCTCTTCGAGATCTTCCGACTGGCTGTTCAGGCGGTTCAGGGCGTGTTCGAAGGTACGAATTAGGGGCTTGGGATCGAATGCTTGCTGACTCGAGGCGGGCGCTGACTTGCGAGAAGCTGGTACGGCACTGTCGGAAAGTTCTTCGATAAAGTCCTTGACAATGAAGTCTTTGCTCTAGTAAAGTCAGCACGACGTTGTAAGACCAAGTGCTGGAGCAGCCAACCGAAAAGGTCTCCAATGTGAACTGTGGCGCGCGACCACCAGATGCTGTCCTCGATGTCTGTTGCGTGAGGATCGACGCCGTCTCCGGATTGAGGTTCGACATCCTGACCCCTCGAGAAATCCTTTGTCGCGCAAGCAGTCAAGTGTCGGGCAATTGCGAACGATGCCCTCGTCTCCGCGGGTGTCTGGCCAGGTGGTGCCTTCCTCAAGCTGGTGCCCCAGGGCAGTTGCGGATCATGAAGAGTTTCATACACATTCGAGTGGAGCCCTGCACTACGTAAATCGCTGTGTGCACCCGGGTTTCTGGGCTCAGTGTTGTTTAGTGTTATGATCAACACCCCAGCTGCTAGCTTTCCAGCTCGAGGTCGTGGAGTGTGGCTTGCGCCCCGCGTTCCGCGTCTGGGTCGTGGCTGCCAAAGAAGTGACCTCATGCACGTCAAATCAGCCCTGTTGCAGCATCCTTTCTCCAAGACATGAGCACGGAAGCATGCCAGACATGATGCTCGCTCTTCTTGGCACTTGCGACGACGAACGCGCAATGACAACGCCTCGAGAAGGCTGAGCACAGGACGATGCGCTTGGCCGCCTGTTCGGCAGCAGCGGAGCGCCACAAAACGTGGCTGCTCAACCTGTCAACTTTGCGGCTGCAGCATACCATCTCACGTCTCCGCCCAACTCACACCAGCGGTTCCGGCACTCATTGCTTGATTTCTTTTGTTCTTCTTCTTCTGCTCTCATAGACTACTTGTTTTGTCACTCAACACCTTGCAGAATCTTCCACAATGGCTTCGGCAACGGGCGTCACACCCAAGCAAGAGACGGCCTTCCGCCGAGGCACTTACCAGGGGAAACAGTTGACTCCGAAGCAGCGCGAGGAGCTTATGAAACCCTTTCTGCCATCCGAGCCTACCTCATCGTCCGACCGCGAACTCAAGAAAGCAGCAGCCACGCGCCGGCGCAAACCGACCAGCAAGAAGCGCACCGGGCCCATAAAAGCGTTCATATACTTCTTCGTGTACCATGTCATCGCACTACTGTTCTCCGTCTTCTTCCGCTTTCGTCGCGCATACAGACTTGTCAGAGGCAAAGTCGTTGAACTGCTCAAGTACCACCACCGTACCCCGGAATTCATTGCGCACGATGTCAAGACGCTGCAAAAGTTGCCCAAACACCTGAGCGTTGTCGTAGACTATCAAGAGGATGATGAACACCAGGGCAACGCAGGGCTGGAAGGCCTAGTCAACGATGTCTGCGAAATCGCAGCCTGGACCGCGTCAGCTGGCATACCGTTCCTGAGCGTGTACGAGAGGACTGGTATGCAATAACCCGTACTGAGCGCGAGAAGGATACTGATAGCTTGTAGGTGCGCTTAAGAACTACCTGCCTCAGACTCACGCCAGCATCTCGAATACCCTCGAGGCCTACTTTGGGCCCCGCAGAAAGCCTACCCTCTCCCTCCGCGCACCTCATCTCAGCTCCTACTCCCCGCCAAACTCACCTCCCCAGACCGCGAACTCGGAGGAAGATCTCAAGGAAGAACGCCAGCACCTCACTGTTCTGCTTCTCTCTGAACACGACGGCCGCGACACGATCGTTGACCTGACAAGGACTCTGGCAGAGATGGCGCAGAAGGGCGATGTCAGGCAGGAGCAGATTAACATGGACTTGATCGACGCGCAGCTCAGCGACCATGTCAGCAGTGAGCCGGATCTCTTAATCTTGTTCAGCCCAACCGTGCAGCTGAAGGGGTACCCGCCATGGCAGCTGAGGCTCACTGAGATCTTGTGAGTTTGACCATGTTTCTCTGGTCTGAGCGAAGCTAACAATATATCCAGCCATTTGCCCGACAACAAGGGCGTCAACTACCAGGTCTTCCTGCGGGCGCTTTACAACTTCGCAAAGGTTGAGATGCGTCTTGGAAGGTAGTCGCGCGTGTGAATCTTGCTTTCCTATAGTTTCAATACCCCGGCTCTACAGCCTGTGAATCCATATGCGACTATCTCCAAATATTCCTGACCGCACAAGTGAGACTGTGATTCGGAATGAAGGCGAATGCATGCTGTAGCTGGTGTGCACATGTGCCACCTGCGGTCATGTAGGGGCTGAGGTTTCGTTTCAGAAGGCGGCGGGCGTATGGACGATATCACGAGTACGTGGCAGGAGTTGTGGAGGTATCTTTTGATGTAGAGGCTATCTACATCGTGTCTTCATGTCCATCGTGACCGCTTTTCGTGCGTCACCAAGTCATAGAAAGTGTAATGCACCTAACACCTGTATTCGTTGTAAGGTCGTCAAGTACACACTATCCACCCCACGAAACCCATGCAACCAGTAACCCAAACCATTTACTTGAGAGGAATGAAACGGGAAGAGTGAGTGGCACCAATACCGGGCCTACCGTGCTTGACGGGCTTGCTGCGAGGTTGTTAGCCGTGATCCTGCGTTTGTCCGTCCAGGGCTACGCACTATGAGATGGAGAATTCGGCGAGGTAGTGGCCAACCATCTCGGGCTTGATCTCGACCTGGTTGAACTCCTTGCCGGAGTAGACGCCGATGACAGAGCCGATCATCTCGGGGACGACGATCATGTCACGGAGGTGGGTCTTGACGAGGTCGGGCTTCTCGTTGGGCTTGGCCTCCTGCTTGGACTTGCGGAGCTTCTTGATCAGACCCATGGGCTTGCGCTTGAGACCGCGGTTGAACCTTCTGCGGGCACGGGCGTGGACGAGGTCGCGGAGCTCCTCAGAGCCGAGGTCGAGGAGCTGGTCGAGGTCGACTCCACGGTAGGAGAACTTGCGGAACGAGCGCTTGGCCTTGAGGGCTGCGTGGCGGGTTAGTTGTGGTCCTTCCATACAATGCCTCGCGTGCGTCTGTGAGATGCATTTCCCTCCGTCTTTCACTGCTTCTACAGTCTAATCTCCCACAGCATTATGAACAGAGGGAAAAGGATCGTGGCGAGATGGCGAGGGGCGTTGCGAAGGGAATTGGGAGTGAGATCGTACCGGCAGCCTCCTCGGCGTTCTAGTTGGCCGTTAGCAGTCGCAAAACAACAAAATGAAGCTGAAGAGCAGGACTCACGTATTCAGAGTCAGCCATGATGATTTGCGGTGCTACAAGTTAGTAGGACTCGAGGTTCGCAGAGGCGTCGTTGGGAGGTCAGTCAGAGGAGTGGTCGCGACTTCCCTCAATTTCGCTGGCTAAGCGAGTGGGCAAGTGTGGGACTTGGCAAGCGCGACCCGTCAGCCAATCAGCACCGCACCCCGCGAACATCATCACCGTCGCAAACATGACCTGCGAACATCATACAAACAAGTCAACTTGATGCTTCAGTCTGACCATGATGTTTGTGTTAAATGGCCATCCTAGTTAGACGTTGCTCTGCGATCGCGATCGCGATCGCTTACAAGGAACGCGCAAGATGCGCAGCACGTTCAGGACTGATCCATCTTCTTTAATCTTTCTCCCATGGAGCGATCGGAGATAGTTACAGCCGTCAAAGTGTCCGCCTTATTGAGAGGATCTCAGTGATGCTCTGTGTGGTTTTCGCACGCCGACAGATTCTCTTCTTGAGGCTGTACCCCACGTTTCTCTGGAAGGTGAAATCACTCTCACATGAAATCTCATAATGCTATTGATGTGTCTCCCTCGTCTCTCGATTCAATCGTTTGCGACGTCTACGATCACCGTGCTTAAGTAGCAGCCCATGTCGAAGTTTCAACAACTTGTACCACCGTAAATCGACCATGGCTGACTCTGAATACGTCAGTCCTGCTCTTCAGCATCTCCATCACTCGCATTTACACGTGCGGAGCGATTGGCGGTCACTACGATATACATGTTCACTCAGAGGATCAATGGTTTGTAAATGGGCGTGCATGGCTTCATTCAGGGTATCTTAGCAGACAAATATCGGAGTATTGCCGCATATCCGTCCTTCATATCCTTCCCGCAGCACGCTCGACACCGCCCAAAGGCTCTTGTTCGTACCGCATGATTCCCTGATTTGTCGGGAGATTGGCGTGATCATACTTCGTTGATGTTGGTGGGGTATCCGGAAAGCGATGCGCTTAGTCGAAGAGACCGAAGCCCATGTCGTCGTCGGACTCCTCCTTCTCCTCCTCCTTGGCCTCCTCAGCGGGCGCATCAGCGGCACCGCCAGCGGCAGCGGCGCCACCAGCAGCGGGGGCAGCACCACCGGCACCGCCGGAGGGAACGGAAGCAAGCTTCTCAGAGCCGGAAGCGATCAGCTGTGAGGGGTTAGTGTGTGGTCATTCGGTTTTACAGACTGTAGTCTGTTCATCATTGCGCGCATACCTCGTTGATGTCCTTGCCCTCGAGCTCAGAGATGAGCTGGTCGAGACGGGACTCGTCGGCCTCAATACCGACGGACTCAAGGACAGCCTTGACATCGGCAGCGGAGGGGGAGGTGTTACCACCGAGTCCGAGAAGGAGGTAGGCTGCGAGGTGCTTCATTTTGAATGTGGTTGTCGAAATGTGTTTCTGGGTAGGAACAGGAGCGCAATCGATTTAACCTAGCAGAATTAGAAATTAAGCGACAGTGGCCTAGGCGCAAAACAATCACGTACCGTTCTGACGGAGACTGGAGCTTCAAGTTCTCGTCGAGGGTAGCGACCGAAAGTTCGATATGTACGAAATTCCTTAGGGACTTGTGGCCCGGCATCGGCTAAACGATCGTCCCTAGCGCGAAGTCGAGTCGTGCACGGACGCTGGCCTGACCACGTGACGCTTGTCCTTTGGTTTATAAACTGCGTTCAGCGGGCGCCACTTGCTCCTTATTCTGTTCTTTGACTGTCTGCGCGCCCTCTGTCCTTCCGCCTTCGCCTCTCTACTCTCCGCGCGACCGCGACCGGTCCCATAGCGGCAATTCATAAACTCGTACATTTGCCTGGAAAGCATGTACGACTTGCCCAAGCGATACGACCGGTAACACTGAGTCAAACGCTTGCCAGTCGCCCACCATGAGCGTGAGTCTGACGTCGCGACCCACGCCTGAGACTTCGCTAATATCCTCTTCTCAGGCTTTCAGAGATATCATGTCCATAGTCGGACCCGGAGGCGCAAAGACGACAGCCGCTCCCAAGCAGGCGCAACCGCAGCCTACTGGAGCGCCGAAGCCTACCCCGCGACCAACAGCTGGGACGAATGGAGTGACGCCAGCACCGCAACTCAAGCGCAAGGCATCAGGACCAGCAGACAGCAGTCAAGTCAAGGTACAGCGCAAGGATAGTCCTGCTCAGCCTTTGCAGTACACCGGTACAGCTCGCCCAACCGCGGCGCCTGCAGCGGCGAGGCCAGGCCAGCCTACCACAACGACCGTACCGTACCGTGGAACTGCAGCACCATCGTCAGCGAAACCAGCGAACGCCCTCGCAAAGAAGCCCATGGCTTCCACAAGCACAGCAGCCCCTCCACGGAAAGCAACCCCTCCTGCCCCGAAGCCTGCTTCTGCAGTCACGACCTCAGCCTCAGCAGCTCCTGCATCGAAGCCCAAAGGATATCTCGCACTACTCCAGAAAGCTAAAGAGAAGGACTCCACCAAGCCTGCTGCGCCTCCAGTCACTGTTGCGAAGGGTTTCATCCCGACAAAGAAAGAGCGCCTGGCACTCAAGGCAGAGGCATCTGCAGCTAAGGGAAAGAAGCCAGGTGTAATATCAACAGCAAAGGCTGCAGATATCAAAGGTGAAGCTGCGAAGGCTCAGCGCAAACCAGCAGATGTTGGCTACCAAGGTACTGCGCGTCCAACAAAGGCACCCGCGCCGGTCGCCTACAAAGGAACCGCTCGCCCTCAGGCTGCTGCTACACCAACTAGCCGAGGTGGCACACCTGCAGCTAAGCCGAAACCGAAGCAAGATAAAGGTCGTTACGATGGTTATGCAGACTGGTCCGACCTTGATGACATGGAAGACGAAGAGGACGACTATGCCTCCGATGCTTCGTCTGACATGGAGGGTGGCATGTGGGATGTCGAGAAAGAAGAACAAGAGGCTCTCAAGTTCGCCAAGAAGGAGGATGCGGAGGCATTGGCGGAAGAGATGAGGCTCAAGCGCGAGAAAGAAGAGAAGAAGCGTAAGCTCCTGGCGCTGTCGAAGGCAGCTGCGGCCAAGAAGAAGTACTGATTTCCTTTCCTACCCTCGGCGTTTCTACGATTATACGGCATACCATACCATACCAGGACACAGGGCGTTTTCTGCATTTCGGCGATTGCATAGCTACGGAGCGGATTGCATTTCCCGGACACCGGTGCACGCATAGTGCACTCGAACCTGTTCATTCACGATTGTGTTATTATAGCGAGTCCCGATAGAGGGGACTCCACCTAGTGTATAGTTCAGAAGACTGTTGGTGGCAGACCTCAGTCACAAATACGATGACGAACGATTGCGCATACTGCAATCGACCCCCAACAGGTCCTTACGATACGAACGTGACGCACTTGCCAATATGCCTTGGTCACGTTGCAACGCTTTCCATGCCACTTCACAAGCTACTGATGCGCCTGTTTGTGTCCCAACCAGCTCACCAGCAAACGCAACATGTTCATGTTCGCTGTGTGATCCAACAGCCCATACACTCGCTCAAGCCGCACGTTTCAACACACACCCCATGGCCGACCTCAGTGCCCTCGCTCTAGTGACTATGTCGAGAGCATACACTTTGACGCCGCGACCCAGACACTTGTCGACCACCGCAACCCTTGTCCGCCGACTTCGACATCCTCTGCGCATGCACCGTGTCCGTCACCCTTCTGATCTACCCTCAGAATCTGGCACAGCCCCTTCTTGGTCTGATCAGAGACACCTATCAGTCGGAGATGGCGGGCTCGAAGAGCCTACATCTCAGGGTTCGCCGTACGAGTTGATTGAGATCAAGGACAGAGGTGAGTATACCGTACAAAGGCACGGCAACATAGATCTGTATTGGAACAGTGTCATGGTAGAAGCGAGTCAGGAAGAGAAAGGGAGGAGGAGAGTGGCTGGAGAAGGTAGGGAAAGGAAGAGAAATGGTCGCGTGCTCGACAACACAGAGCAGCTCTACCAAACATTCCAGAGACGTCAACCAGATTGGCGTTCATCAACGGTGCCAGGACAAGCACTGTCTATTCCCGGCCGGACTTCACCAACAGTACCAAGCGACAACGCATCTCATGCCGCAACTCAACATGGCTGTGATGCTAGCGAGGACCGCCACATTACACTCACTGAGAACACAAGTGTCACCGGTTCTAACGCCCAGCAAGCTAACAACTCACGGCTAACATGGAATTCAGCACTCACTCGAACTCTAGCCAGTCCCGGTGTTGATTCCTCAGTAGCCTCAGAAATCAAGGCGCGGGCTGGCCAGATGCCAAATGGCCAAGACCCAGGTGATGAAGTAAACATGCGCGCCGTCAATATGGTTCCAAACTTCAGCTACCCTATCGTAAACGCCCGCTGGTGCGATGCATGTCACGCCTCAGATTGGCCTTGCCTCGACGGCTTCGAGTGCGACAACAGTGCTGGAAACGAACCGCGTCTGCCTAACGGTCGAGGTGGGTTTGTGACCGACACGAGCAACGACGACGTCAGCTTTCTAGACCTCACCCTCTTCAGTGACGTTGGCGTGGACTCGTTGTACCGTGAACCCACACCCACAGCTGCATCACATCGGTCTCCAGACGCAGGCTCGATCTTGAGAGATATCCTCGAAGCGGAGGAAGTGGAGCTGTATCGAGAGATCATGAGCCACAATCCGCGGTTCACGTTGTTACTTGATCGAGCCGAGAACAGGCAAGTTTCCCTGGTCACGAAGCTGGGCTCACTCACCGAGCACTCCATGAAGAGAGTTGCTGACCTTGAAGGGCGCGAGAGTTGCCGCAAGACTCCAGCGTTTGATGGCGGATATGAAGATCTGTATATCGATGACCCTGTCACGCTGGTGCAAGCCTTCAATCTTATGGACCGTGTTCTGGAAGGGTGTTGGAAGCGTGAGTGTTCGCTGCTAAATACTTTGCTCGACGTGAGGGATCGGAGAGACAAGCGGGGGAACGCGTTGTTAAGGTTGCTGACCTTGAGTTCGGATGGTGGAGATAGAGTGCGATTCTCTTCACGGAAGAATATTGTGACAACCCGTCCGTCGCTCGGTAGCATGTCCAGCTCATCTGAGACTGGATCGGGCACGAGTAGCGATACGAATCTGAGCAAGAAAGCGCTGGATGCGCTACTCCAGGTCGCAGTTCAGAATGTCAATATCTTGCGGGAGGATCTTAAGGATGTTGATAGACTGCTGTTTGAGAGCGACTAACAGACTGAACAGTCCACCGGTTCGAAAATGCAGTAGTCACATGCGCATCGTAAATTATCGTGCACCCAGAGCTTGCACATCGGACACAGTCCCAGCTTTCGAGATCGATGGAGTACGATCAGAGAGTTTGAGAGGAGGCTGAATGTCAAACTCGAACCTTGCATGGTCAATTCACAAAGCACCGCACACCACCAGGTGCACTCCAGAATGCAAACACCGCTGCAAGACATTAATGCAAGACACGGCGCACGGCGGTAGGCGGCCTCGAATTCCAGGCCCGGTTGTCTCGAAGAGGTATTTCGAGGTCAACGATGTCTCGTGCAACCCCAGCCTCATAGTCGCACAAGCAGCCTCTCCGGCAACCGAGCCACGCAAGACCTCCCGGAGGTCGCTATGATGGTTGCTTGTTTGCAGATCCCGATGAGGCTGGTGTTGCACGGTTATAGGATCTGCTCTGCGTTGGGGCTGAGGTTGCCGTTGGCCGAGCAGTATGCCGGCAAGTGGAGCTTTGTTTGCTACTGAAAACAAAGGATTGTTCCCCAGACAAAGGTGTTTGATGGACAAAGCGACAATCAACTACTGAGCATACTCACAGCTTACACTACTGACCTGCGAACCGATGTCACTGCGATTGCATTTCACGATGCATTGACTGACTCGAAGGAACACTGACTGTTTACCTGCACAGCTCGAAGACATGTCTTAAAGCAGCGGAATGTATATTGACACCGCTCCTTCAAAGTGGTGGTGAACAGACTATCGATAGAGGCGTTCGATAAACGGTAGCCTCCTCAACATCGACTGGCTGACGAAGCTGCCTGCGTTGACGGCCTCGCTTGTTCGATGGATGCGTGCGAAAACGACCGGGATGCATTGTGAAACAAACCGTTGTCGTTTTCAGACAGGGGTCGGAAGCGCGTGGTGACGGGTAGGTCCATCCTTGCATCATCTTCTCGTCAGGACGGGATCACGATCAAGATTCAACAGTTTGACTCCGGCAGTGCCGTCGTCGGAAGACAGGCTCCGGATCGCTCGAGTGCGTCGTGGTGAAAGTTACCACGCTGCAGGTACTCGGTGATCCGCGTTCCCGTGGAGCTTACCAGAGGTCTTCATGTGCCTCCAGGATGCTGTTCCAGAGTGCCTCAGGCCAGGTCTCGAATCTGCCAGGAGGGTGCCCGAGACTGGCGACGGGCGAAAGTTGACATTTTGCGCCGACGGAGAGGTACGGCCCTGCTGTGGAGACACATTTCACTGCCACGATGTCAACGCGTGCTGGCAGCGTGTGCACCTGGGTAGTCCACAAATGCAGAACTACAGCGAGGAAGACCCTGATCAGCAAGGTGAGGAGAAAGCAGTGAGGGGTGCGTGAGCCTTTGACGACAGGATGCATCTGCAGCGTCTTGGGGAGGTCGCACAGCAGCGACGACGGTTCCTCGCCTTGGTGCTACGCCAGCCACGATGACGGGAGCGAAGTGCAACGTGAACCGTGGACGCAGGGCGTCGGGAACGTCTGGCTGCTGGGAGGAGGTACACAATCCCGCCCCTTGTCCGGTGGGCTCTCCAGCCTTTGTGTCTGCTTTTTGTCCGATGCCATTCAGCTGTCCAGTGCCGCGAGTATTCCAGCACCGCAGCTGCTGTCAGCATAAACCACGATCGTGCCTGAGCTATCGAATTGCTGCACCACAGAGGTCCCAGCGAACGCGCTATTGATAGGTCAATCAACCGTCATTCACCGTCGCGGTGCAGCGCGCTATCGCCCGATCTAAGGTAGTCGGCGCCGCAAGCTCATTTCCTCGTGCCAATCGGTAGCCTCGCCAACAGGGCCTAACGACCAGCGCCCGGACTCCTTTCTCCTCGCGACCCACACACGTCTGTCTGTACGAAGCACACGGGCGCTGCTCGCAGTCAGTCCCTCACGCCGCCGTGCAGGCTGCCTCTTCTCCCCAGCGCCCATCTCACCGTAGTCAATCGTTTTCACGACGCCCATCGCCCGCCCGCCGCAGCAAACTGCACCTAATACACCCGCGCTCCCGCTATACACCCGCCAAGCTTAGCACCTTCCCGCGTCACCCCCGGCCGCTCCTGAATCCGAGTCGAACCACGCCATCGCGCCCTCTGCATCGCCCGCGAGCGCGACTGCCAGCAAACAACAACGCCGCTCCCTTGGATCATGTCTGCGCCTTGAGCTCGTAAACACCGCACCCACTCCGCCCACGGGCACCGCGACATCGACGCATATACACTTCTATTCTTTCCGCACAGCCCTGGTGTGTCGCCATGAGGGACTCGTTCGCTTCCTTGCTGGCCTCGCGCGCCGGCAAGCTGGCCCTCTCGCTGCTCTTCACATCTTCCGCCCACGCACTGAGCTTCACGCCCGTTCCATCACCCAACCTTAATCTCGACCAGCTCGGCCGAGTGGCATTCGCCGGCGACTTCGACTCGATATCGATATACCAGTATGAGGGCCAGAACCAGGCCAACACCGGACGCACCGGAGCCCTCCTTTCGCGGTACCCCAACGGCGTATTTGCCCCCATTAATGAGACAGATGCCGACATCAAGGCCATGTGCACGTACCAGTCGAATGGCCAGGACCGCATAATGTTCGCAGGAAACTTCACCAGTGTTGGAAGTCTTGCTACACCCGGCGGTGTTGCGCTGCTCGACCCCAACACCGGTAACGTGACAGCCATGGAGGGTCTGAATGGAGCAGTGAACACTCTCTACTGCGACGGCGACCAGGTCTACCTTGGCGGCTTCTTTACAGGGATCAACTCCAGCAACGCCATCATCTGGAAGGACGGGTGGCAAGAGTTGTCCTTCGAGGGTTTCAACGGTGTCGTCAACTCGATTACGAAGGCGCCAAACAGCAACATCATCTTCGGAGGAGAGTTCAATGGTCTGGGCGGCGGCAATGCGACAGTAGCGACTGAGAATGACACTCAAATCATTCCTATCGCCAATGCCAACATCTCAGCTCAGACGAGCTCGGGACTGCCTGGATTCACCGAACCAAAAGACATTGTCTGCAAAGGAGATTTCGCAACCCAGGGTTCAGGCTCGACCTGGCTTCTTTCCGACCGCGCGTCCGGCTTCTGGAAAGCTCAGTTCGGCTTTGGCTTCCGTCCTACCAAGCTGCGTCTCTTCAACACCGATTTTGAGGGCCGCGGCACCAAGACATTCCGATTCACTGCGCTTCCAGACGGCGGCATCATGAACTTGACATACACCGATCCCTCGACTGGCCGGATGGCATATTGCGACGCCAGGTGCCCCCTTCCAGAAGGCAACACCACCGCACAAGACTTTGGTTTCGTCAATAACATCGGGATGAACGCATTCCAGCTCGACATCTCTGACTGGTACGGCAACGGAGCAGGCTTGAACGGCATCCAGCTTTTCCAGGATGAAATGTACTCCTACGCTATCAACGACTTCAACGAGCCAGCGAACTGTAGCGCAGGGACCTCCTCTCTTTCGCAGTCGACCACCA
This sequence comes from Didymella glomerata, assembly GCA_030271015.1. NCBI lineage: Eukaryota > Fungi > Ascomycota > Dothideomycetes > Pleosporales > Didymellaceae > Didymella > Didymella glomerata. Next base: position 1,252,862 of record JAJOHN010000005.1, on the reverse strand, counting down.
CTGGCTCATGGCAGGTGACACCTTCGCACGATAGCTTCTCGCAGTACCTCACCACTGTCATCCAAGGTCCAGAGATCTCGACCGACGCAGCAACCGTCACTTTCTACCCGGACCTCAAGCAGTCGGGCAACTACTCAGTAACCATCTATACACCTGGCTGTCTAGGAGACGGCACATGCGGAAGCCGCGGACGTGTCAACGTCACGACGCAGATGTCTCAGAGCGGACAGGATGCAGGATCGGACCTCTACCAGACAAACAACTACGACAAGTATGACGAGATCTACAATGGCCCCATCAGCATCCGGGACGGTTTCAGGCCTTCAGTAACTCTGAGGCCTGCATCTGGGCAGGGCCCTTCCGCAGTGACTATCGTTGCTCAGAGGGTTCGATTCACCTTATTGAAGGCTACGTCTGGCAACTTGAACGGCCTCTTCGAATACACGCCTGGCCAAGCACTCGCCGACATCGAGCTTTCCAATTCCGTCATTACTCAAGCTGGAGCTAGCCTTACACCTCGCGAGAAGGCTGTTGTCGTGAGTGTCACAACCGGCAATGACAACCTTTACGTTGCTGGCAACTTCTCCACAAACGATGGCCGCAACAACATCTTCAGCATTGCCAACAACGCTGATGAGCCCACCGCACTGGCAGGCAACGGTTTGAACGACCAAGTTATGACCATGTTCCACAACGATAGCACGCTTTATGTTGGTGGTAACTTTACCAACACAGATGACGGCAAGTCACAGGGACTCAACGGCGTGGCCGCCTACACCAACAACCAGTGGACACCTCTCGGCGCTGGTGTTGAGGGTGTCGTACTGTTCCTCGTACCGTTCGACCTCAACATTACTGCGAACACACCCGAGCAAGTTCTTGCTGTAAGCGGCTTCTTCGGCACAGTCAACAAATTCGGCGATAACCCTGCAACGGTTGTCGACGGTCTTGCTGTCTGGGTACCGTCTCAGAACAACTGGTTGCACAACCTCAACTCGACTACGTTTTCGGCCTCAGGTAGGCTGATGACGTATGCAGACGCAGGCAATAACCGATGGTTCGGTGGCTCTATCACATCAGGATTCCTCGGTGCCAACGGCGCTGCTGAGCTCAACAGCAACGATGACGAGCTATCACTCCGCACTTTCCCCATCGAGCTCAAGGACCAGCAACAATCGACTTCGCCTCGCAAGCGAGCCATCATGGATGGTGATGACCTGACGACTACTGGAGTTCGCACTGGTTTCTTCTACAAGGAGAACGGCATCAATAAGACTATCCTGGCTGGACACTTTGCTGCCGAGGGTACCGACGGTCAGAACATCACGAACGTCCTGATCATCGACGGCAACGACTCCAATAAGATCACTGGCTTTGTCGAGCAGGTCGACGCCAACTCTACCTTCGCCGCTGTCGCCGTGAGCAACAACACGCTCTATGCCGGAGGTGTCGTCACCGGAACAGTCAACGACAAGACTGTTGCTGGCATTGTCGCTTATGACCTCTCATCGAACAGCTTCCCGAACGTGCAGCCTCCGGCGCTTCAAGGCAACAACGTCACCGTCAATGCTATCGCACCTCGACCCAAGTCTGGCGAGATCTACGTTGGCGGACGCTTCCAGTCTGGAGGACAGTTCACTTGCCCTGGCCTTTGCATGTGGAACAGCGATACCAGTCAATGGAATCGACCTAACAACAACGTTGCTGGCGTCGTTAACGCTTTGGTCTGGACCTCTGACACTACTCTGCTTGTGGCGGGTAACCTGACATTCGGCGACAACAGCACCACGATCCTTTCGTTCGACCAGTCGAAGAACCAATTCACTGAAGTCGTGGGCGCCAACAGTCTACCAGGACCTGTCACTGCGGTTACCGTTGCCACCAAGGAGGGAGACGAGCTCTGGGCAACGGGCAACAGCACCGATGGTACTGCATACCTCCAACGCTTCGACTCAAAGAAGTGGACCGCCGTCGACCCTACTTTGTTCGGAGCCGGCACAGATATCCGTGGCATTCAGGTGCTCAGTTTGTCTAAGAACCACGGAAGCGCAGATCTCATCGATCGCGACCAAGACCTTCTGCTTATGGGGCAGATCAACATTACCAACTTTGGCACTGCGTCTGGCGCCTTGTTCAACGGCACCACTCTGATGCCTTTCCTACTTTCTACAACATCCGAGAACACTCCTGGAAGCCTCTCGTCAATCTTTGTCGAGAACCCTAACATGTTCTTCAGGCAGTCCAGTAAGTAAACCCTGATTCCCACTGCACCCAACAGAGTGTCCATTCTGCACACAAACAGTGTACATACAGACACCGAATACCTTCCGTTTCTCCAAACATACACATGCTAATAACATAACAGAGAAGCATCTCGCTGTTGGGTTCATTGTTCTCATCGCTCTCGCCATCGCGTTGGCACTCACTTTCCTCCTCGTTGTGATCGGCATCGCCATCGAATGGTACCGCAAGAAGGCACAAGGCTACTCACCAGCCCCACAATCTTACCCTGATCGGCTAGGCAACGTAGGACGTCTACCGCCTGAGCAATTGTTCGGCACGCTTTCCGGTCCACGGGCGCCCACAATCTGAGGGTCAAAAGACGAAAGCGAGCGCCTACTGCGGTTGAAGAGAGCGAGGCATGAAAACGATGGATACCTCCACGCTGGAAACCTATGGGAGGCCTGACGTGGATCACAGCAAGTGCTGGACATTTCCAAGCAACACGCTTCCAACCGGGCAACGTTCCCCAATGATTTGGTTCCGGATGTGATTTCACATACTTCACAGGGATGCTGGAATGATTGTACAATGTGGAAGCAGGATGTACAGGATCGCTGTATATTTCACCAGCGAGTACCCCCAGGGATGGTTTACGTTTCTTTCGTGGCCCTCTGAGGCATTTATCTTTTGTGTGTTTGATACCACTGGCGCGCTCATGCAGCCCAAAGCATTTCCTATCTCTCAATTTCTTTCGTGTGTGTCCGTCTTGAAAGAGCGTAATTGTTTAGGTGGATCCTTTGAGCGACTTAGCCTTTGCGCCATCGTAATGTGTACTTCTAGTAAGCATAGAAGAGCGAGCGAATCTGAGCGATGCGCGATGCCGGTGCGCTTGATGCGTACCTCGAGTCGATGTGTACATACAGAACGCGTTGTTGGGGTTGGTAGGGTACAGGCAGCAAGGAAGGAAGTAGTGTAGTCATAGTCGAAATGGTAGTTAGTACCTTCAGCCCTTTGGCGCCCTAAGTGACAGACGAGAGATGATGCGGATGTCGGGATTCTTCCGAGGCTGAAGGTCAGCCGTCAGAAATCTAACCTACCTTGGATCAACCCCACTCGTCGCACTTGCTGCTAAAGCGATTCGGGCAGGAAGTTGACATCCGGGCGATTTGCACAAGTGCGTGAGTGTGCAGAAGCTGGGCGTCAGCATACGTGTAAGCGACGAAAACAATTGTATAAAGACGCGAGACTGTACTCAGGTCTAAATACCACTTTTTAAGTACTCGTCGTCACCATCATCCACATCTTTTATTCCACCAGGACTGTCAACCACCCAAGCTGTCTACCGCAAGCTGCTGTCAACCGCCAGCATGTCCTCGACCAAACCCACCATTCTCATCGTCCCAGGCTCCTTCTCAGAGTACGGCATCTACAACCCCTTCCTCGCCCAGATCCGCGCCCAAGGCTTCACCGCCCTCGCGCTCAAACTGCCCTCCACGCAGAAGCGCTACCCGCTGCCCCCAGCTACGTTGCAAGATGACGCCGCGCATGTCCGTGGCGTCGTCGAGCACCTGATCAATGAAGCTGAGGGCGCGGAAGTCGTGGTCTTGGCGCATAGCTATGGCGGCACGGTTGCGACCGAGGCCCTGGAGGGACTGGGTGTGAAGGAGGGCAAGGGCGTGAGGAGGTTGGTGTTTTTGAGCGCTGTTGCGCCAAGGGTGGGTGAGAATCAAGTCAGTGCTATGAAGTTGGAGGAGGGGTTTCTGCCGGAAGTGACGGTGAGTCTTGTTTCTTGTTTCGAGGCTGCTCCGCTTTGACGGCGTGTGTGGCTCGGTCGCTGCGTGAGCCGCTGCGTAGAAATGGTGTTTGTGCTTTGTGTGCACCGTGCAAGTGTGCAGGGAAATGCTGATGTTGGATAGGACGGGTACATGCACATGGATCCCGTTGTCATGGCGCCCTTTGTGGCCAACGACTTGCCGTATGCGCAGGCGTACGAGAACGCGCTCCAGCTGCCTCATCACTCTGCGGCGTCGTTCCAGAGTGAGGTTACAAAGTGTAGTTACAAGGAGATTCCGTTGACGTATATCTTCTGCGAGAGGGACATGGTCATTTCTCCCGAGATCCAGCAGAGATTCATCGATACGATTGAGGAGGTCAGTGGGAACAAGGTTGACGTGAAGAAGATTGATGCAGGACATGTGCCGATGTGGAGTAAGCCGGACGAGACTCTTAGGTTGCTTCTTGAGGCTGCGCTGCAGTAGATGTGTCACTAAGGAATTGGATAATGGATGCACTTCCACGCTTTAGTACGGCGATATGTGACGACATATCATAAGAAGGGAGAGCTCACCAGCATGGGAGCTACATTTAAATGGTCGAGAATTCTCCGCGCAGCGACGACAAGATCGATAGACTTGAGAGTGCTTGCAACCCCTTGCAAAGATACAGACCCAACTGATTAGACGATTCTTCGACGCGGAAAGATTGGGGGAAGATGTCGTTGCATGATCAGCGCGAAACACTTTACACATATGTAGACTCGAGTAATCACCAGCGAGAGCAGTTATGCGCATGTAGGGATAGTGTAAAATTGCAAGTTGGGTTAATCAAGATTCGCTCAAAGAATATCTCCGTTCCGTCCGCCTCGTCCGAATATAATCGACTAGCCATGCTCAAGCAGCAATATATGTACAGTGCGTGAAAGCCCTTAGGCATGGACACCGTCGCTGGTAAATCACTATCCCGCCCTCTTTTGGCCCTGATCGTCTGGGGCGCCGCGCGTAAACAATCTCAAAGTGCGTCGCTACCACTCGTCCTAGGCACGTCCATCTGTCTTTACCTCAGTGGCTCAAGAGATAGTCGGCGCCGCGGTCTCTGACTTGGACTCGGTGGTGGCAGCGTTCACGCCCTCCGGATTCGGCGCATCAACAATGGCGGGCGCCTCCTTGGTTGCCTCGACATCCGCCATGGAGACGTCACCGTCCTTGTCGGCAGGCGCTGCAGCAGTCGGCTCAGCTGGTGCGTCCTCCTTCGGTGCTTCGTCCTTCGTCTCTTCTGTGGGCTCGGCCTTGGTCTCCTCCTTGGCCTCTTCCTTAGATTCCTCCTTCGACTCCTCGGTCTCTTCCTTCTTCTCGACCGCTGGTGTGTCAGCCTTTGCAGACTCAGACTTCTCGTCATCAGCCTTGACGCCGTTTGTAGCCGCAGGTGTGGTCTTCTCGGCAGACTCTCCATCAGCAGAGGCAAGTGCACCATTCCACTTGTTCAACAGCTCGGTGGAGCGTGACTTGAAGTTATGCACCTCCTCCTTGGGGATGTTATCCAACTTGATGATGGCCTTGAGAACCTTGTGGACCTTCGTCTTCTTAATGATGTCGGCCTCTAGATCCTCATGCTGCTCGAGCTGCTTCAAGTAGTCGGCCATGTTGGTCATGTCCTCGTCCTTGGGAGCCTGGTCGCGAGACAGGAAGCCCTTCTGCAGGCGGTGACGGAGGTACAGAACTGTGTTTGGTCAATAAATGCGCAAGTGGGAGATGTTGTTGTACTTACTCTGCTTCTCGCGCTTGATGAGACGCTCCTCTTCGGTCATGGGCGGCTCCTCTGGCTGAGCAGGGGCTTCCTCAGACTTCTTCTTAGACTTCGTCTCCTTCTTAGGCTTCGCAGCGGAACCATCCTTGGGCGTCTTGTTGTTAAGCTTCAGCTTGGTGGTCTTGGGTGTCTTCGCCGCAGGCTCGTCACCTTCGCTGCCATCCGCCTTGCGCTTCTTGGAGGCCTTCGCCTTCTTGGCTGAAGGTGCGGCGTCGTCGCCAGCGTCTGCCATCTCTACATCGTCAGAGTCGGCTGCAGCGATGCTCTTTCGCTTAGCGGCCTTCTCTTTTTTCTCCTGCTTCTCGGCCTCCTTAGCCTCCTTAGCCTCGGCATCCTCTTGCAGGGCTGCCTCGTGGCTGGCGAGCATGTTCTTGAAATATGCCAGATCGTGGCCCTCTGCGGCAATCTCGTATGCTGACCACAGTGCCTTGTTCTTCTTGGCCGAGTTGCCAGACTCGACGTCCTTCTTCACGTCCTCAATATCGAAGGTCAGGAGTTCAGTGTTGACTTGCCATGCACTATCAGAAATGTCAGTAAGTCAAACCTTGTAGTGGGGATAATGCGAACTCACAATTCGTTGGTACCGAGGAACATGATAGGATACCTGCGGTCCTTCGCGTTCTTGCCGCCCTCGAGGAAGTCCTCGCGGTATGTGCCGTCAATACGCTTTGCGCTGACAGGACGTTTGCTCAGGAGAGACTCGGGAAGCATCTCTTCGTCGCAAACGATGACAGGCCATGGCTGGTATCCGCGCATAGCAACCATATACATGTCTCCGGGCTGAGCATCGAGACGGAGCTCAGGCGCCTTCTTCTTGCCCTTGGCGGGTGTCTTCTTGGTCTTGTGCTCAGGAATGCCTCCTACTGACTTCCGCTTGCCGTTGTTCGTCTTCTTGGCTGGAGTGGTCGCGGTGCCGTTCGTGGCAGAAGCGTCGGCGGCAGGCTCGGCGGCAGGTGCGGCGTCTGTTGATCGTCAGCATCAGCATGATGTCGGGTGAGTCTATCAACGCGATGTTGCTCGCAACGGAGTAATCTTCGCGTACCTGTCTCGTTGATCGCTGCGGCTGCGTCAGGCTTCGCGTCGGCAGTGGTCTCTTCCTTCGCAGTAGTTGTTTCCTCAGGCTTCTCCTCCTCTGGGACTGACAAGTCGTCACGTCAGCAAGCGCCACGGTAAGTACGCGACAGTTCTCTTACCTTCAGCAACTCCCTCGGTCGCGATGACAGCATCCCCCTCAGAAGGCTTCGCCTCAGCGACAGCAGGCTCAGCTGCGGCGTCTGCGGGACGCGTTGGGATCTCGGTGGTGGTGGGCTCCGTCGCCACGGGTGCTGCTGAGTCGTCCGCCATAGCTTGTCTGGCTTACGGTTGCACGGTCTGTTGACGCGTAGAATGGGTGGGAGGCAGCGAATAAAGCTCGTGTGGTGTTGAACGCGCTGTGTGTACCGCGTAGTTGATGGGTCGCGACGTGTGTTGATGACGCGCGGTGGTGGTGAGGGTGGTTGGGTCGTGTCGTGGTGGAGTGGGGATATTTGGATTTGGGAGCTTCGGCCTGAGCGACGAAAGTTACGTCGCGGCCCACGTGACCCGGGGCGCGGTTGCTGTCGCTGCACTGCTGCCCCTGCTTTCACCAAATAAATGCGAGGTGTTTCACTGAGTACCTCCAAGTCACCGCCCCGAGTTTGATGTTGCTGCAGCTGCTGGGTGTCGAGATCGTAATGCTGTCTCGTAATGTTGCTGGTCGATTCCAAGGGTTTGGCGTAATGGCGCACGGCCCTCGATGGAGTACAGAAATCACCCCCTCGACACGCAGCGCAAAGGGTCCCGCGAAAGAACCTGAAAAGCTGACCGGGTGCGATGACCGTACGTGCTTGTCGATGCGCTGAAGACCCCCACCTCTTGCTTTGGTGATGAAATTCGATGGGTGCGTTGAACGATGCGGCTGCTCGGCTCTTACTGACAAGCCGCCAATGAGCTAAGCTGCGCCTTCCAGGTAAGGACGCGATTCGTCACAGCGAGTGGCAGCGGTGGCAGGACACGCAGCCCCAGTTCACATCTGCTCGCCTGTCAGTGCCTGTCTCTTTCACTATTCGTCCTCTGCCATACCACATTGACTGCAGCCTATATCTGAGAGCGACTGTGCGAGTGACCCAGCACCGGACCGAAGAGGAAGATTGCAGGACGCGGGGGTCTTTCAAATTGGAACGGGAGAGACCGATTGCATTTCATCTACTGTAACAGCTGGTCAGCTCGCAGCAACTAAGACTTGGTACATGTACTTACTGTACTTTACATGTGGACGATCTCGAGGCTATGAATAGCAAGTCCCCCAACACTGTCCGTAGCCACCGTTTTTAGCGGTCATATCGGCATCCGCACCAGCTCTACCGTGCAAGCTGTGATACGATGCGATGCGGGAACTGAAGAGGGAACGAGATGGAGGACAATCGTCTGACACAGGTTACTCGATGGGAATGCCACCATACCTTCTAGAAAAGTTGCGCGCAGGAACAAGACCTCCATCGTTCATTGCGAGGTTGAAGATGATAACGCAGCTTCAAGAGTAACAAACCTGAAATAGCAGGAGACCGTCAATACTCACTGCCTGAATCTTGCACGCGCTCTTGGTAGCCTAGGCAGGTCGTAGACGTATATCGCGTCCTGCACAACGCACATGCAGCAGCAAAGATGATGTCTCTATACTTGCCTGGGTTTTCATAATGGCATCAGTCAGACCTGGTCGAAGACATCAAAAGAGCGCTTGAGCGACCGTGACATTTCAGAGACGGACTGCACTGGCGGCGCTATGTGATGTGACCTTGATTCTGTGCGAACCAAGCTGATGCCTGTCCGAAGCATAAACGGTACTTCAAGCGAAGCCGAGCAGCGGCACTGCCATGTCCACCAAAGCCTGGAGCGGCATTGTGACGGGGGCTCTCCGCTGCAGCTGCTATCGATAAGCTCTTGTACACGAGCATGCAACCACTGGTCGATATTTGATGCTGTCGCGGCATAAGTGTAGAGCTCGCCTGGCTGTTCTTTCTGGCTCTGTTGAATGCTTGCACTGTTGACGCAGTGTGATAGTCTGTTACTGCAGATGACGATTCCCACAATGATAGCTCTTTATATGTTGCATGGTGGAACAAGACCTCGTCCGCCATCTCGTCATATCTTACTCGACTCCTATAACCGTTTGTTTGTGACTGCAGCCGGTGTATCGCTGTTCCGTGCTCTATCGAGTGCCATCCGTATAGAGGTTGACAGATCGTGGGCGCAGCTTGTATCTGATCGACCAGGCCGCCTGAGGTCCTCACGACCTTTCAGTCGACGCTGCATCGCATGCAAATTCGGCGCAAGGGCCCAAACATGTTTTGTTCGTAGCTGCAGCCTTTCAGGTGTTCGCACGTTGAGAACATGGCCAGCGGTGTTCAGGACGAAGGGTCGACCGAGGGGCTGCGGTGCACCGAGCAGACGGCAATGTTCCGGGCTGTATCATCATGACCATCTCGCAAAATTTCGTGGCGCATGGCTTGACGGTGTATTCGATTTTGTGAGTGGATTTGGTTGCCCGCTGATGGTGGTAGTCATGGCGAAGATGATGTTCGAGGCGGGCGGCTCTGCTGGTTGAAATGGCCTGCTGGTCTACTAACGGCGACCACGCCTGGCACGTGTCCAGCACATCCCAAACTCCATACCCGAATACACCTCCCTTTCCACTAATTCGCACGATGAATCTTCAAGTTTGACAGATATTAAAGAGGCAATACCGGTGCTTCCAAAGACAATCCAAAGTAGCTCACTCGTCTGTTTGTTCGCAATAGCGCAATCAGTGATGTTCTCGTCCCATTCTCATCCACCAGCTGCGAGTTGCTGACACTGACGCTTCCATGCATAATCGTGATAACCCATAAACCAGGAATCCAATAAGCTCCCAACATCTGAAACACATCTTAGACTACCCTGATCTTACACGAAGCCGCAAGCGTTCACCACCGGCGGCTCGTGCTCCCATGCTAGTGCGGGGAGCTGCAGATCTAGGACATTTCTCAGGACTGCACCAACAAGGTCCCCACCACTCACAAACATGGCGACGCAGACACCCACCACAAATGGCGAGCAGAGTGCCGAATACAAGGCGCTGTGGGCGAACAAGTACCGCGGAGTATGCATCTTCTGCAGTCCGAATAAGAGCAAGCACTGATGCTACTTCACAGGCCACAGTAGAAGACCTCGATCCACCGCCCGCGCTCTCGGTCAGCCCTACCGACCCAATCTCATGGGCGCTCATGAGCGGCCTTGAGCGCGACTACACACACCTGACCGTGGTGTCGAAAGAGAACCGCGCTCTGCTCGGGTACATTAGCATCCCGCGCCTGCAAGAGTTGCTCAAGGAGCGCAAGGTGGGCGAGAACGACCCAGTGCAAGCAGCGATGCACAAGTTCCAGCGCCGTGGGAGGCGGTACAAGGTTATCGACATGGAGACACCACTCGAGGAGCTTGAGGAGTTCTTCAAGGGCGGAGTGGACGGCAGCGGGAAGCAGGAGTTTGCAGTCGTCACGGATGCAAGCCGCAAGTTTGTCCTGGGCGTTGCGACGACAGACGACTTGGACAAGTTTTTGAAGACGAGGGCCTAGAGAAGTAGGACAAGGGCTAGGATACGCGGAGAATGGAAGACGGAGTAAACATGGCCTGCATTGCTCGGCGTTTTCTTGGGGATACCACATTGGAAGAGGTGTTATAGACATGTCAGTGAGGGTTGATTCAACATACCCTCTGCAGACCGAGCTGCAATACGCGCATCGAGTCTGAGGACCTGCAGCAGAATGAAGAGCAGCCTTCAAAGGACCCAGCGGCTCGCCTACGTAGATCCTAGACGTCAATCACGATCGAGATGAGATGAATGTCACACGCTGGAATCGCAAATCAGACCCTTCACCGCATCCTGGCGAACCTGCACGAACAACCTTGCTGAGATCACGACCATTTCACGACACCAAAGAAACTAGACGTCATGCTACTCTGTTTAGGTTTAGTGAGGCTCAGCCCTATCCGCGTTCCTCAACCACCCATGGATCCGGCAACCGACCCGACCCAGACAAGCCGACAGTCTCTCGAATAATCGCAAGCCAAACTTCGCTCAAACTCTGCCACCTCCGCGCCCCCATGCGCTTATAACCCTCGACACCGGGAGCCTCGTCCCATACAAACCCAGACCCTCGCTGGCATGCCCGCACTCCTCCTCCGCCTGCGCAGTCCCCACCTCCCGCGGGCGCACCCCTCCGCAATACCGGCAGTAACAGCACCATGGTCGCGCTGGCGGTACACAACAGCACACGCGCAAACACGATGCTACGCCCAGCAACCGCACCAGCCTACCCTCGGCACCACGACGCCGGTGGAAGATGAGAGCGCCCGACCGCCCATAAAATCGCCCTTCTACTTCGAAGCCGGGTACGCGTGTTTCGCAAAGCGGCCCAGCCGTCCGTTCCCGCCGCCCTTCCTCTCGCTCCCGTCAACGAGCTTCTCCGAGCCGCTGAGCACGCACAACCGCGCCCTGGACCGGCGCCCGAAAGTCAACGGGTCCATGATCCGCGGCGTGACCAACGGCGACGACGCGGTGCTAGTTAGCGAATACTTCATCGGCGCGAACGACGGCGTGGGCGCGTGGGCGACGCGGGAGCGCGGGCATGCGGCGCTGTGGTCGCGGCTGATACTGCATTTCTGGAGTTTGGAGGTCGAGAATGCTCCGTTTAGTGCGCAGGATCCGCCAAGGCCGATACAGTACTTGCAGACGGCGTTTGACAAGACGAAAGCTGCGACCAGCGAGCCGAACGAGTGGCACGGGACTACTACCGCGGTGGGCGCGCTGTTGAGCGCCAGCGAAAAGGACGAGCCGCTGCTGTACGTGACGCAGATCGGCGACGGGCAGATCCTTGTCATCCGCCCTTCGACGCGCGAGGTTCTGTTCCGGACGGAGGAGCAGTGGCACTGGTTCGATTGTCCGCGACAGCTCGGGACGAACTCGCCGGACACCCCGGAGCAGAACGGGGTCCTCGACACGATCCCCATCCGCGAAGACGACGTGATCATTGCCATGACAGACGGCGTGGTGGATAATCTGTGGGAGCACGAAGTCGTGACAAATGTGTGCGAGTCGCTTGAGAAATGGCGCGCGGAGGGCACCAAAGAAGCCACCGGGCAAGAAGTTGGCGAAAACGGGAAAGACGACCAAGAGCAGAGTTACGCGGACGGGATGCGCTTCGTGGCGCAGCGGCTCGTGAACGCTGCGCGCGAGATTGCCGAGGACCCCTTTGCCGAGAGTCCGTACATGGAGAAGGCGATTGATGAGGGACTGAGCATAGAGGGGGGCAAGCTCGACGATATCAGTGTTGTCGCTGCCCAGTGCAAGAGGCGCAAGGGCTGAAGAGTTCCATGTAGTTCGGCGCTACAGTCATGACACCAGATTTGACAGCTGAAGGCCTTCGACATCCGAGGCCTCGATTACGGCCTGCGACCAGAGCAGAGACGTCTCCGCGTCCGGCATGCGCGCCCAGTGCCACAATGTCCTCACAGCGAGGGCCAAGGTCAGGGAGGCGGTCACGAGTAATGAGAGAAAGCTTTGAGAGATATGGACTTGGTATTGGTATGGATGTCTAATGGTACAAATGCCTCTAGATGCATTCGCTTTTGGGCACAAATTGCGTAGGATCTACTACAGGGGCGCGTATAGGGTGGAAATGGTTTAGACGTTGCGGGAAGATTTGAGACTGTCGGGCCTACTGATTCTGAAGAATACCTCGGGGGTCTTGGTGATGCAAATGTTATACCAACCTAATCACCTGCGCTCTTCTCTCTTCACGGCGATGCCGATGGCGATCGTGTAGCGCGTCTTCTGTTGCGAGCGCTTCGGCTGCGGGATCTCGATCTGCTTGAGCTGGGAGAGCGTTTGCGTTTCTTGATGTCAGCTGGCGACCCTGAACCAACATCTGAAGGGGAGCGTCTGCGTCGTCGTACGGGGCTTACAGACCGTGAACTGCTTGACCTTGCGCGGCGGCGGCGCGGTGGTGTGCGGGATCGTGACCTTGACAGCCTGGGTGCTGGTGAGCTCGCTTTCTCTTTTGGGGAAGCAGATCGAGATGTATGCCTGGGTAGCCTTCGGCTGTCGTTGCTAGGGGACCACGCCTTGTCCCGTCCACCATCCCTTCGCTTACGTCGAGGAGAAGGTGACCGCCTCGATCGACGTGGCGGGGACCTCGAGCGACTGCTTGAGGGTGAGCGTCTCCGGCGTCTTGATGGTGTGCGCGAACGGTCGGCAGAGGGGGAGCGGCGGGCGCGTCGAGGCGGTGGAGAACGAGACCGGCTGCCAGAGGGCGAGCGACGGATTCGCGAGCTATCACGGCCGCGTCCTCTACCACGACCACCGCTTGGGACATATATGTCACGCTCACGGCGTGGTGGTGACCTGCGTCTTCTATTGTTGGTCAGAGAGCATCCTCTACCGTTACGGGTGTGAACTTACGGAGGTGGAGAACGCGAGTCTCGGCGAGGAGGTCGACGATCAAAGTCTCTGCCACCTCTGCCGCCTCTGTCATCACGGTAGCCTCCACGATCTCCGCGTTCTCCACGGAAGCCACCTCTCCCACGACCGCGGCCTCGGTCTCCTCGATCGCCTCGATCGCCTCGATCTGGGCGCTCGGTGTCGCGGAACATGTTCACAATGTCATCTTGGTCTGACTGTTCCTTGCGGCGGGTCTCGGCGGCTGCTTTGGAGAGCTGGAAGGTGTCAGTCATCATTTCTGTATGATGCGACTCGAGGCCCTCACCTGCTCTTGCTGCAACTCAAGCTTCTTCGCCTCGAGCATCTCCTTTGGTACGCCCATAGGGCTGTCCTGAGCGCTCAGCATCAGGTCCCATAGCTCTTTGCAGAATGTCGGTGTGTCTTTGTTGAGGAAGCCGGTGAGTTGGATCTGGATCTCCTTGATTTTGGGCTGTTGGCATGTGAGTGAATGCTTGGTAGCTAGACGCGTGTCTGTACGCACGAATTGGTTTTGCTCAATCAAATTGTAGCAGGTCTCGACTACAATGTCATCTTCGTCACCCAGAATATCTGTGATCTTCTGTGCAATCCACTTCTTCATCAGATCAATGTTGACTTTCTCGATGTCAACCTTACGATCGAACTCCGGCGGGAATTTGGTGGCCTTCAGGCGCTTCTGGTCGATGCTGAGTGCCATGGTTGCTGCGGCAGTTTCGTAGCTCGGTCCTGTCGGTGAGATTGAGGAGGACTGGGCTGTGGAGTCGCGAGCACGAGCGCGAGCGATGATGCAGTCTCGGCTTGGCGCCCGGAGGTCGTACTTTCCTCCGCAGACGCGTTACCGTCACCCACACAAGCACCTCTATTAGTAACGCGAGACATTCGCCCAAAGCCACAAGATTCTGGAGACTCGAAACAAGTCAAGCTCCATTTGCATATATCTTGCAATCCGATAGTCTCTTTGGTGGCTGGCCACAGTACAGTCAACCCTCGACTCTTACCCACCTCTCATGACGGCAATGCGCACTAATATGCACAGAGCGGTGCTCCATTTCGTCAAATTCAGAAACAAGTGCAAATTCGTTCACCGCAAAGGACTGACCTCGTAATTGCGGCCGTTGGAGAGCTGCGCCTTCCCGCCATGAACACTCCAGGATGGATCTTGCCTGCAAAGGTCATGACTTCTTCTACAGCCACGCGACGAAATAAACAACTTAGATAGGATTGCTCTTCCAAAGACCAGCCTTCGATCTTCTCCACCCATCACTCTACTGACGCCCGTATTCATCACAGCCATTCTTTGCCTCCACCATCTTATCGCTCACTGAGGCCTCCTCTCGGCGAGCATCTTCCTTAACAATCATCATGGCAGACACTGATCCGCCCGCTGCCGTGCCGGAAGAGGCCCATGCTGAAGAAGAAGAGCCTCAAGCCGCCCCAGAACCACCCGCAGAGGAGCCAGCAGCAGAACCACCTGCAGAAGAAGCGGCTACAGAGCCGGCAGCTGAGGAGCCTCCAGCAGACGAACCACCACCTGTAGAGGAGAAGGCCGCTGAACCTGAGCCTGAGCCCGCAGCAGAAGAGCCGCCAACAGAGGAAGCGCCCGCACCAGAACCGCCTGTTGAAGAGCCTCCCGCCGAAGAGTCACCTGCTGCGGAAGAAGCCGCACCTGAAGAAGCCGCACCTGAAGAAGCCGCTGAACCACCTCAGCCTGAGGAACCACCGGCCGAGGAACCTCCCGTGGAAGAGAAGGTTGCTGAACTTGAGTCTGAACCAGAACCAGAGCCGACCCAGGAAGCAGCCGAGGAGCCACCAGCGGAAGACCCTCCTGCCGAGCAACCTCCTGCCGAAGAACCCCCAGTCGAGGAGAAAGTTGCTGAGCCTGAGCCCGAGCCAGCTGCAGATCCTCCAGCAGATGAGCCCACTGAGGACCCTCAACCTGAACCTGAATCTGAACCTGCCGAAGAAGCACCTGTCGTTCAGCGGTCTGCCGAGCCTGAGGAACCGGCGGCCGAACCTGCTGAAGATGCCCAGCCTCAAGGTGAATCTGACCCTGTCAATGATCTCGTAGACATGTATGCTGAGCCCAAATCAGAGGAGCCGCCTGTGGAAAAGAAGATCGCTGATCCCGAGCCTGAAACGTCGTCTGAGCCGCCCCTGGAGGCAGTTGAGCCAGAGCCAGAACCTGAAGCTCAACCTGCGCTCGCACCTGAAGAAGCAGCTCCAGAACCCGAAGCGTCGCCAGAGCCTGCCCCAGAAGCCCCACCTGAGGAACAACCGGAGGTGGTCCAGCGGTCTGTAGAACCGGAAGCTCCGTAAGTCTTGCGGCACAGTTAACCTCAAGTATGTGTTGACTGTCTCCAGCCCACCGGAACCAGAACCACAGCCTGAGCCTGTTTCTGAGCCTGAGAAGGAAGCTCCGTAAGCGCGCTGGCATGGTAGATGCTGAAAGTATACTGACTATCTCCAGCCCACCGGCAGCCTCTGTCACGTCGGTGAAGCCCCGAAAGCGAGACGCATTGCGCAGCAAGTTGGCTGCTGGTGGCAATGCCAAGCAGCGATTGCTTTTGGCCACAGCGCCGAAAGAGACGAAGCCTCTCGTGGCGGCACTGCAACAGGAGAAGGCCAAGGGCATGGACATCAAGCCAATGATTGATAGCATGCTGGCCACGATTGCATCGTAACTGGGGCGGGAGACTGAGACGCACGGCCATTGATACCCTTTCCTGATGAGCAAGTTCTATTTGGAGACCTATGCAATTCCTCCTATTTACACGGCTTGCGTCACTTGTGTGTTGAGGTCTTGTGCGCCTGCCACGACCATCCCTGGATCCATGTTCCCAGTACCTACTACAATGGCAACTCGTGGAAGTCAGCAGAGAGTCTATCTGGACTCGTGCACTTGAAAGATGGGGTTGAACTTTCATTTGGTCGTTGCTATGCGTGTATACAGTGCCCATGTTACTTGGGCATCCTCATCGATGGTCATGATATTACAGTCGAGTCCCAGCCAACAACTTACAACTGAGGTGTCTCCTTCCTCTCGCCAATGGTGTTCAAGAAAGCAGTGTGAACGTGCTCAGTCAGATCGCTGGCCTGCAGCGAACGACCTTTCTCCTTGAAAGCCAACCTCGAGCATTCCCTTGTGATGACGCTTCCACCGTAAGCGGCCAGAGCCAAGGTCTCGCTTCGCTCCATGCTGTTATCGTGGTCCCAGATCTTGTCGTGGTACGCCGCACGGTATGCCAGCAATGTGGCCAAGCTACCTGTAAGGGTATCACCCTGACCACCAGAGCGCTTCAAGCCGCCCTCGCCGTCAGACACAAGAGTGTGGTCGCCGTTGGAGATGTAGTCCTTGGATCCCTTCTGAATGATTGTGACGCCTCCGAAGGCCTTGGATAGCTTGCTGCACAACTCCGCTGGGTCGCCCTCGTTGACATCGACGCCCTTTGCCTTAGCCAGGCGCCCGAATTCGACGACGTTGGGCGTCAGAATACACTCCTTGCAGCCCTCGACCAACTCTGGCCGTGTCTGTGCGAGGAACAGACCGTCTGCGTCCAACACGAAGGGGATGCCTTGCTTCCTCGCTTCTTCGATCACTTTTGCGCATGTGTCTTGCATCAGCTTGTCCCGACCCAGTCCGGGCCCGATTACGATGACGTGCAGCCGTGACAGCATGCTGACTACTTCGGCGGATACTGATTCGGCGGACTCGGATTGGGCAACGTTCTTCTCCTGACGCATAATGGGGTGGACCATGAGGTTGGGGGAGTATGTTTTGATGACGGCGGCGGCACCGGGCTCGCAGATGACGTGCGACTGAGACAAGTCAGTTGGAAGCTTTTTGAGGTGTAACAGTGGAGGGGTACCATGTCGCAGCCCAGCTTTGCGCTGGCCATGGCGGAGAAGTAGGGTGCGCCTGTGTAGTCTTCGCTGCCACCGATGACGCCTACACGACCGAGCTGGCCTGTGCAATTCTGTTAGCATTATTGAGAGGCTATGTGAGAAGAATCGTACCCTTGTGGAAGCTCTCAAGCATGGGCGGGACCATGTTGTACACCTTCTTGATAAGGTCTTTCCTTGCTACGGATGCCATCGTGAAGTAGTGTGAAGTAACTGCAGAAGTCGAAAAACTGGGGGTATCAATCAAAGGGTGCTAGATAGCAAGTTGAAGTTCTTGAAAGCTTGATGTTGTGTGGACGGAGCATCGCTGCGAGGGAGCGGTTTTGACAAACTGTGATGTTTGGTATGAGGTCATGATGATCCATTACGAAGCTGCCAGGCGGGACGGAAATGTGGGGAAGCTATACGCGACGCGCCGCTGACATCTTGCTTGCGATAACACAACAATCGGGATCTTGGGCACGGCAGGTGTCTCAGTCAGTGTCTAAAACTGATCTATCCTAGCCGTGTGCGTAAATGTATGTGCAACAACCGTACTCTGCAGCGCATGAACGAACACGCAGGTCCTCAAGCTGTGTCGGCGCAATGAACACCTATGTTTCCCGTTCTCCTTCCATGTCTTTGAACACGATGCTGACAGGCTGAGCAGCTTCGCGGTCAAACTCGAAGTAGTCACTCATGAGGGACCGTAGCTCGTTCTCGTTATAGTCCTCCAAATATCTCACTCTTGCTGTGATCGACTCCAAACCTTTCAGTTTCCTCAAAAGACGAAGATCATCCAGCAAAGGTCGAGCAGGCAGCGACCGCAGGTAGCGGACACGACTCCTGATGTTGCCGCTGTGAATGTCGAATAGTACATGTCGAATGTGCTGGAGACCTGGGTGGCGCGCGAGTTTCTTGTAAGAGCAGAGACTGGAGAATGCGCCCGCAAATGTGTTGAGGGCAAAGTGCTTGTTTCTAATCTCAGAATGGATTTGACGACAAGTGTAGTGCAACGCGGCCTCTTTGATGTGCCATGGCCTATCGTTCCCGAGCGCCACGTATCCCATGAATAGGACGTCGACCGTATGACCTCCAAGGGCGTGTTCGCAGATTCTGTTGCGCAGCTCTGGTGGAAGGCGCAGGAGAGGTGAGTGCTCCTGGTCGCGGCGGGCGCTGCTAAAGTCAAGCCGCTGCTAAGAATTCCTCACAGACGCTCACAGGTTCTGATCACACTCCATGTCGAGCGATGACTACTTGAATAGCGGTTCCTCGAGATCAGGTAGAGAAAAGGATGGAGTCCGCGAACGCGCTAATGGCACAGATGACTTGAGTGAAAGCAAAATTGCACAGCGTAAAGGCGGTAAATCAACCATACACGGATTATGGAATGCAGCAGCTATGCTGACATGAGCCTCCTCCATTCTCGGTCTGTTCATTCCAGAGCAAAGCCCTTGTTGCAACAAGTCTTTGCTCACTTCCCTTTCACGCCGCCCTTGATCGTAAGGCTAACCTCTTGTGTAGTTTCTCGGCCTTCCTCAAACGCTTGCTTAATCTTGACCAGAAAGTCCTTCATGACCTCTTCAGTGACGAGATCTGGCATGATAATGACAATTTGTTTGAGAAACCTCAGACCCTTCATCACCTTCAGCCTGCGGATCATGTTATTTCCAAGCTTGTAGTCCAATGGCTGCATCTTGATCGCGCTGATGTACTGCAAGCCCGGTTGATGGGCAAGGTTGATGGGACAGAACAAGCATTCGTCACAGCCGCTGAACGTGTTGACGGAGTAGGCAAGATAGGGGCCTATCTCGGACCGGATCTGCTTGCAGGTGAGGCGCAGTGCGGCTTCCTTGATGCGGTAGAAGCAGTTTGCAGTCCATTCTGCACCCTCACGGCCTTGGACTCGAACGGTTTCTCCGCCAAGGGCATAGCTGTAGATCTTGTTGCGTAGCTCGCCAGGCAGGCGCAAGAGCGGCGAGTGCTGCTGGTTACAGTGAGTGCTTCGCGTGTCAGTCTACAACTTCTTCTAGGTTAAATTGAGGCTCTTACATGATGGACTCTTGCACCTGATTCATACTGAACAGAGCCTGGAGTAGATAGTGACCTGGAATGATGTGCGCTATAGAACCGTGCTGAGAGTCATTTGAACGGTCTTTCATGAGCTGAAAGTGAAGGCAAGTGGCTCGGAGCTAGGCATGGGGCTTCCTTAGCGCAGCGGGCAGCGTCTGAACCAAACGAGTGAGACATTCTGAAATGATTGTGGATGGCCCTGGAGTCGATGATCGGGGAACTTCAATATCGTCGGTGATGCAAGATCCTAGCAGTGGTATGGGGTCGTAGTGTTGACAAGATTGGTAACCACATCTTCGCCTGTGAACTTACCCAGCAAGATTGAAGAACAGACTGTCAGAGTTTCTACGTCGCAAGCAAAAATCATCGAGAAGACGACTGACACATTATAGGACGACAGCACAAGAGACACAGGTTGGTATCGTATGCAGAGTTGCATTTGACTTCACAGCCGGTGTGACGGACTACTTGCTGCCAGTGTCATGGATCGCATTTGGCACAGCGCGTTCGATACTCTCTGGCAGCTCCTCCTGGATCTTCTGGGGCACGATAGAAGCCTGGCCTCCATCTTTGGCGTGACTCCGCGCCGCCTCAGGGTTAGGGTCGGCCGCTGTGTTATCAGTCTGTGTTGGGTGTCAATGATCGATACACGACACGATAGTTGTCGTGGGGTCCTACGCTTTTCCCTTCAACGCCAGCGATGTGACCAGGGGCTCGTCCCTACTCAATGTTAGTACTGATTCCCGGCGATACACGATTCTTTATGCGCCCACCTGTGCCATGTTCTCTTTCTTGCCTTGAGGTGCTTCTTGCTGTGCCTTGTTTGGGATGTCTGCGTCGGCAGTATGCGATCCTGGTTGGCTAGACATATTGCGTGAACGTGAGTATAGTCGATGAGCGTCTTTAGAAGCCAAAGAAACTGTAATCTATTGAATTGATATACCGTGACTGATTGTCCTCGTGCAGACTGTGAAGTCAGAAGTCTTGACCATTGCGTCACATCAACGTGCATGCTGGCTTTTGCACGTCATGACTTTTGGCACCAGCGAGCCGCCTCGTACCTTTCTGTCTTGCCGATGCAGCGGCAATCGACTCTTTTTCCCTTGAGTCGTACATCCTCGCCCTGATGCCAGGATTTGTAGTGTGCGCGTGTGATGGCGGAAGTTGCAAGTCGTTGTTCCACTAGCGTCAGACTTTCCGCGGAGCCTTATGTAGACAAGAGAAGGCGCAACTGATGCGTCGAATGAACATTACGATTCTCCCTCTTATCCGTAGGAAGCTATACTGTCCGTCTCACCCTTAATCCGGTCTGCTCTGCCATGTCGTAGATTGCACCAATCACCCTGTCCACATCCTTGCTTTTGAGAGGTATACGATGCGCGCCCTCCCACTCTACCAGCACCGTAGAGTCTTGGGAGCAATACTCATGCAGCAACTTCCTGTGCAGATGCAGCCCTTCGTCAGCCATGCCATGTACATGTAGCGTAGGCATTCTCAATAATGTGTCGTCTTCCACCTCTTTGCAGAATTGAAACCCCTCTGATAAGTCACCAGCACCCACCAAAGCCGGGCTGGTCAAAACGTCTGGGTTCAGGTTACTGAGCGGCGCGCGACCTGCAAGCAAGATCCCAAATCTCCAGTGCAGGTCCGGTATCTCCGTGAACCCAGCCTCAACACGTCGTCCTTCTTTTCTCGCTTTCGCTTCTCTCGCTTGCTGTTCGAGCAGTATGCTCGCGGACAGCTTTGCACCCTGACTGAAACCCATCAACCCTACCCACTCTCCTGTGGCTCCTTCTCGATCGTCATCTTCCATCGTGGTCCGTATGGCGTATCCCATTTCTTCTATACAGCTTTCGGCATCAATCTCGGCATGCTCTGGAAGCCATCTAAGCCACCGGCGGAAAGGTGCATATGAACCATAGACGTCGACGACTGCCTCGTGAGGATCGCAAAAGAAAGGTGCATCTGCCCATACGAGACGGAAGGAATGCTGCAGGTGCCGAATGAGCGACCGCGACTGGGCTTCGAAGATGGCTGCATTGACGCCGCCGCCATGCAGGCAGAGTATACGGGGTAGCGCTTTTGTGTCTGGTTTTGTCGTGGGAATTTTGGACACGACCGGTAGGTCTTTTGAGGGCATCGTGAGGTTGTTTCTGTGGAGATCGAAGTTGAGAAATGATCGGAGCTGGTGATGAAGTCACAGTAGGAACGACGTAGATATAGGTGGCCGCGCAGTACGGGAATGTTTGTGACAGGATTAAGAGGCTCGATGAACGAGACAGGCGCGTGCTGTCACCTAAGAATAGGACACCAATGTCGCATCCCCACCGTTGTCATTTTTCGGACGTCCGAAGCTGTCATGTCGAGGCGGTCATCGATCGCTTGTGCAACTGATCAAGGCACATTGCTGGCCCCAGGGTAGTAGATTGGCGTCGATGTTGCAGACTGAGAATACAAGAGAGTACGTCCTTTCTTCGAGCTTATCATATGCACAATTTCAAGTGTAGCGCTCCTTGCGATGTTGGGTACATGGTCTTTGGCCGAAGTCGAGTTCGAGCGTGGGGAGCCGATGAAACGATCAGCGTGAAACGGCAGTTTGAGGCTCCAGCTTTGCTGAGTCAGGCGTTACCGGTCAGTCTGTAAGGTTAGGATGACATGACTTCGGTGAGAGAATGGTTTTGGTGCGCGATGCCCACTGCATGAATGGAGATGAAGGTGTTGTCGGGAAGTCGAGGTCCAGGATCTGATTGATCATATCTAATCTGATCCCTCCAATTGAACCTCGGCAAGTACTCCTCTCGCTCCTCACGACTCTCAAACGACCAAAGAAGCATCGCCATGTAGTCCTTGATCCAGACCGAGCTTATGCTCTCATCACATCTTTACCCCGAAGTAACATCAAGAGCCGTGCAGCAATGTCGGAAGTACCAGTGATCATCGGCGTGGGCGACGTTAAGAACCGCGACGTCAACAATGCGAAAGAGCCAGCGACACTTATGCTTGAGGCCATCGAGATCGCCCTCAAAGATGCTTCGTCGAAGGCCTTCTCGGATCTGAAGTCATCTATCGACAGCATAGACGTCGTCAAGACCTGGACGTGGCCATATCCCGATCTTCCTGGCTTGCTGTCTGAATGGCTTGGTGTGCAAGACAGCATCAAGTGGAAGCATTATTCCGAACATGGTGGCAATCAACCAGGAAAGCTTTTCGACGAAGCTGCGAAGCGTATCGCAACAGGAGAAAGCAAAGTTGCGGTCATTACGGGTGGTGAAGCTCTCGCATCACGTGTGTCATTGTCTCGCTCACCACAGTCTATCTGCATCTACTGACAGGAACAGTATCTGCATGTGCGGCAGCTAAAAAGTTACCGCCACCGGGCTGGACTAAGCCTTCCTCAGCCGTAGACTCCGTCTTCACCCCAACCGGCCGGGATCTAGGAAATAGTACGATCTCCACCCTCTGGCAGACACTGAGCACTCACTCCCCCACAGACCTTGGCGCCATACACCAGATCGGCGCTCCAATCCACATCTACCCCTTGTATGAGAATGCGTTCCGCGCGCACCGCGGCCAAAGTTTGAAAGCCAACAACGAAGAGAGCGCAAATCTCTACGCAGAATTCAGCGCCATCGCATGCACACAAGACTACGCATGGAGTCAGGGTCAACAGCACGACTCGCAAACCATCGGGACCGTCAGTGCAAGGAACAGGATGATATGCACGCCCTACCCACTGTTGATGAACGCATTCAACACAGTGAACCTCGCAGGGGCCGTGATCCTGACCTCGGTCTCTCATGCAAAACATCTCGGGATCGCAGAATCGCAATGGATATATCCACTCGGCGGCGCAGGAACATCCGACGCGTCTGAGTTCTGGCTGCGTCCGGACTTCCACAGCTCGCCGTCGATCGAACGCTCGCTTCGCGCTGCGCTGGATGTCTCCGAGACAAAGGTCGCGGATCTTGATCTCATCGATATCTACTCGTGCTTTCCGATTGTGCCGAAGCTGGCTGCAACGGCGCTTGGGCTGCCTGTCGTTGGCGGCGACAGGCCGCTGACGCTGCTTGGTGGGTTGACGAGCTTTGGCGGCGCGGGAAACAATTACAGTATGCATGCGCTGACTGAGATGACGCGGCAATTGCGTTCAGGGAAAGGGAAGAAGGGGCTCGTGTTGTGTAATGGTGGGGTGTTGAGTTACCAGCATGTTGTCGTACTCGGCACGGCGTCGAGGAGTTCAGGGTATCCGGTGGAGAAAGTCCTACCTGAAATACTGAGTGATCTGAAGGTGCCAGAGTTGGCAGAGTTGGCACAAGGACAGTGTGTTGTTGAGGTACGAATCTTTGATAGTAAACGGGTGTGCCGACGCTTACTGATGCTGGACAGACGTACACCGTTGAATTCAATCGCGACGGAACTCCCTTGTGTGGTCATATCGTAGGGCGTCTGAAGAGAGATGGCAAGCGCTTCCTTGCTAACCACGGGGATGAGAATACATTAAGGCAGATGGCTGAAGGGGCAGGAGAGATCGTGGGTAAGTCTGGCTGGGTTTGGCAAGATGAGAAGATGAATGGCAGAGGGTTATTTGCGTTTGATAAGCCCGCAAGACTATAGAAGTCGGCATTTGATGGTCGGACTGAGTCGACTGAACCATCACTGCATGCTCACACATGTTGTGTCGATAGTTCTGATCTGAGGCTTCGAGGCACGCCGTTGGAAAATTCAGTTGCTATAATATACAGATCGAAACGAAGTATCCAAAACGCCAGTGAAATCAAGCCCTGCTACTCGCTAGGTCATACGACTTTAGTCGTGACGATGCTCGCTAAGTTCATCATGTCGTGTTATGCTATGTTCGGCCGTTATACATGCTCATGCGTAGTAGATGACTCCACCAATGCTTCCATTGCATCCAATGAATGCTTCATTAAAGAGATAAGGCTCCAAGGAAAAGGCCAACGCTGGTAGTCAAAAGATCGACAATTGAGAGTAAAGAAAAGTGTGCGCAATGCAGGGTGAACTCAGCAGAAGAGCTAGTGCTCGTTCACCGAGAACTGTGTGTTCGTCTCCAGACTGGAGAGCGTAGAGTTGGTGTCCCAGGTGCCGTTGTCTGGGATAGTCTCAGCCACGCTCTTCATGCTCTTCTCGCGTCGCAGCTCTCTGGATCCTCGATCGGACCTCTCTGGTCGCTCAGATCGCTCAGACCGTTCAGATCGCTCGGGCTTCTCGGAACGTTCGGAGCGTTCAGGCCTTCCTTGTTTCTCGGGGCTTTGCTTCCTCTGCTCCTTCAGCCACTTTTGGTGGCTATCAGACCGCATGGAGTCCTTCGAGGCTCTCTTAGCCTGCATTGCCTCCTTGAAAGCCTTTCCGTTCTGCATAGACATCGGGCTGTTAGGGTACAACGCCTTGACCCCAGCACTGCGGCTCTCACACATGTAACGGGTCTTGAGGTCTGGCTTCTCGGTGCGCTCGGTGCGTTCGGACTTGCCAGACCGTTCGGTACGCTCACTACGTTCGCTCCTCAGAGTTCGATTGCTGAGCGCATATCCGCTTGTTCGTCGAAGGGTGTCTGGACGTGGCGTGATGTCAGGTAGCTCGTCTTCAGTGTTGCGAGTGCGCGTCGAGCGGCGACGTCTCAACGAGGGCTGGATCCGATGAGATTGCAGGGACTCGATTTCATCAATGGCCTCGAACAGAGGAGAAGCGGGACGTTCTGGCGTACTGGAACGAGAGTGTGGAGAGTGAGGCGGAGTAGGTGGCTCGTGTTCGAGGAACACAGGCAGCGTCTCACTGTCTGCTGGTGTGGGCTCAGGGAGCTCGTCTTCCTCCACTGCCTCAGGAATAGAAGCATGTTCTGCGAGCAGGCGGCCCGTTTCGGTGAAGACCGACTCAGGCGGGGTCTTTGAAGCTTTTGAGGGAGCTTGCGTGAAAATACTCTCGACAGGAGGCGGCATGCCGATGATGTTACGAGGGGTGGCAAAATCGATGGGTCCTGGCGGAGGTCGCTGATACGCTCTCACGGGCAGAGTCGCAGCCTCATTGAGCGCAGCAATCGATGAGGGAGGCGGAGGCGGCGTTCTGCGCCTTCTTGGAGATCGGTCAGATCCCTCATGTGGAGATGGCGGCGGTGATTTGGTTCGAACCGATGTCGTCTTCTCAGACATAGCCGGTGTGGGTGGGAGAGGATTTCTGGGTGGAGGAACCATAGGCGGCGGAAACTTCCCAAATTCAGCATTCGTCGGAGAAGCAGTGGTGAAGGATGGCAAACCGGCTGATTTGAGCTCCTCTGCCCTTGTAATGACGGGCTCTGCGTCGTCGTACAGGGCCATACCGTGATGATAGATACAGCCCTCGTCGTTCCTCTCGCCGTTCGCGTGGAAGTTCTCGTGTTTCGGTTCGCGGTAAATGACAGGGAACAGCCTCAGCAAAAGCGTAGGCTGTCCATCGGACGGATGCGTGGTGTCGGCAAGTGAACCTATCAAAGTGCCATCTGGCTTGTGAGTACTGTCACATGCAGGCCAGAAATCCGGGCCTGTGAATTGGTGCTCTTCATCGTAGAGAGCTGGCATTGTAGCCGTAATCATCTCACGCTCAAGGCGGGCAAAGCGCCAAGTCTCAGCAGCGAGTTTGACAATCCTCTTCACAGCGATCTTGATGCCTTCTTCTTCTCTTGGATCGGCGAAGTGCTTGATCGCGTTGACAATCTCTTCGACAACCGTGCCGGCAGCAGTGTTGATACGCTGCTTTGCTCCGCTGCTTGTGAAGGCCGCGAGAAGAGTCTGCTGGCGCCAGATGGCCTCCTTCCTCGTACTCTTGTCACGGATGTGGTGACTCATTGACAAGAACAAGGAATCAGCCTTGTCGTAGCGGCGACCTAAGCTGAACAGGAACGGCCCAAAAACACGGTACGTGATCAGCTTGGATACTGTATGCGCAATGTAAGCAGCGCGGACTTGTCTGGAGGTTTCGCGTTAGTTTTGCTGATTCGATAGTTAAGGGATGTTTTGATGCATACCTCGAGGCCGGTGTGTCACCCAAGAAGGACGGGAGGTTGTGCGGCACCTGCGCCAGCTCTTCGTGAGGAGGGCGAACCGGAAGATGTTTGAAGTGGGTGGCGGCGAGGTCGATGATTTGCTTTTGTAGTTGCGAGAAAGACACCAGACTGATGCTATGGTCAGCGAAGATTCGAAAGCAACAGAGCAGAAGCAGGGGAGGCAGATGTAAAGGAAGCGATTGCATTACGGAACACGAGGATAACTGTCTAACTCTACGATCGAGATACAGTCCAGGCCGCCTGTCTTGCATGCCACGTGCGCTTGCTGGTGGGCAGGCGCAAATGACCCAAGACATTTGGCCCTCCTCAACACCTTAGGGATCCTCCAAATCAAACTGAACAGTCCAAATGTACTTACTAGTATGTGTCGCCCTTGCTTTTGATTTCTGCTATGTCTCCATAGCATTCCATCATCTTCTCCAATCTCGACTTTTCGGACTCGAGATTGGCTGCGACGCTCTTGATGATCTCCTTCTCTTTCTGGCTTTCGGCCTTCAGCTCGTCGTACTTTCGGAGCAAGTCGTCCTTTTCACGGGCCAACTCTTCAGCTCTTCGGTTCGCCTCACTGTGAAGCTCGGTCCAAGCCCTATCGGACTCTTCCCTGGCCTCTTGGTACTTAGCATCCAAAGCCTCGCGCTCTTCGCTCCAGCCGCTCTGGAGGCTGTCGCTATGCTCCTGGTGGCTCCTGATGAGAGCCTCACGCTCAGCCAGCCAGTTCTCACGAGCCTCTTCGTGTTCCTTCTGAGCATCGCTGAGCTTTGTCTCAAGCTCTTCGCGCTCAGTGGTGAAGATTTCCTCACGTTCCTGCTGCTGTCGCTCGTGCTCTTCTCTCAGCTCCTCCTTCTCGGCAACAAGTGCATCCACCTCTTCCTGTCTTCTTGCCTCTGCGAGCAGGTCCGCCTCCTTGAGCTTCTTGTCATATTGGATGGCAAGTGCAATCTTCTCAGCGTCGTGCCTCGTGGACGCAGCTGCTTTCCACTCATCGAACTCCTTCTTCGCTTGCGCCTTCTCAGATGCATACATGGCTTCCAGCTCTTTTACCTTGGTCTCCCAAGTCCTCGTAGATGCTTCCCACGCAAGCTTGGTATCCTCTGCTTCTCTCTTGTGCTTGTGGGTCTCGGCGATCTGCTCCCGAAGCTCTTTTACCTGCTCCTTGGCCTCAGCCGAATGTTTGTTCTCGATGTGAATGATCCTCTCCTTGAGCTCATATATCTCCTCGTCCTTAGCCCTTAGCTTCTGTGAAAGCTGACCATGTACTTCTTTTTGTCTTGCAAGCGAGGCGTGCAGGTCAGGAATGGCCTGGGATATACGAGAGAAGATGTCAGCTGTTTCACCGTCAAATGGAGAGCCGTTCTCTATAGCAGGCATGCCCATGCCATAGTCTCTAGAGCCCGAGGTGTCATGATGCTGGTGTGAACTGCCATTGGGGGGATACCCTGGTGGGTACTGGTTCCAGGTTTCTTGATACGGGGAGGAAGAGTTGTGAGAGGAGGGGCCATAGGGATTGGGATTTGAATATCCCGGCTGACTCATGCCATAGCTATGTTGGTTTGGGTAGTAGGGTGGGGCACCAGGCGGATATCCATACCTTGGATGATACCCAGGAGGAGGCGGTGGAGGATTTGGATAGTGCTCGACTGGTACGCGCGAGGCGAAGCCGCTAGTACGGGGATGATGCGCTGGCGCTGCATGTGGTGGGTAACGGGACCCACTGCTGTCACGTGAGGAGACCAACGCCTCACCGCCTCGATCTCGTCGTCGGGAGTGGACAAGGGCCGAATCAGAATCGTCATCATCATCGAAAGCATGGACATGTCGCGTGCGAGCTCTCTCCACAGGTGGGCTGGGGGCTGGTGGTCTATCGTCAACGACCTGACGAGCAGCCTTCGGAGGGGCTGGGGCTTCACGTAAACGTGGGGCCTCAGGAGCTCTGGACCTCGTCATCGCTGTGACCACGGAGTGAGGCGATCGCGGAGAGTGTTTCGATGCAGCAGGGATTGGTTGACAGGTGTCATGTTCGGCATTAGAGAGACCGGGGTCTGCAGCAGCTGCGGGAGCTGCAGGCGGCTCTGGCTCTGGTTCGGGACGAGGCGCAGGCGCTCGTGCAGTCTCGACAACTGCTGGCTCAACCACTGCTGTAGGCTCGACCACAGGCTCCTGGGCGATCGATTCAGGCTCGACCGCTGGTTCGGGTACCGCCTTGCCTTCAGAGATCGGTAGCGGATCAGCCTCTGGTGCTTCTGGTACCGATTCCTGGGGTGCTTCAGTGGGTTCAACTGCTCAATGATGTTAGTCAACCTGATCGTGAGGCTACAATGTAGAGACTGAACGTACCTGTGGGCTCTTCGACTGGTTGCTTAGCTACAGAGTCCTCCACTGGCACTTCCTGGATGGGAGTTGCACCGGCAACCTCGCTGACAGGTTCCGCAGCAGCCTGCCTCTTCTTGTCTTTCTTGTTCTTCTTGCCTTTTTTCGGCAGTGAAGCCCAATCGTCCTCTGCAGGAGGATCTGTAGCTTCAGCAATCGCTGGCTCCGTCGGCACTGGTGCTGCCGTTTCTACAGGTACTTCTGCTACGGGTTCGACAGCTTGCGACTCTTCCTGTGGCTCTTCAACAACTGATGCCGATTCTATCGTTGCCGCTTCGGCATCATCTGAGTGGCCATTGACTGCATCATGCGTAACTTCTGGCGCAGCTGCATCCTTATGCTCAGTGTTTTTCTCCGCTTCTGCTGGCACCTCCACAGCCGAGGCAGGAGACTCTTCGACTGGTGCATTGACAGCCTCAGTTTCACCTTCGGCTACAGGCGCAGGAACGGCTTCTGGCTCGGCAACATCGTTCACATCTTCTTCAACTGGTTCGATCGATTCCGGGGTGGCTTCCGTCACCGCCTCTTCTACCTCTTGTGCGATGCTCGCATCATCTGCGACTTCCTCAGCAGGCGTAGCCTCTGCTTCTGTCGCTGATTCTACGATCGGCTCTGTCGCTGCCTCATCTTTCGGTGAGCTTGACTCGGCCAGCTCCTGCTCCTCAGATGACGGAGCCTCTGGTTCGGTCGCATCCTGAGTGGTCGGTTCGGGTGTGGGTCCGTCTACCGCCTCGTCGATCTTCGCCTCTGGTGCTTCTGTTGTTGATTCCGGTTGCTCGTCTGGTATTGTGTCGACTGCAGGTGCTTCTGGTGTCAGTTCTAGGGGTTCGGTGACCTCTGTAGCAGATTCTTCGACCGCTGGTGCTGGCGTAGGCTTGGGGCTCGCTGGTGCTGATGTGACGTCGGCGTGCTTTTGCGTATTCTTCTTGCCCTTCTTCTTTGCCATAATGGCAGTTGGGATGGCCCCTGTGTCTGAGTGTGGAGACCCCGAGCGCCGTGATCCTGGGGTAGTTATGTCTGCCCTGCACAAAACCTGGTTGCAGTCGTCACAATTGTGAGGCTATGTACTGCTTGCGTGGCACTCTGACGGGGGAACATGTAGATGGCCAGCGGATACGCGCATTAGGGGCTATATAAGAGATGATGCATGGTGAGGATCTGTGAGCCGTGCATGAAATGACTTGAGTTGGATACGCATGACCATCCAATGGGGACAAATGCAGGGAGAGTGAGCTGGCAGCGTAGTCCGAGCCGAGTAATCTATGCGCCCCAGTCGAAGCATATTCGGCGTCTAAGAACAGCATCACCAGCCTCGCAGGTGCGTGGGGCCTGTTTCGCCGCGGTACTCATATCATGCCTCTTACAACAGGCCACGCAGACAGCAACAGAGGATCCTAACATGCTGTGCTTCAATTGAAGAGGCTGGGATAGGATATGGACGGCATTATGACTGATTCGAAGTAGAGGGAAGCAGATCGATGGGTATGTGCTGTCCGTGCTTGAGGTGGACATCGGACCTCCTATGCAGGCAGGACGATGGTGCGTATGTGGTTGTCTGTGAGTGGTGCAACGTCAGCAGGCGTGCAAAGGCGCCCGTTAGCCGCAGCAGCCTCAGGGAGCTGCATCATTAGTGAGCGGGTACATGCAAAGCGGCGGAGATGCGGTGTGTGGGTTTTGGATGCATCGCCAGCACACGGTGCAGTCGAGTGCCGCGCTAGGGACACTAGCGTGTAGTCACGTGGCGAGGCGTTCCCACTGGTGGCAGGCGCGTTCGACAGCTCTCCGCAATTTGAGGTTCGCGTCAAGCTCTCGCCAACGCTCCAACCACAGCCGTTTAAGCATGTCAAGTTGCCGCGGACCACAGCTCAGTCCGCCCAAGTCGAGGCGGCATGGTAAAGCCACGAGCTGCACGCAAGCAGCCCATCGTTCTTTCCTCCGACGATGAGGGCAGTCCACCGCCTCCTGCGAAGAGGCCCAAGAGGGGCGCACTAGCTGGTGCTTCCACTGATGTGCGGAGCAGCAGCAAGGCGAAGCGTGCAGTGTCGCCGAAGACGTCAGCGGCATCAAGCCAAAAGTCACCCACTAAGTCTCCAGGGAAGCTGAAGCCGGTTCATAAGCCCATCACATCCTTCTTCCGCCCGGGCTCTGTTCCCCGTTCGCAGGCTGTGCAGCCTACACCGACACCGAGCCCCGAGAAGCGCGCCACACCGCTGGAAGATATCGACGACATCCTCGAATCCTCAGACGATGATCGACACCCCCAGCCACCAGCCGCTCTGCCCGTGCGCAAGCGCAAGAGTGTGACAGCTCTCGGTGCTTCAGATGCCGGCAGCGGCCCCAAAGGCAGCCAGAAATTCCTTCGCACCGCGAGCGGCGCCCGTAGTACGCCTCCACCGCCGCAGCCAGCTCGCACAGAAGCAGTAGATGGACGGCCGTGGACAGAAAAGTACGGGCCTTTGTCGCTCGATGAGCTCGCAGTACACAAGAAGAAGGTGTCAGATGTACGTACATGGCTCGAAGATGTCTATAGCGGCCAGCAGAGGAAGCGCCTCCTCTTGCTCAAGGGCCCCGCGGGCAGCGGCAAGACTACTGCCATGGCTCTGCTCTCCAAAGAGCTGGGCGTTCACATGCATGAATGGAAGAACCCCATCAGCTCGATGACAGGGTCTGAGGGCGCAGTGTCTGCGACCGCACAGTTTGAGGACTTCGTAGGACGAGCAGGCGCATTTGGTAGCCTTACCTTCGACGGACCACAACAAGCCCAAACGCAAGCTTCGCCAAGCACTGACAGTAGACAAAAGCAACTCGTCCTTGTAGAGGAATTCCCCAATACATTCGCGCGTACGTCTCCTGCTGTACAAGCATTTCGATCATCTGTTCTCAACTTCCTCGCTGCCACCACTCCCTCAGCTACTGCTTTCTTCGCCCGACAGGCCGGTTCTGACACTTCCGTCACGCCCATCGTCATGATCATCTCTGAGACACTGCTGTCCACGAATACAGCCGCCGCTGATAGCTTCACTGCTCACCGTCTGCTCGGCCCTGAGATTTTGACCCACCCCGGGGTATCAGTCATCGAGTTCAACCCAATCGCGCCCACATACATGACAAAAGCGCTGGATCTCATCGTGGTCAAGGAAGCGCGCAAGTCGGCGCGTAGGAACACTGTTGGGCCTCAAGTCATACAAAGACTTGCAGAGCTCGGAGACATACGCAGCGCTGTGTCCTCCCTTGAATTCCTCTGCCTGCGTGGAGACGAGTCGGACGGATGGGGCGCAAAGGTCAACTTTTCGAAGAAGAAAGGTGCTAAAGACGTACCGATCACAAAAATGGAACGGGAGTCACTGGAGTTGGTGACCCAGCGAGAAAGTACGCTCGGCATCTTCCACGCTGTTGGGAGGGTCGTGTATAACAAGCGCCTACCGGAGGACACAAGCAATCCTGTACCCCAACCACCGCATTGGTTTCCTGAACGGCGTCGCCCGAAGGCCTCGGAGGTCAACTTGGACACGCTCATCAATGAGCTCGGCACCGATACTCATACATTCACGGCGGCATTGCATGAGAACTACGTGCTCTCGTGTGGAGGCGCAGACAGCGAGGAAACCATGGACTCGGTGGATGGCTGCATCGAAGCCTTGTCTGATGCTGACCTGCTATCACCTGATCGGTTTGGTACGGGCTCTGGGCGGCGGAACCTGCAAGGCACAAGCGCAGACAATCTGCGTCAAGACGAGATGTGCTTTCAGACAAGCGTCCGCGGACTCCTATACAACCTACCACATCCCGTCAAGCGCATGGCGCCGCCTCCTGGGGTCATGGGCATCAAAGCCAAAGGGCAAGGAGCCGCACCACCTAAAAGTGGCAGCGCATTCGTCATGTACTATCCCGCCTCCTTGCGGGTCTGGAAACAGCAGGAAGAAATGAACGACCTCCTCGAGATGTGGATCTCGCGAGCCCAGCGCGGCGAGCTCCTCTCCACAGGCACAGCGCCATTCAAACCAGCAGTTCCAAGCGGCGGCGTGGAATCGTGGAGCCGCAACACCACGCTCCTCCACACACCACCCCCTCCCACCCAACAAACCGATCATCCGCCGCCAACACTCCTCGGCAGCGGCGGCTCAGCACGCGTCGAAATGCTCCTCGAGCGCCTACCGTATCTAGTCACCATCCTGCGCAAGTCCCGCATGTCCTCGCCGTCCACCGCCGCCACGATCCGCGATATTCAGAGGCTCACCGCCTTCCACGGATCCGCAGGTAGCAAGGGCGGGACAGAGGAGGACGGCGAGGAGACGCTGGAGCAGCAGGGCGGCGAGCAGGAGCAATGGGCTACGGACAAGGATACGCCTGCTACGCCGCGGAAGAAGAAGGGCGTGCGATTTGCTGAGAGCAGGGAGGAGGAGAGCGCGATTGCGGGGCTGTCGGCGAAGGGGGCGGGTCTGGTGCTGGATGATGATGATATCGAGGACTGAGATGTACCGCTGTTTGAGCCACAGAACTGGTCGTTCATGGCGTTCGAGGCGTAAGCGCAGCACGTGTCGTGCATGCAGCGTGATGATCAGGAAGAGACGTACGAAAGAACATGACAGCCAACAGGGCATAGTAGCGTACCACGTAGAACATGAAAGCTATGGGTATCCATGGTGTTGCTTTTCCAAAGAGTCTGCCTTTTGTCTAACCGTGCTGTCCGCCCTCAAACCTCCCGAAACGCAACCTCCTCCGGCAACCTAAACGTGGCGCAGAACATCCTCTTCTTCGGCGCCACATCGCGCACATCGTAGATATCCACCTCGTCCATGTCGGGCGTAATCGTGTAGCCCATCTGCCGACTCAGCTCCTCGCAAATCTCGTCCTTCTCCTTGGCGTTGTCGTCGCTCTTGGTGCTGAAGCAGTGCACGTGCACCAGCGGCATCTTGCGGTCTTTGAACAGGGCTCTGATCTCCGCGGCTGGGATGCCGGGCACGTTGGCGTACAGCCCGACGAAGGACGAGACGAAGTTGATGCCTGATGCGGGGAGGTTCATGACGTAGTGGGCGAAGATGCGCGGCTGCGTCAGAGTCTTCAAGGGCGCGGGTTTCGTCTTCGGGGGGTTCGAGCGCGAGAACTTGGTCTTGGGCATGATGTCGACGGCGTACTGGGTTTTGAGGAGGTCGTGCGAGGCGGTGCGGATGAAATCTGTGCCGTCGGTGTTGAAGGCGCGGACGTAGTCGGCGACCTTGTTGAGCTTGATGTTGCCCTCCAGACTCCTGTAGCTCTCGGGGTTGAGGTCGTTGGCCCACACAAACACCTTCTTCTTGCCTGCGGGCACGGCGAATGGGCCTACGCCGGCGGTCACGTCGCACACGGCGTCGCCCTCGGCGAAGATGGAGACGACGCGCTCGTGCTCGGTGTGCAGGCGCGTGTTCCAGTAGACCTTGGCAAAGTCGAACTTGAAGGTGCAGCCCTGCTCGTGGACCTCGACGTTGAGGTCGTCTTCGCCGACGAGGACCTCGTACTGGAAGGTGCGGAACGCGTTCTCGGCGCCGACCGTGTCGAGCTTGTTGATGACGGTCTTGACCATGGGGTTCTTGTCGGCCAGCACGGTGGCGATCAGGTGCTTGTACGGCCAGTAGCGCTCGCGCAGGTTGAGGTGGGCGACATGGCCGGCGAGGGTGAAGCCCTGGGGGATCTCGTCGTCGTTCTTCTTCTCGGGCGGCGGGATCGTGGCCGACGTGATCTCCGAGTAGGTGAAGTAGTCGTAGTCGAGGTGCAGCTGGAACGGGACGACGCCCAGCGTGCCGTCCTGCTCGAGGTCGCGCAGCTTAGGGCTCCATGTCGTGCGATCTGCCTGGTTCAGACTCAGCCTCCACTTACTGGCGCGTGGGGGGATAGCTACCGTCGTGCACGACCTCCGGCTTCAGGACCAGGCACTTGCCGCCCTTCTGCGCGCGCGCTGCGTTGGGGTCCGGCCGCACGGGCTGGATGCGGTTGTTGGGCAGCGTGTCCCTGCTGAGCTGCAGCTCCTTGCGGCAGCGCGCGATGTCCTGCGGCTTGAAGATTCTCGCGGCGGATGCGGGGACCGTCCTCTGGAAGAAGCTGCGGTCCAGCACCTTCATGGCGCGGTTCACGGGCGGCGCGAACATGTCGTCGGCCATTCCTTGCTTCGCTGTTTGTTTGACGTGTGCGACAGCCCGCGAACGTTCCTCACGAAACTTTTGGACTTCGTGGACCATGACAGCGCCAAGCTCAGGGTCCGCGACCAGGATGCTCGCGCGTACACGGACAGACTAATCTGTAGTTGTTAGTTGCCGCGACTCGACCATAACAACCGTCGATGCTCCACAACTGACCGCCTCCTTTACGGCCAAGCTTGGTGCAGCCCACGACCGCCTTCACGCATCGCTCAGCCGTGCATGTTCCCCATGTCCGCATTCCGCACATGACCGCCGCATAACCTCTGCCTCGACTGGCGTTCGCTCCTTTGCACTGCACCCCGTAGTCTCGGACCATACAAAGCAAACGACAATTGGTCGGCACCATGGCGTCAGGCGGCGGCAACATCAAGGTCGTGGTGAGGTGCAGGCCCTTCAACGGCCGAGGTATGACCCAACAGCTCTGGGACCGATGCTGGTGCTGACCGAGTCCAGAGAAGCAGCGCAATGCCCAATGCATTGTGGAGATGAAGGGCGACCAGACCATCCTCAGACCACCGTCGAATGTTTCCGTCCAAGGGAAAGCCGCGAAAGCTGCCGCCGAAGGCACCAAGACGTTCGCCTTTGACCGCTCATATTGGTCCTTCGACCGCGATGCGCCCAACTACGCCGGCCAGGACAATCTGCACGAGGACCTGGGGAAGCCGTTGCTGGACAATGCCTTCCAGGGTTACAACAACTGTATCTTTGCATACGGCCAGACGGGCTCGGGAAAGTCGTACTCGATGATGGGATATGGGACAGAGTACGGAATCATCCCCAAGATCTGTCAAGACATGTTCGAAAGAATCACCGAGATGCAAAAGGACAAGAACCTGAGCTGTACCGTCGAGGTTTCGTACCTGGAGATCTACAACGAACGCGTCCGCGATCTCCTGAATCCCTCGAACAAGGGCAACCTCAGGGTCCGAGAGCACCCTTCGACCGGTCCATACGTTGAAGACTTGGCGAAGCTGGTGGTCCAGTCGTTCCCGGATATCGAGAACCTGATGGACGAGGGAAACAAGGCCCGAACCGTTGCCGCGACGAACATGAACGAGACGTCCTCCCGATCGCACGCCGTCTTCACCGTAACCCTCACACAAAAGCGCCACGATGCACAAGCCGGGATGAGCGGAGAAAGGGTCGCGAAGATCAGTCTGGTCGATTTGGCAGGCTCAGAAAGAGCGCAGTCTACGGGTGCGACGGGTGCACGATTGAAGGAAGGTGCAGAGATCAACAGATCGCTGTCAACACTGGGTCGTGTTATTGCCGCGCTGGCAGATCAGTCAACGGGAGGGAAAAAGAAAGTTCAGGTGCCATATCGAGACTCGGTTTTGACGTGGCTGCTGAAAGATTCGTTGGGAGGAAACAGTATGACGGCTATGGTTGCCGCTATTTCGCCCGCCGATATCAACTTTGACGAGACCCTCTCCACGCTTCGATACGCAGACTCGGCGAAACGCATCAAGAACCATGCCGTCGTCAACGAAGACCCGAATGCGCGCATGATCCGTGAGCTCAACGAGGAGTTGGCAAAGCTCAGGTCACAACTCAGTGGAGGCGGCGGGGGCGGCGGGGGTGGTATGGTCGCAGAGCAGTACGCACCGGGCACGCCTCTGGAGCAGCAAATCGTCACAATCACCGAAGCGGATGGGACCGAGAAGAAGGTCTCCAAAGCTGAGATCGTGGAGAAATTGAACCAGTCTGAGAAGCTGTACAAGGATCTGAATCAGACATGGGAAGAGAAGCTTCAGAAGACCGAGGAAATTCACAAAGAGCGAGAGGCTGCTTTGGAAGAGCTTGGTATCAGCATTGAGAAGGGATTTGTTGGGCTTTCCACACCGAAAAACATGCCTCATTTGGTCAATCTGAGTGACGATGCGCTTATGAATGAGTGCCTCATCTACAATCTCAAGCCTGGGACGACGTCTGTAGGCAACTCCGACACCAAGGATCAAACTGCGACAATTCGTTTGAATGGTTCGCAAATACTTGCGCATCATTGCGATCTTGAGAACGGTGATGGCACCGTCACTGTCGTTCCCCACGAGGGCGCGAGCATCATGGTGAATGGACTCCGAATCGACAAGCCAACGCAGCTGAGAAGCGGCCACCGCATCATCCTCGGCGACTTCCATATCTTCCGCTTCAACAATCCAGGGGAAGTAAGAGCAGAGCGCGCCGAAATTGGAAAGAGCCTGCTGCGACATTCTGTACACGCGAGTCAGCTCAACTCTCCCTCGCCTGCACCACGGCCTGGACACGATAGAACGCACAGCACCATCAGTCTTGCTAACTCTGAGTTCGACCCGGACAGCCCGAGGGCATCTTCGCCTGCTTTCTGGCAGCGCGGGAAGGAGTCCGAGTTCTCGTTTGCGCGGAGAGAAGCTCTTGCTGCATGGTTGGGACCGGAAAAGCGTCTCGAGAATCTACCGGACGATGAATTCGACGCCATTATCGATGATTTGCAAAGGCAACGTGACAACCGCAAAGCTGGCAACGCGAACCGTCTCTTCGAGCAAGACGAAGATATGGAGTCGACATCATCATATCCCATACGCGAGAAGTATGCGTCCAACGGGACTATCGACAACTTCTCGCTAGACACGATGCTAACCTCGCCGTCCACACCGCAGTATGAGGAGAGTGAGAAAATGCGAGAGATGAAGAGCGACATGCAAGATAAGCTGGACAAGCAAAAGGAAGACTATTCAGCTAAGCTAAAGGCGGATGAGGACGCTAAGGTTGAATTGGCGCAACTGCGCGCTGCTAAAGAAGAGATGGAGACGAAGTTGAGAGCACAGAAAGAGACGTTCGAGCGTCAGTTGAGAAAGCTCGGTGTCGAGCCCGAACCTGAGCCAGAGAGCGAAGCCGCACCTGCGTCAGAAGGACTGAATGAGCAGCAACTTGTGCGTGCACGAACGGCCTTCCAGCACTGGCGAAAACGAAAATATGTCACAATGGCCGAGACCATTCTCCAGAATGCTGCGACCCTGAAGGAAGCACAGGTCATGAGCCAGCAGATGGACAAAAACGTTGTCTTCCAGTTCTGCATCGTTGACGTCGGCCAAACTGTACCTTCGACCTACGATCTCATCAACCTTGCCGATACGGGGGAGGAGGACGACGACGATCTGGACGATACACCGAAACCGTGTGTTGGCGTACGCGTGATTGACTTCAAGCACGAAGTGATACATCTGTGGTCCCTGCAGAAGCTACGTCAACGTGTACGGCGAATGCACCAGATGCATCAGTACATGAACAGGCCTGAGTACATGCAGCACTTCAATCCAGAGAGTCCCTTCTCAGATCCCTGCATGCCTGAGTTCTCTCGCATCGGCGATGTCGATGTTCCTCTTGCTGCTGTATTCGAGTCGAGAGTACGAGATATGAAACTCGACGTCATCTCGCCATACACGGCCAACCCAATAGGCATCATCCATCTGTCAGTAGAGCCATCTTCAGCGGAAGCTCCGACGACGACACTTAATTTCAGTGTGACACTACACGAGCTTGTCGGGTTCCCCGAGCGAGAAGGGACCGACGTTCATGCTCTGCTGTACCTGCCCACTCTCTCGAAAGAGGGAGGCGCAACGAGCACCATGTTCATGAGCAAGTTCGACGAGGGGCCTATCCGCTTCCAGACCTTCCACAGCATGAGTATACCATACCCAAGTCCAACAGACACATTTCTGCGCGTGGCTATCTTCGCACGAGTAACATCGATGCACCTCGACAAACTCCTAAGTTGGGATGACATGCGAGACCAGGCTCCTCAGCGAAAACCAAAACGTCGTGCTGCGCGAATTGCAGAATCCGAGTTCTACACCGAGGACACCCACGATATCTTCTCGCGCATTCAGATCCAAGAGATCACGGACGATGGAACGTACCAGCCCGTCGAAGTGACTCAAAGTAGCGTTCTGGATGCTGGAGTATATCAGCTTCATCAAGGTCTGGCGAGGCGTGTCGTCGTGAACCTTACACACACTTGTGGTGACGTCCTACAGTGGCAGAACGTTACTTCTATGCGCATGGGCCGCATTCGTCTGATTGACGCATCTGGCAGTGCCCCTGGGATCGACTCTCCTGTCCGCGAAGTTCCTATCGACTTGACCGCGCCACCAACCGTCAAGGATAACGCCGACGGCACCACAAACGTCAAGTTCGTCGGACGCTGGGACAGCACAGCCCACGGCTCCCTCCTCCTCGACCGCGCCACGCAGGACAAGTACCGTGTGCAAGCCAACCTGCTCTTCAACGTCACATCTGCGAAACTCGACGAACCAATGGTCTTCTCCCTCGACCTCAACATGCAAATTCGCAACCGCGCCTACATCCGCCAGACCTCGCTCTTCTCCATCTCCAATCTTTGGAATCAAGTCAAGGTCGTCCACTCCACCGTCGGCATCTTCAACGTCGCCATCCGCCCAACCTCGGTCAAGCGCGCCACTGACCTGTGGCGCATGAACACACGCGAAGACTACGTCAAGGGCGAGGAGGATCTGGCAGACTGGACACCGCGGGGCGTCTCGTTGGTGAAAGACTACATCGGCGTGGAGCGGCGCCGCCGGCGCATCGCTGAAATCGAGCTCGCGCGCACCGTGTTGAGTCCGAAGATGCTCAGCATAGCGAAGCCCGAAGCGACTTCTGCCGCCAGCACCTCACAGGAACTTGACGACCGCCAAAAAGCCCTTATCGAGAAAACGCTGAAGCTCTGGACCAGCCACCGCGCACCCGAGTCCATCATCCTCTCCTCCTCCAACCTCGAGCCCCCGTCCGCAGGCGCCGCATTCGCCCCATCGCCCTCTCGCGGCACATCGCCCGCTCCCAGACCCAGCCTCACCGCTACCGTGCGCTTCGTAGGCAAAAACCCAAATCTGCTCAAGGCCAGCTTCCTGCTCACCCCCGACCCAACAAATACGCGCTGGATCCGCCGCTACGTCGAGTTCCGCCGTCCGTACCTGCACGTGTACTCTGTCGACGGGGACGAACTGAACGCCATCAACCTGACAAATTCACGGGTGAACCATAGCCCAGAGCTTTCAAGACTTATGAATACCGGCCAGGGTAATAATGGGAGGGGACATGCAAGGAATGTGTCGGACGGCGTGACGCCGCAGCAGAAAGACACTATTTTCGCTGTCTTTGCGAAGACGAATACATATGTGTTCCGCGCTAAGAGTGAGAGGGAGAAGATTGAGTGGATTTTGAGGATTGATCAGGGGTATTTCTCGTCCGGGGAGGAGGACTCGGGGTGAATCATGGGCGGGAGAGTGAGCGTAATGGATTTGGAAAAAGGAGACTTGCAAAACTTCTTTCTGATGGGCGTTCAGCGTTGGACATGTACTTCGCATTTACATATTGCTTGGGATACCCAGAGCGTTGGCATAGCGCGCACGCGAATCAAGACCGAGAGATTGATTGTATATTGCTCAGCGTACCGTGTCTTTCGTACGTGTTCATGCTTGAGTCTCGTTGCATTACAGATCCATAAGCATCTCGTCATCGACGCCGTCGCCGAAGTCGCCCTCAGTCTTGACGACCTGCTCGAGCGAGTCCTGCTCAGCCGCATCGCCGCCGAGATCGACAAACTGCTCGAAGTCGAAATCTCCGTCAAAGTCATTGGTGTCAACCACTGCATTACCACCTGCAACGTCACCCTTCAGACCAGCGACAGCGTCGCTGCTGGTTGCCCTCGTGCGCACAGATGTGTCAGCTTCGTCACTAGTCAGGCTGTGGGATGGCGAGCCGCTGCCGGGACCAGGAACGTCGCAAGCTTGGCTGCCATGCTTGCCAGTAGGGCCTGGAATCTCGTCGATGTGAACGATTGCACGCTCGCTCGCAAGCTCGTCGTCGTTCTTGCGCATGTCGAGAAAGCGCTGGATGCCCTCGTGCAGCGCACCTCTGATCTCGACGTCTCTTCGCTCAAACACTTCTGCCAGCAGATTGTCGATCTCGATCACCCACTGCATGATCTTGCGCTCGTTGGTGGGGGTTCTGAAGGTATCGAACGCTTCTGTGCTGGAGTAGCCCCACTCGAGGGTGTTGGCGCTGCTGTCGAGTTTGCGGGCTTGCTGGGCGATGGATGAGACACTCGTCCTGATGTTCAAAGTCAGGTTATGAATCTCGAAGCCGTGAGGTATGAAGTTCAGGGGGACGGTGGAGGATTTGGTGCGGTTCAGACCGCCGTCTGTTGTGCGGCGGCGGCACGGGCGAGACGTGGACCGAGGCGCTGGCAGAGATGCGTTACGCGAGGGTCGACTAGTACGGATTGGACTCGAGCTTGAAGCTGGAGATGCGCTTTGGTGGAGCTGGAAGAGTGCGTCCATTTCCTGGGCTGTACTTGTAGAGCGTCGGTAAGATTTGGCAGATCGTGGCCTGCGTGGTGAATCTGGTCCTTTATCTCCATGCTCGGCATACTCGAGAAGCTGCTCTTCAATGCGCTGTGACCGTGGAGCCTGAACTCGATGAGAGGAAACGTCAACCGGAGCGCGTCTTGAGTTACCGAAGAAATCGCGGATGTCAGTGTTGTTCCCTGGAATTTGTCTGACTTGGCTCAGACGTTGGGCTGCCGGAAGTACCAGCGACCTCTGCGAGCTGAAAGAGTCGTCGTTTGGGAACGAAGATGCTGCCTGCTGACGCGGTCCCTTTTGTGGACGATCAGCTTTGGGAGCATTACGCATGGGCTGACCAAACCAGGTATCCCTTGACACTGAAGCTGATGGCGTGTATGGCTTGTTTCTGAATGGTTTTGGAGCTCGACGCTTACGTCGTGGCGGCTCTGGACCTTCAAATGAAGATTCTCCAGTGGAAGCCTGAGGCGCTGGCTGCACCATTGAAGAGAACATGCGCTCTTCGAATGATGGTAGACCAAGAGTACGCTGAATTCTTGGGCCTGAGCGGGGAACGACTGCAGAACAGTCAATCGACGTGGGGCCTGGCAGTCGTCGTATGCTCTGCTGCAACTCATCATCGAGCTGACTGCTGACGGCATTGGCCTGTGATGGGGTTTGAGGTGTCAGAGGTTCAAAAAGCCTATGACGGGGCGTAGCCACAGGTGTTGGGGAGTGAAGCGCTGTGGATACGGAGCTCGAGCTCTTTGCTGGACTGAGTAATTGTCCGTTGCTGACCAGCTTCTTCGGTTTGATGGGCGCATTCATGCGGGCAATAGTCCACGGGTTAGAGATCGCTGCATCACGTCGACCGTCCTCCTCCTCGGGCATGTCAGCCACATTCTCTTGCAGGAACTCGAGATCTTCTTCGTCAATGCCGTACATACTTGACTTCCATCGCGGCGGCTGACTTGGCGCTGCCGAGTCCGATACTTTCCTGCCCTCTCCAGGAATATCCTCATATATCAAGAAGGGATTTTGAGGTCTCGACGGTGACTCCAGTATTTCGGGAGTCCGATTTGGTTGCGTAATTGCTACGTCCTCGAGGTCTTCGTCTGGGTCTGCAGCATTCATGTTCTCTGGATAGTAAGAGACCAGCAGTCTATCGACCATCGTCAAAACGAAGCTCTCATCACCAAAGATGACATCGTCTTTTGCCGGCTCGATGTTCGGATCGTAGCTGTCGACTGGGCAGATGATATTGAGGCAGAAGAACGGGTCTCTGATGTTCGCGAGTGCTACGTTGGCCTTGCGAAGTCTGTCTCTGACAGCTACAGCGATCTTCTTGAGAGTACCTCGAGCGCAAGCCACTGGTCGGGAGTCGATTGTAATGAAAGCGCCGTAGTTTGCGATCTTCGATCCAACCGCAGTGGGCTTTGGCATGAAGGCACGCACCTCAAACCTATCCAATTCGAGTGCTGTCCAGTCACACTGCAGCGCACACTCTTTGCCAACGATCTTGAGTGCAGCGTCTTCGACATTGGCATTGGCTTTCGGTGCATACACGAAGTCGCCTTTGTTGTTCTTCGCCTTCAAAATGTGTAGCCTGAACCGAACGGCCGGTCTTGCAAGCGCATAAGCTTGCAACAGACGCCGAATTTTTGCGAGGCACTTTGCTGCACCTTTGATTGCTAGGCCTTTTCGCACTTTGGCGGTCTCCAGTAGCTTGGTAACTTTGACTGTGGTGCCGACGGGGTGGGAGTCGCACTCAGTCCTGCATCATCGTCAGCATCAAGGCACATCTACCCCTGAGACGGCATACGCACGTCGCGAGCTCGCCATTGCGCTGATAAGTCAGCTTCAAGGCTACTGGTTCACCCTCCACACGAGTGGTAATAGATATTGTACCGCTCACATCGGCGATACTCGCAAGAGCTTCGCCACGGAAACCGAGCCACTTGCCTCCTACCTCCTTTAGATCGTGGAAGTCCCTGATCTTGCTGGTGCAGTAGCGACGACAGGCAAGCGCTCTGTCTTCATTGGGAATGCCGTGGCCGTCATCTTTGACCTGTATGGAGTCAATAGTGTTAGCAGCAATGTCGACGTAAATGCTCTTCGCGCGTGCATCGAGGGCGTTGTCAATCAACTCCTTGACGACTGAGCTGGGATCAGTGAGCAGCTGGTGAGATCCTATCTGGCGTACTGTCGTCGGTGGGAGCGCAGCAATGCCCTTTGGCGCACTGTCTTCTGCGTCGTCTGCCATACCTGTCGCAGCAAGTCACCTGTGCGGTATCAGACAGCGCGGAGGTGAAGTATGATGGGCGTGGTGAGCGGAAGGAGCGCTACAACATCGTGCCTTCCTTCTCTGCTTGTCCAGCAGCCCGAGCACGCGGGTCGACCGAAGAAATGGCAACATATCACGGGGCTGTTGCCTCCAATGACATTGACCTGCGGTGTCATTACTACGGCTCTCCTGCGCATATCAGATGAGATGGATGGAGTTGTAGATACGAAGTCGAAAATCGACCACCTTGGAGTTGGGGATGCTT
The DNA here is from genome assembly GCA_030271015.1 of Didymella glomerata. Taxonomy (NCBI): domain Eukaryota; kingdom Fungi; phylum Ascomycota; class Dothideomycetes; order Pleosporales; family Didymellaceae; genus Didymella; species Didymella glomerata. The sequence continues at coordinate 1,209,093 of JAJOHN010000005.1, read as the reverse complement.
TCAATTTAGCCAATCAGAGCGATGCCGTTCCGTCATCCGGAGACTGCGAACTTCAGGACGCTGCGCAATGAGTCGGCTCCATCTCTCCAACAATAGCTTCACTGCTAGAGCATTTCAAGTATATTCTGCCTGATTCTCGAATACCTCAGGCGTGGTGTTGACGTGTTTGCGCGACATTTGTAGCCCGTCCCCAGCGCTCGCCCCACTCCTTCACGGAGCGAATACACGTGTGCCTAACGCCGCAATACCCGTTGCCGTAGGTGTTGCTGTTACCTTCTGGAGGACCTGCTGACTTTGAGCCCTAGGCTGGCGATTGTGACAACCATGTCTTACGTTACAGAGGCTCAACGTTGGCGAGCATTGGCGACCCGTGACCCCAACGCCAATGGGCACTTCTTCTACTCGGTCAAGTCAACACAAATTTACTGCAGACCGACTTGTCCTGCAAGACTTGCGCGAAGAGCAAACATTAGTTTCCAAAAGACCATCGCAGAAGCAGAAGCTTTAGGTTTCAGAGCATGCAAGCGGTGCAGACCGAATGTCGAGAACGAGGATCCACAAGATAAGGCCGTCGCAAAAGCAATGGGCTTCATCGAAGAGGCGGCAAGAAAGGGTGAAGCGAGGAACCTTAAGCTGCATGATCTGGCAAAGAAAGTTGGCCTGACCCCGAGGTACTTCCACAAGATCTTCAAGGACAAGACCGGTACAACGCCTCGAGAGTACACGAATATCATCGCAGCTCAACACAGTAGTAGCTCGAGCCCAGCCTCTGCGTCCGAGGCGAGTTCCTCTCAAGCGGAGAACTTCGACTGGGACTCATTCGACATATCCGAGCTCAACTCATACCAGTTCGATTCGAACCCAACTTTAAGTAACGACTTCATGGCGCAAGCAGCACAGATCACAACAGCCGGCTTTGGGGACGCTTCGATAGAGGAGGCGCCAACGCAGTCATGGGCAGGATCGCCAGCGTCGTACAACTCAGACACCGACTCTGCGCTGTCCCTTGAGCGGCTGTCAGGCTTCGGCGGCCTAGACACTAGCCTGTTCGACTTGGGGCAGTACCCCACGAAGCAGATACCCTTGGACCCGGCGTTCGACTTCGACCTCAACATGGCAATGCTTCTTCAGGGCGACTTGACGAACGTTGATTTCACGCTAGATAATGGACACGAGTTAAGTATTCCAAGCGCACCAGGCTTCATGAGCTGATCATCGTTGGGGTGGCGGCTGGGTACGAGTGACGGTGACAAGACTGGATTTATTGTGGTCGTCTGTAGATAATGACATGTATTCTGCTGCTCTTGCTGTGTTCCTGCCGCCGTTCTACCATTAGCCGCGTTCTGTACGCCGCGGAGCATGCCTCCTTCAAGATCGTAGCGTCAGCGGTGCGCGGGGGCATTCGGTGCGTGGTATCGTCCGTTCCCGCACGAGGTCCGACAGCAACTAGGTCGTTGCATTGGCTGTTTACATCTGTTGTCACCAAATCAGCACATGCAATAGCCAGTTTTTTGCAACGTGTGTGGTTGTATTCGCTCTCAGCGACCGATTTATAAGCAGCGGCGGCGTAACATATGTCGATGCTAGCCACACCTTTTCCGGCTCTTCCTATAGATTGATATGGTCTGATGTATCTCATCTTCTAGCGTGGAGGGGGTGTTGAATGGAAGATGGAACATACCACTGGAAGCACAGATGCCGCACTGCGCCTACTTATTAGTGAAGAGATCTTGTTCAAGCCGTGAGACACAAGACCGCGTGACGCGGATCGCGACGGGCGCAAACCAGGCGCAACAAGTCGTGTTGTCGGGCGGGCAGAGCTTCGTCAGAAAAGTTGAACGAGGCCCACGCGCATGCCAAGCGTCTAGACCCAACAGGCTCTAGCGTGGTTGAGCACTGGAGCCGCGAGCAATCTTCCAGTCAAAACTTATCAAGATTTCACAATACAGTTCTAGTCTATCGTCCATCGAACTCCGGCCTTAGAATGTGGGGTCGTCCTCGCTGATCGGCTCCAGATCACCCTTACCCTAAATTCGACTGTGTTAGCAAATCTTGTTGAGGACAGACTGAACCCAAGGTGGTCTTACCTTGAACACCTCAACGATGTCCGCCTGCTCGCTCAACATGAAGCGGCTTGCCTGGTTTCCTACGTCGGCCAATTTCCTCCACTTCTCCAAGTTCTCCTTGTGCCTCTTGTCTCCATGCGCGACCTCGGCCTGCTTCCAGTGGCCCTCTGAGAAACTGATCAAGGTGGTGATCTTCTTCTGTGGAATGTCGTAGACCGCAGATACTACAGTGCCGGTCTCTTCGAGCCAGTTGATTTGCCAGAGTTCACCGGGGCGGATGCACTGGTAGGTTGCGCGTTGGTAGTTTATTCTCCCAGCCATGGGTCCACCGTGAATAGCGTAGACAACGCGGTCATTCGAGAAGCACCATAGCTCGTAGCGCCATTTCTCTGGGTTTCCGTCACTGTCTTGCGCATCGTAATCGTAGATGAGATGGGTGTCCTTGATGTCTTTGTCAAATGATGAGTGTAGAGGTGTGTTCGTTAGGAAGTCTGGGAGCTTGTCGCCTGGTGCCATTGTTGCTGCGGATTACTATCTCTTTCGATGAAGTCTGTGAAGTGCCTTCTCCCGTCCGCGGTTGGCGGACGTTCAAATACGTTCTGCGTCGTCCCTAATGCGGCACTACCGGAAACATGACGTAGCGCATCACGATACGTGAGCGCCAGATCGAGGAAGAAGCATCTTCCCGAAAACTTTGTTTGCTCTAGATCTAGGCTGCGGCTGTCCTACTCGGTACTTCTATGTTTCTTACTTAGCAACCAGTGCTGTTCGTGAAGGTCAGATCAAGCCTCAAGAAATGTTGAAAGCATCTACCCTGCATCACGCATCTGAGCGCGATCATGCAATCCAACACAATAACAGAGACGTTGCACAACAGCAGCGGTAAGCTGGTTTGGCGCACAGTTCGGCGAGGTACACAGTGCACCACTGCGAAACGTGCTGCTCGTGACAATGCGCCACAGAAACGGCCATACCGAATCTTTCAATGTTTGTTTGCCTGCTGGGACAGGAGGCCACATGCCTGGTCGGAGGTTGTACTCGTTATTAGTTCCGGCTTTGAGTAGATCCGTCAGAAAGTGACCTATCGATGATGATAAGAGGCCCAAGGCAAGGCAGCAATTGTCGCACAAAGACAAATGCAGGTAGAGGAATGAACCTTGAAAGTGTCATCGCTTGCACATTGTCAGCTTTGTGGAACTTCAACCGGGATGACTCGCCAACCAATATGGTTGACTGTTGCTATGGAGGACTTTCTGCAATTCACATCCTCTGCCCAATTTCCTGATGGGGACTGTACTCAAAGCAGCGCCTCAGGTCGTTGCAGCCACTGACCTGAAGTGGTCGAGATGAACCTCCAGCCGCTTCGCTTGCCCTTGTCATTAAAAGGGCCCCACCTGCCGCTGGTGCTCCCGCCGCTCTGGTTCACCTGGATCAGCCCTGTGGGGTGTCTGCCCCAGACTCGCGCGCAGATAACGACTTGCTGTCAAGTTGTCTTATTACTGTTCTCTTTCACCATCGCACTTTGAGGGGCCGAGAGCACGAGATAGGTTGAACTTCGTGGGAGCTGATGTCGCCAGCGGGAGGCGCGCCACGAACCACAAGCGCCAACCAATCTGCTATCAGCGCCGCCGACACCGCAAAGGCATTGCTCCTGCGCGAGATGCATAGCATCTCGCAAGATCGCGCAAGATGTATCGCTCTGCTCTCGGAAAGACGCTCTGTGCCCTGAGCGGACCGCAAGAGCTAAGGGATGCCCCAAGTGGTGCAGACGGTGCCTAGGTGGTTGGTGGGTAACAAACCCAGCTCGTTGGGAGTCGTTCATCGCCGAGCTCAAGCCCAGAAAGTACTAACACACGTAAGAGCAACGGGTATGGTCCTGCAAGCTGGGTCGACTAACCAAGAGAAAGGGCGGAATGTGTGGACTGCATTCGTAGCAGGCGGCCACGCTGAGAAACTCACACAGGTCACCGCCGGTAACGTCGCCTTCTAGCGGTCAGTACACGTTCGCATGGCTCCGCCCAGCAGGAAATGACTGTCTTAACGCTTAGTTACATTGAGCTGTTGCTCTATCCAGCTAGTTTCGCGAACCCCATGCCACCGCAACTTGATCTTGACCCCGGCCCGGTCATGCAGCGTCACGCAGGACAGATGCAGGTTGACAGGGGTCAGCTAGGACACCATGGGACTCTAGCGCGCCCATCTCATGGGTCGTCCAGCTGTTTATCAGCAATAACGTGCACTACACCTCAGCCTTCCGTCCTTCAGCCTCTTCGTGCCTGACCTCATTCCTCCCAGCTTTGACGGTGTTTTGGATCAAGACATCTCTCGGCTTCTCAAACACCAACAACAAAGCATCGGCATCCAACCTGACTTCCTGCTCACAATCGACATCTTGGATGCATTCAATCTACTACGCGCCCAACATGGGCAGAGACGATTTCATGTCCCGTGAACGCTTGGAACTTTTACGCAGCTCCGCTTTCGAATCCGAGCATGCCTGGCAGTACGATTTATCATATATGGAGCATGAAGCAGCAGCAGTGGCGCTTGAGCAAGAGATCGAACAGTCCCTAGCAAGCATATCGCCAGATGAGAACTCAGACGAACAGATCCGGATCATCAAGACACAAATTACCATTCACCGGGAACGACAAAGGGCTCTAAGGCCCCATCTGGAGAGTGGCAGTGGTGATTTTGATGGATGGGGAAATGAATGCGCCTTCGTGCCAGCGCCGAACCAGTGGGGCGCGAACGGAGATCTCGATGAAGAGAGCGAAACGTTGTCTTCAGTGCGTTGAAACGATTCATAAGATGTGCATGTGCACATGCGCTGACTGTTAATATGTACAGATACACAAGCTTCTCACATGGCAGTCATCGTCGCCAATATCAGTTACGCCTCCCTACTTGCCGCTGTACGATGATCTCCCATCTCCAGACATTCCATATCACTCGATGCTGGATCCGTACCAAGCACCAACAACCCTCCACCTTCACCGCACGCGTGAATGGACTGGACTATCCGGCAGTCACAACTACGTTTACACAGCGCGAGAGCAATCAGACAAGTATGCCATGTATATGCTTGAAGCGATGCACCGAGGCGACAACCAGATCACTTCCGCCGACTTCTTCCGGGTAGCCGAGTACCCTAGGACCTGTATCCACATACTACTCTCCGGCATCGCGAAGCAGCGGCTGACTACTTCCTTCAAAGATGCTGCGTACAAATCACGATGTATCCATCTAGACGTCAAAGATGCATTCTCGCAGTCCGTGAAAGAGTATCCAGATCGCCAGCAGAAAATTCCCTGGTCGCCACGGCGCTTCACCTATGGCGGTCGACGCTTCGTGTGGAAGTCTGGAGACTCCAACGACGACTCCATGCCAGAGACCCTATACGAGTTCCGTCAAGACTGGGCAAAGCCAGGAAGCCGTACTGGAAAGCGCTGCGATGATGCGGAGACGATGACGAAGCTGGTGTGGGGAGAGAAGAAGAGGAGCGGGAAGGTCGACTCCTACACGATTCATTTCGCCGGCGGCATGGACCAAGTGTTCAGGGAGATTCTTCTCGCTAGCCAGATGGCACGGCAGATTTGTCTGTTCACGGCGATGAACTGAGCAGTGAGGACCACAAGAGACAGAGCTGGGCTTATAAGATCTCTTACGACTGTACGACGTGTAACGACTAGGAGGGATCAACTAGATCTGGGACCTTACATGGAGAGGAGTTTGTTAACATCATAAGAGGCGGAAAGATACCCATACCACATATATTCTCTCGCGTTGCTTAGCATAACAGCTGGAGTATCAATCGACAGGTCGGTCTAACGATCTTTGTCTCTGCAACCTTGCCCGTGTTGCCCTACTCCAACAAGCACTTGAGAGGGCTTCAACCTGAGCCTGCCACTTGGGATATTCTCGAGGTTTGTCATTCTTGTCGAAGGGTTTCGATGTGAATTGAATAGGCGAAAGCATGAGGCATGCTTAGTGAGCCCTATAACCAGTGACGTAATAGCCTCTGAATCCCCACCAGACGCACCACCCTGCTGCAACCTCATCGTCAGCCTTACCACTCTGCAAGGCCGTCTCCAACATTGTGAGTTGTGCTTACTTTTGCATGTTTGCAACGGTTAGCCACTTGTGTCGCTGTCTCGCTGCTCCTTTCGCACTAATTTCTCACTCAGCTCTCCACACTGCAGCCCTAGCATAACGCCTACCGCTTTGCAGTGCCCCGTTGGATCCGACAGCTTGTCACTGCACCTCCAACCAAAAGCCACAACCGGCATTCACCGCTTCCGTCAAAGCTATCGTCTACGCGTCAAATCAAAGATCCACAACAGACGAGCTTGCATTCTGCACCTTACTGATTGTGCAGCCACAAGCGGGCAAAGGATCTCTTCCAGAAGACTTGCCGACGGGCACGCCGTTAGACACTGCAGCCATGACCTCTACCAAGAACGACAAACTTCGAGAGGTCGCGACTGGGTTTTGCGCGGCTTTCCTTTCCCCTCCTCCGCCATCGGAGCTACTCGAAAAATACTTCACCTCGAACAACCCCAAAATCACTGAGCACGGCCCAGAGTGGGCTCGCGAGCGTCTGCCATTTCTTGCGAAGACTTTCTCGGGTAAGGATGGCTGCGAGGAGTACTTCAAGCTGATGGGTGGGACATTGGAAGTGTCCTTGGACGATGATGCCTTCCCAGATGCCAAGGGCTTCGTTGTAGATGCTGACGCAAATGCGGTGACTGTGGTAGGCAAGGGCCGCTTCACCAGCAGAAAGACAGGCAAAGGTTGGGACGAGCAGTTCATCCACAAGTTCAGTGAATTCGACGAGCATGGCAAGATTGGTCACTGGGAGATCTGGGCAGATCCATTGAGCGCTTGGGTTGCAGTCGGCGAGTGAACACCCTGTGCAAATCCAGCAGAAGATGTGCAATACGAGCAAGGAGCAGAATAATGACCACCATCTGATGCAGTGTCCGACCATCATGTTTCGCTGTGTTGTGCGCCCTCCTCGACCCCGCACCAATCATCACATAGAAGCGGCTGCACCGAGGCTAACGACCAGTCGACACGGCTTACTCGAACAACGCCATCAACATGTAGTCTTTCGACTCCAGTCGCGCGTCTACATGTGAATGAACGTTGACCAGAAAGAGCAAGGAAGATTGTCTTCACAACATGGCTTCCTCGAAGCAAACAGGGCGGCACGACCTCGACAACGCCAGATTGGGCGGCTACCTTCAACAGCACATCCCAGAGCTCAAGTTGCCTGTCACATCGATGAAGATCGGATATGGCCAGAGCAATCCAACATACTTTGTCGACGATGCCAACGAGACTCGATACATCTTGAGAAAGAAGCCTTCTGGGACGATCATATCTCCGGTTGCCCATCAGATCGATCGAGAGTACAAGGTGCTCAAAGCACTTGGCGGTGTTGAAGGCTTCCCTGTACCCAAAGTATACTGTCTTTGCATGAACTCGTCAGTAATTGGTACAGCATTCTACGTACGGAGTCCCCTATCGAACCCTCGTAAGCAAGCTGCTTACTGATACTGACCAGGTGATGGAATTCATCAAAGGCCGCATCATTACTGACCCCAATCTCTCAACACTGCCTCCTACACAAAGACGCTCAGCATGGTTCTCTCTAATCTCAACACTCGCCTGGCTGCACTCCATCGACCCTGACTCCATTGGGCTCTCCGACTTCGGCAAGAAACAGGACTTCTATACACGCCATTGCAACACCTTCTCGCGGATCGAAGCGCAGCAAGCCAAAGTCAAAGACATCAAGACCGGCGCCGAGCTCGGGCGCGCACATCCCAACTTCGACGAGATTGTCGACTATATCCGCAAAAATGTTCCTGCAGATCGCACAAGCATTATCCACGGTGACTACAAGTTCGATAATTTGATTCTGCATCCTACAGAACCAAGAGTCATCGCCATTCTCGACTGGGAGCTGAGTACATTGGGAAACCCGATGATGGACGTCTGCTATGCCTGTGGGCCGTTTTGGAATCGCGCCCAGAAAGGTGGCGCGGTTAGAGATGATCAGGGCGGTGAGGTGTATTTACCCGAGAATCAGAGGAAGAATGGAATGCCGAGTATGGCTGAGCTGGTCGATGAGTATGCGAAGATTACGGGGTGGGACCCGAGAGAAGATCAGTGGGAAATTGCGAAAGTGTTTCATTTGATGAGGGCATGTTCACTATCGAAACCGCTTGGGATGATCTGCTAACGAGAAATCTAGGGAAGCACGATCAGTCATGGTATCCAGGCAAGGACGATCAGTGGGCAGGCGAGTAGTGAGTTTTCGCATATCTATTTTGAGAATACGAAAAGAGGACTAGACACAGCACTTGCGATGGTCAGGTCAATGAAGGAGAAGGAGACATCGAAGAGCAGCTTGTGAAGGCACCACTGTGTGGCAATTTCATTTGTAAATGATTTAGAAGCAAAACGATAGGGGTATATCAATCTTATGCCAAGGGAGACTCCATCACACGCCAGTCAAAAGTGATGATCAGCGTGACTCATCCTCATCCCCATCCCACGACCTAGTTTTTGTAGCTAGGCGGAGCAGCCTCAAAGCCTGCCTGCCTCTCAGCCTTCCTCGCGCGCCTCCTCTCGAGACGCTCCAACTCCTTCGCCACAGCCTTCGCTAGCTTCTTCCTCTCCTCACGCTCCCTCTCCTTGATGATCTGCTCCCTGCCCTTTCCAGACCAGACAGCGCGGAACTCCTTGCGGAACTTCTGCTTGAAGGTAAGGGTCTTGTCGTTCTCCTCCTCAGCCTTCTTGGCGGCGTATTCCTCCTCGTCGTCGGTGTCGAGGAAGTCGTCTTCGCCGTCGATCAGGGGGTCGGAGGACTCGGCGTTCACAGCCTTGAGATTGCGCTCCTTGTCCCATTTCTTGGTGCGCGAGTACGCGATGCAGCCCGTGGTGAAGAGGACTACGCCGAGTGGGAACGTCACGAAGACGCCCATGACGACGATGAGGGCGAGAAGATCTTCGTCCA